>CM076581.1:962471554-962849123 GCA_034641835.2 Pinus albicaulis | reverse complement strand
AAGTCCAGGGGGTGTTCTTTAATACGAGGGACTTCGAGATATTCGGAGATGTGTATATTAAGTACTTATTTAAGATCTTGTGATCGCCATTATCTTGTGGTCTTGTTTTTTGATGGGTGGCTTGCAAAAGACAAGACAACATCAGAACCAATCTTTAGAGTTCCAGGATCTAG
The DNA here is from genome assembly GCA_034641835.2 of Pinus albicaulis. Taxonomy (NCBI): domain Eukaryota; kingdom Viridiplantae; phylum Streptophyta; class Pinopsida; order Pinales; family Pinaceae; genus Pinus; species Pinus albicaulis. The sequence continues at coordinate 962,848,950 of CM076581.1, read as the reverse complement.
TCCTCCTGTTCTCAGAGAGGGATCTCTCAATTTTTTTGCAAAGAGATATCTTTTTTGCTTTTAAGTATTGATTTTAGACTAGTTATTAAGTGCAGGTGTTTGTTTGGTTGAATTGGTACAACAGGACATGAAAGGTCTAAGTAGTATAGATAGAAAGAAGAAGTATCAGATTCATTGGGTAATGGAGTCAAGAAGAGGTTTATGACAAGCTCATCAATGGATATGGGATATCAAAAGGAAAATCTAACTTGGCCATAGGATCCTTTAGTTTTGTGAATGAGATGGACATTGATGATTTGGAAAGAGAAATTGAATTGTCAACAAAAGGAACTTAAAAAAATAACATAAACATAAAGAGGAATTTGATAGACAGGGCAAACCATGAATTCAACAAACCACACTTTAAGCAAATAATGACTTCAAGACAACTTTTAAAATGAAATCTAAGATTCGGGGAACACCCTATTTCCTCAAAGACTTTATTTCAAAGGAATTAGAAAACATGAAAGATTCACTGATAATTGCAGTCATAGAAGAGGGAACACCTAACACATCTATGATCACAACTATAAAGACCTTTAAAACAATTTTTCAAGCAGGGACAAAGGCTATGATCAAAACAGACCTCCTTGGCTAACTGTAAACAATGGTACTTCAAAGGGAGACTTCAAAAACAGTTTTCAAGTGGCAGCAGACAAGCAGGGAAAACCATAAATCATGCTAGAACCAACTATTTGAACTATTTGAGAAATAAACAAGCATAAGGGTTCAAGAGAATGATTAAAGACTCTAAAATTCCTTAGCAGAAGAAAACATAAAACAGTGAAGGATAAACAGGTCTAAGGTGCTTCCAGGAGTCATTTCTTAGCCTAAACTTTTCATCCTACTGTAGTAATAATTTATGAAACATAATGAAAACAGGAAAAACAGGAGATAGTTTCGGAATACATCACCAACAGCCAAGCTCAGGGATCCAATGATAGAGCCTTCTCAAGAACAAGCATGTCAAAACATAATCCAGCTTCCAAGACTTCAATTTCTTCTTCAACTTCAGACAAACTATGTATTATTTCAGAGAGTTTCAGTGTTACAACTAGTGACCAACCAACCAACAATTTTTCATTTTCTTCAGAAGTATTTATAGAAGAAATGAGGAGGTAGAAGAGTTCTGGGGTTGAGTATCATTAATTTCATACTAAATGCAACTTCCAGGCTTGAAAACCATGCAAGGCATAAGGCAGGAAAGAATTCAATCTACAACTCTGTTTCATTAACTTTGTTTTCTGCTTTTAGGCTTAGTGGGCAAAAAGATTGACTTTAAGGCACTTTCTTATCTTTACAATAACTTTACTGACAGTTTAAAATATGTTCTTTTGTTTGTAATAACTGTCAGCTGCATTTAGTCTTAATGTTACTGACTGAGATTTGATCTGGATATTCCTTTGAGGCAGACAGGCTGCAGGTGGAAATATAGTAGCTGGGGAATCAATTAGCCCCTGTGATGTGGCATTCGAGGCTTTTTTGGAGATTTTTCTTCATTCTGTGGATTAGGCCTTTGATATTCAATTCATGCCTTGATCCTTTCAAGCTTTTATTAACATCTTTAAACCTTTGATTATGCTCTGATCTTAATCTTGACATGATATTCTTTTATTTAATTAACTCTAATTGTGTTTTTTGTTTGCAGGTGCGCAGAGGGTTTGTTGGAAATTTTGTTTAGAAAGCTGATGATCATGACTTATCGGCCTTCTTAAAACATGTAATTATCACTTTAAAACCCTTTAATTTGTATCAAACGCCGTGAGGATCGTCATCCTTAGCCAATAACATTGTAATTATCTGCTGGAGGGTTTTAACCTTAATCTTCATTAAACCTGCATAAAAAACACACTACGTTATTTAAATTCTTGATTTATTGGTTTAAACTACTTTGTAAGGTTCGTGGAAGTTTTTTGAAGCAATGAGGATGGAGGAAGTTGCAGCGGAGGATGGGTTTCTATGGTAAAACACAGAACAAGGGTTTAAAATTTAAAACATGGCGTGAATTAAGGAATGGTGGTTTGGGAAAACCAGCAGTGGTTTTCGTGCAGCATTTGGGGGGGGGGGAGGCGATATTAAATTTTGGAACGTGATTCCATTCATCGCCCGACACGTGGAAAATGAAAACCGCTTATATCGCACGGAAGTAGCGCACTGCAGGGGGAGGCCAAAAATTACGTGATATCAATAATTGGCTGTCAGATCGCGGAGCTCAGAGATCAACCGGTGCCGGGTTAAGCACGATGGGTGAAGAGATGCGGGGTGTTAGGAAAATCTTTTGAGAGAGGGGGTGAATGGAGTATTTGTATTTTTGAAATTTATTTGAAAACATTTTACTTTTTCTTTCTCTAAAACCCATACGCTACTTTACTTAAGCCAAATCGCGTATACATGCGGATATCCTTAATAAAACTTGTGTATTACCAGAGATCTCATTATGCAGATAATTCTTTACTTAGATCATTGCATCATTCATTCATTATATGTTTAGTAAGCAATAAACTTGTGTAGTAAGAACAGAATAAATCATCACACATAAGCAACACATATGAACACCGGGATTTAAGGTGGAAACCCAATTCGGGATAAAACCACCGCTGTCGTCGTATCTATCTTCAATATTTATTATAAAGAAAACTTCTTACAACCATGTACTAGCGCAGACTCATACCAGCATGCAGGCACCCACCTGCAGAAGGCTACAACCTTCTCTCGTTTACCAGCCTCTCCTGGAAGGGAGCTACAACCCCCTGCTCTCGTTTACCAGCCTCTCCTGGAAGGACTTGAAGTTGACTACCTTGCTCTCGTTTACCGGCCCCTCTCACGGAAGGGAGCCTCTTACCCCCTACTCTCGTTTATCGAGCTACCCTTTGGAGGAGCTACAACCCCCTCAGAAGGCTTGACCCCTCAATACACCACCATGAACCATGTTTCATCATATTTTCAGACTGGACCCACTCCATACATTTAAGCTCAATCATACATCAAACTGAAACTTATACCCTTATCAATTCATTCAATGAATCATCAACCAATCAATTAACAACTTGATCTTTTCTCAACATAGTCAACAACATAATCAATATTCAGAAAACCCAGATTTGTATGAATACATCATTGTGAGATAAACGATGAAACAACATACTTGGTCGGACATTTCATTCCACACATTTAAGCAAAACCTAGATTCCATACAGCACACTTCAGAACACTGTGATATACGTGCTCTGAGAAACAAACATACGTATATATCTGCACATGTCTTCAAATAATCTCAAATTCCATGTGTAGCTTTTCTTTGAAACTAACTTACGTATGCATGCGGTTTTTCGGAAAAGCGAACACAACGTATAGATATGTAACTTTCGGGACTATGCGGCTCTTTGAACAGATAACTCGGATCTCCTCCTTTACTTCGGCCAAAGATTCGTCGGATCATAGATCTAAACATTTCATAAGCCAGATCTAGACAATACATGTTCATTTCAGATCTAGAGATCCCTCTTCATCATTTTCTTCATCCATCATTGTATTCATAGGTGCATTATTTGTTCAGATCTATTAATGAGTTGTAACCCATTCCATGCAGATATACTTCAGAGTGAAGTATTCATTCAATACTCAGACATATGCACACATTGCACTATTATTCTCTTCTCCTTATATAGGTTTAGCCTTTATCAATACCATGAGTAAAAACCACTCAACCTCCGATGGTATTCCTGGAAGGGATCTAATAAATAATCTAGCGCTAAATACTATGGGCCAATACCATGGTTATGTCCCCTGGTTTTATAAATTTAGAGCGCAAATATGCATATGCTACTTGTCACATACATTTTCGCGTACATACGCTACTTCGCCTTTACAAACCCATGTATGCTTTGTGGCATACCATTTTCATCATTGCTCTAGCCCTTACTGGAATTCCTTTCTTCTGTTACTTCTGAGCTGATCTATAGATACATCATCCTTACATATTTAACACATAGGTTGCTTATCATAGGAAATTCATCAAGTAGGTTTCCATCAAGGACAACTTCATCAAGTAGGTTGCCATCAACTTTATCAGGTAGTTTGCCATCAAGGACAACACTCTGCATCAACAACACTCTGCATTATATTTCCAACAATCTTACTTCATCAAGTAGGTTTCCATCAAGGACAACACATGCCAACAATCTCCCCCTTTGGACTTGATGGAAACCATGATGGTGTTTGATCACAACAACAGATAGATACATTGATTATAACCATTATTCAAACACCATGATACTCTCCCCCTATTCAAAAACCATGATACTCTCCCCTTTGACATCAAGGACAAAGGGTGGATCAAAACCAAAACAAGGTTTGTCTTCTCATGTAGAAAGAAGAGTGTTGTAGATCTGATGTGTACTGAAGTTACCATGCTCCCTTGAGTTCATGCTGAATCTTCAAACATATTTTTCAATGAAGTACATGATTCTATGACCTTTCCTATCTGGGATATGCTTACATCAATGATGTGCAGTGGATTTATATGTGACTCAAGTACTTGATGTTGGGTTTACATATTTGTGCTCAACTGCTGCAACCCATTGGGTTTACAAATTTGAACAAATCCTTTCTTATTGAATATTACAATTCTCATCCTTAGTCCTCAACATAACCTTTAACAATGCTAAATATGAATTTTTATAACCAATACCAAAACGACCTCAAGAGAGAGATCATATTTCAGAACCATCATAATGCCAACAATGCATTACTCTCAGCAAGGCTAATGCTCCCCCTGAAACTGTGCTCCTGTTCTTGAGCCATCTCACTATTTTCCTTAACTGAAAAGCATACGCTTCTGTCTCCATTGGAACTCACGTGTATATGTAGCTTTATTTCATGAAACCCGCGTATAGGAAGTGAAGTACAGAAAAATTCACAACTCCATCTCCCCCTGAACTTATGCTGCCTGTACCTGTCTTCTTCACATCAGATGCACTGTTAGAAATAAACATATCCAGAATTACCAAACCAACCATGGGAATCACCATACATTGCTCCCCCTGTGATGATACACTACTGAATTCTATAATGTATCTCACATCACCCCTGCCGTCTTTATGAGAAGTAAGCTTTAGAAGCAGAAGACTGCAGTAGGATTATTATCCCCTACGTTTTTTACTAATCCTCCTTCTTTTTCCAGCTTTACTTGAAATTTCTTTTGTGTGTTGGAAATTATCCAATTTCTCAGATCTATTCATCTTGCATTCTTTTTTTACATGTCCATACTTGTTACAAGCATAACATCTTGTGTGACCAGAAAATTAAGCATAGGGATCATAATGTGTTTTTCTATTCTTTCTTCTATGGAAATTAGCTGCTTTATGACCAAACTTGCTGCATGAGTAACAATATCCCTTAAATAAACCTGAGTACCTTTTTGTGTAGAATTTGTTTGTTTGTGACTGAAACAATCTGTTTCTGCAATTGGCTGCAACATGCCCATAATTATGACATTTAAAGCATTCAACATTATTGATCAAAGGATGGAATGATTTCTTTTGAGAGTTCATGATTGTCGGTTGACCTTTTGTTTCTTTCCACACTTCAGGTTTTACATTGATATCCTTTGAATCTTTAGCACTTTCTTGTGAACTAGATTCTCCTTTAACAGTTTCATGAAAACCAAGACCAAATTTAACAGAAGGAGACCTTTGACTACTAAGAATATTGTCCAGAATCTTAGTACTATCTTGAAACCTCAAGAGTTTATCTTTTTCTTCTAATTTACCTTTTGAAATGTTTACCTCAACATCCAATCTTTGGCATTGCTTCTTCATACTTTCTTCGACCCTTCTTCCTTCTTCTGCTTGATCATTCAATTTTAAAATCTCTTCTTTCAACCCATTTTCTTGTTCTTCAAATGTTTGTAGAAGTTCTTCATTCTTCTTATTTGATTTTTCCAGATCTTCTTTGAGGGAGATGATTTCTGCTTCAAGTACTTTTTCTTCAAATGAATGTAGAAGTTCCTCATTCTTCTTATTTGATGCTTCGAGATTTGCTTTCAGAGAGATGATTTCTGCTTCAAGTCCTTCATTGTGATTGGTTACTTCATCGTACAACCTTTAATACTTGTTTATCTGTCCATTCATTCTAGAGATCATATCTTGGTAGATAGATTCATTCCTTTTAAATTGATCCCAATCATTACTTTCACTTTCTTTTTCTCTATCTTCACCATTGCATGCACAAGGAAGTGAATTGCAAGAACAACAATCAGTACCTGATTCATTATCTTCATTTTCTGCTACACATGTTTTCTGAGATATCTCCTTTCTTTGAGTAGCCTTCTTCTTTTTCTTCCTTGCCATGAGCACTTGCAGATATTGGTCAGAATCTTCTTCATCCTCATTTGACACTTCATCATTATCTTCATTTGTATAATAAATCTTTCCCTTTTCAATTTGTTTTCCTTTATCATGATTTTATTCATAAGGACATTTAGCAGCATAATGACCAACTCTTCCACAAGAAAAACACTTGAAGGGAAGCTTACCTTTGAATCTTCCAGTACCTGGTTGAAGTCTTCTCACAAAATTTGCTTCTTCTTATTCTGATATGTAACTTGATTCCTGGACAACTTCCTTTTCTTTTCCTTTTGCACATGCCTTAAAGGCAACTTCTTTGATTTGAGATGGACCTTCTTTTCTCATTTCAAAGGCAGTCAGAATACCATGTAGTTGAACAATAGTAAGAGTTTGCGGATCTTGCCTTTCTTCAATAGCTGACACTTTTGACTCAAATTTTGAAGTAAAAGATCTTAGGACTTTTTCCACCAGAGTAGTATCGGTTATGGTTTCACCCAAATTTCTCATACGATTTACAATGTCATCTAGACGTAAAAATAAACTGGCAATACTCTCATCGCTATGCATCCTTAAATTTTCATATTCAATTCTGAGAGATTGGAGTTTTGCACTTTTTACCTTTGTATCTCCTTCATAGCTTAGAATGATTTTGTCCCATATTTCTTTTGCTGAATTTAGCTGCATCACTTTAACAAATTCTGATTCAGACATGCTTCCTAATAAAACATTGACTGCTTTGGCATTGATTTCATATTTATTCCTTTCTGCTGCATCAGTAGGAATAATTCCCGAATACTGATAACCTTCTTCCATGATTGCCCATACTTCTGCACCAAGACTTTGCAAATATGCTTTTGTTCGTATCTTCCAGAATAACAGATTACTTCCATTGAATAGAGGTGGCCTTAGAGAAAGTACTCCTTCATGACTTCCCATTGCGACGGATCTCCTTCAAGCGATCAAGCTTCTACAGAAGGACCGACTTTGATTCCAATTGTTGGGAAAAATACTGAGAGGGGGGGGGGGGGTGAATCAGTATTTTGAGCTGACTGAAAACATTTTACTTTTTCTTTCTCTTAAAACCGATACGCTACTTTATTGAACCCAACTCGCGTATACACGTGGATATCCTTAATAAAACTTGCGTATTACCAGATATCTCATTATGCAGATAATTATTTACTTAGATCATTGCATCATTCATTCATTAGATGTTTAGTAAGAAGTAAGCATGTGCAGTAAGAACAAAATAAATCATGACACATAAGCAACACACAAGAACACCAGGATTTAAGGTGGAAACCCAATTCAGGAGAAAACCACTGCTATCGTCGTCTCTGAATTCAATATTTATTATAAAGAAAACTTCCTACAACCATGTACTGGCGCAGACTCATACCAGCACCCAGGCACCCACCTGCAGAAGGCTACAACCTTCTCTCGTTTACCAGCCTCTCCTGGAAGGGAGCTACAACCCCCTACTCTCGCTTACCAGCCTCTCCTGGAAGGGAGCTACTACCCCCTGCTCTCGTTTACCAGCCTCTCCTGGAAGGGAGCTACTACCCCCTACTCTCGTTTACCAGCTACCACTGGAAGGGAGCTACAACCCCCTCACTGAAGGCTTCAACCCTCAGCACCACCATGGACCACGTTTCATCAATTTTCATACTGGATCCAACTCCACACATTTAAGCTCAACATACATCAAACTGAAACTTATACCCCCATCAATTCATTTATTGAATCATCAACCAGTCAACTAACAAATTGATCTTTCAATCAACATAATCAACAGTCAAACAACCCAGATCTGTATGAATACATCATTGACAGATAGCAGTAAAACAACATAACAGATCAGACATTTCATTCCACACATTTCAGCAAAACCCTAGATTCCATACGTGCTTTTACTTCACTGAACCTGCGTATATACGTGCTTTCACAGAAACAAACCTGCGTATATATCTGCACATATTTCTGAACTAATCTCAAATTCCATACGCGCTTTTGCTGAAACTAACCTGCGTATGCACGCGCTTTTTCTGAAGCGAACCTGTGTATAGATCTGTAACTTTTCAGGACTATGCAGCTCTTCAGAACAGATAACTCAGATCTCCTCCTTTACTTCAGCAAAGATTCGTCAGATCACAGATCTAAACATTTCATAAACAGATCTAGACAATACATGGTCATTTCAGATCTAGAGATCCCTCTTCATCATTTTCTTCATCCATCATTGTATTCATAGATGCATTATTTGTTCAGATCTACTAATGAACTGTAACCCATTCCATGCAGATATACTTCAGAGTGAAGTATTCATTCAATACCCAGACCATGCACACCTTTGCACTATGATCTTCTTCTCCTTATATATATTTAGCATTTGTCAATACCATGAGTCAAAACCACACAACCACTGATGGTATTCCTGGACGGGATCAAATAGATAATCTAGCGCTCAATACTATGGCCAATACCATGGTAATGCCCCTTGGTATTCTAATTTTGGAGTGCAAAAGGGCATACGCGACTTGTCACGTACATTTCCGCGTACATACGCTACTTCTCCTTTACAAACCCGCGTATGCTTTGTGACATGCTTTATTCATCATTACTTTGGTACTTACTGGAATTCCTTTCTTCTGTTACTTCCAAGTTTATCTGTAGATACATCATCCTTACATATTTAACACATCGGTTGCTTATCATAGGCAATTCATCAAGTAGGTTTTCATTAAGGACAACTTCATCAAGTAGGTTGCCATCAAGGACAACACATTGCATCATATTGCCAACAATCTTACTTCATCATGTAGGTTTCCATCAAGGACAACACATGCCAACAGGGGGTGGAAAGGTAGGTAGGGTCCACGATGACATATGCAAATGTGTCACGGAGTGGGTTCAATGGTGAGATCGGGTTAAGTCCTAATCGTTGGATCACTTTGATGGATGGTTAAGATTGAAAGAAGGAGCGGATATATGGATGGAGGAAAAGGAAAGGCAGGATGGATGGACGGAAGAATGGAGGTTCGATGGCCATTGATATGCAGAGATCAATGGTCCAGATTTGTTTTAAAGTCATATGTCGAGAATGGAAAATAGAAGTAAAAAAGGGGTTTTTCGCGATGCGATGAAGCGCGAACCATCGGATCTGAAGAGAGATTGACGGTGGAGATTAAATCAGAGGTTGGGATAGTGGAGGATCACGTGATGGATGAGCGCGATGCGATGAAGCGCGAACTGTCAGATCTAGCGGAATGAACGGCTGGGATTACATCGCATCGGAGATAAGAAAAGAGGCCAAAGCACAGGGGTGTTTGAGTTTGCGATGTGCGATTAAGCGCTGGCCGTCGGATCGGTATGAGAGATCAACAGTGGAGATTTAATTGGTGGGTGTGATGTCAAAGGGCTATGGGCAGAGCGCGATTAAATCTTGGCCATCGGTTCTTGTGGGTTCGACGGCTAAGATTAAATCGGCAGATCGACATCGGAGGAGAAAAAAGAAAAGGATAAGGGAATTTGCGATTGTCGATTGCGATTAAGCGCTGAGACTTAGCGCTCGGTCACGGCGTCGGGTCACATAAGGGAAAGGGGCTGGGGCTTAAGGCTGAAAGGTGCTTAAGGCCTTATAGAAAAATGAAGGTTTTTAGGCTAAAATAAAGGTTATAGAAGGGTTTTCGGGGGTTCCGATAAGTGAAATAAAAGTTTTTAAACCAAATGAAAGGAGAACATAAGGTTTAAAAAGGTCTTTGGAATGATTTAGAGGTTAAATGAAGGTTAATGGAGGGATTTTATGAAGGGTTTATGGAGGAAATAAGGGTTTAAAATGGAATTTGATAAGAGTGAAATGGAGAAGTGTGAATGAGGGAAAATGGAGCTTCTTAAACAGTTTTGTCTTGATAAAACAACAGGTTTTTTAGGATAAAAGGGAAACAACAGTGAAGATTAACTCAAAGAGTAATAATAATCATAAAAACTTCAAAATATGGTAAGTTTTCAAAAGGAACTATCTCTTTGAAGGTTTAAAAAACAAAATTAGCCACCATTGGGTATAAAAAAATTTATAGGTGGCTAACAGGACCTACAATAGTCTATGTATTTGTTGTTGAAGGTATCTTCCATCTGTGCCCAGGTAGTGATGTTATCCCCAGGTGAACCCATGAACCAGTGCAAGGTTGCATCCTTAAGGGTGGATGGGAATAACTTCAGCTTCTGATCATCAGAAGTGTAGTCATAAGTCCTACAAACAACAACAAATTCAAACATGAAGGTGTCAGGGTCCTCAGAGGTAAGTCCATGAAAGTGTGGAAGAGCTGAGGGGCTAATGTTCTTCATCTTAATTTCCCCATCTGCATCTCTTATGGGAAAGGCTCTCTGGTTCCCAGCCATGGTTAAGATAGTTGAAGCAGGTCCCTCAGTTGAAACAAGGTCTTCTTCTTCTTCCCCAATAGGATCCTCAAAATATTTAGAAGGCTCTCCTAAAGGGGGTTCACTCTCATTGCCATTGAAGAAGAGTGAAGGGTGGCCAGGAGGTGATGTGGGGGTTTTATGTAAGGTTTGTCTTTGAGTATTCCTTATACTACGAGGCATGAAAATCAAACCTTTTTTTATTTTTTCAATATTTCTAAAATGACATGAAAAGAAAGGAAAGTAGTAAAGAATGCTAAAAACAAAATCAAATTATCTACTAGACACCTCCCCGACAATGGCGCCAAAAAAAGTGGTGAGACCTGATATTTCACCAAGAGTGCTGCAACTCCTAGGGGCTACCCTAATTTACTTTATCAACCCGAGTTTCATACAAACTTGGAGGTGACAGTGCTATATACATAGCAAATGCATTATGTTCATGTCATCCTCTTCCACTCTACGAAAGGGTGCTACTTCTAGGGGTTCTCAGTGAAGTCGGTCACACTTCAATGAAACTAAAATAAATTGCAGAAAGGAAATGAAAAAAATGAAACTAATTCAATTTTCAAAAAGGTAATGGGAGAAATGAAACTAATTTAATGTTCAGGAAGGAAATGACAGAAAGAAACTAAATTAAATTGTTGGAAAGAAATGACAGGAAGGAAACTAATTGAATTTGCAGAAAAGAAACGAAGTTAAATTGCACTTAACTTGGACAAATGGATAAATGCACTCTAATTATACTATGGTCTATCTACCATGCTTCTATCCATGCAGCTAAGCTATCCATGACTTAATTCTAATTGAAAAAGTGTTGATTTGCAGTTTGGAGGAAAAAGGGTTAGAGAGGCTAATGGAGGGCTTAAACACATGACAAAAGGCTTAGAGGAGGAAAGAGTGGGATTTAAACCTTATTAAAACTTTATTATGGCACAAAATATTTGGAACAGAATGATTGAAATATGCGATTGAAAAGTTATGATTGGCGGATAGAAGTGTGATATGCGATCTGCGATATCGCGAGGTTGGAGCGGTATAGGTTAACAGGAACAAAATAAAAACTGCGAAACGCAATTTGCGATGTGGCGGAGTTCAGAATCGATGTTTGGAGTGGTAACGGTTAATAGGAACAAAACAAAAACTGTGAAATGTGATTTGCGATGCGGTGGAGTTCAGAATCGAAGTTTGGAGCGATAAAGGTTAACGGGAACAAAACAAAATCTGTGTAATGCGATTTGCAATGCGGCGGAGTTCGGAATCGGCGTTTGGAGCAGTAAAGGTTAACAAGAACAAAACAAAAACTGTGATTTGCGATGTGAGATGTGGCGAATGACGTGGCGGTGGGACCAGTGGCGGAGTGTGATAACAATATCACAATCGGCGCATAAGAGCGGTAAGTATTAAAGAAAAAGGGAAAAGGTTATGGAGAGCGATTTGCAGTATGGTAAAAACTGCGATCTATGATATACGATGTCGCAATATCGCAATAAAAAAAAAAGAGCAGTGAGTCTTAAAAGGAACTAAATGAAAACTGCGGGATGCGATTTGCAATATAATAAAGATTGCGAAGTGCGATTGTGAAAAGGGATTGCGGTAAGTCCAAAGGTAAAAAATGTGGTTTCTAATGTTTTTAATAAAAGAGCAGCAAAGGGAAGTAGAAAGGGATATGGCATTCGAGCTTGGAATGAGATTGTGTTAACAATGATCACAAGTGATTTTCAATTTGCGATGGAGCGAGGTACGACGAGCGGGATTTTCAAGGAGAAAGGGTAGAGGTGTAATTCTGATAATTTTCAAGTGATTTGCGTTAGAAAGGGTAAGGCAACCATGAATGATAAGTCTTGAAGGGAAGAGGAAAATTGTGCGATTTGCGATAGCGATGGGTGACGTGGCGGTGGGACCGGTGGCGGAGCACGATCGCAATATTGCAATCGCCAGATGGGAGCGGTAAGTGTTAACGGAACCAAATGAAAATTGCAATCTGTGATGAGCGAAGTATGGTAGCGGGGATTTCGAGGAGGAAAAGTGGAGGTCAAATTTGATGGTTTTTACAATGTTTTTGCGTTAAAACGAATAAGGCGATCGTAACCAATAGGAACAAAGGAATACGGTGGCTGAAGGGTTTAAGTGCTGTAAGGGTAAAAAGTTGGGTGCAACAATTAAAATAAGTAGAAAATAGGAGGGAATGGAGGCGTAAAAGCAAGGTTTAGAGGCATAACACAGAGATGGAAATAGTGAACAGAAATCAATGTTTTTGGTCTGTGGGAAGGTTTACCCTCCTCGAGCTCTATCGACAAATTTGAGAAGGGAAGTCTAGATCCACAGATTTTAGAGATTTATCCTCTATTCTACTACTCACAAGCAAATGAAAAACTACAACAACAAACTGAAAGCAAATACTAAGCAGCAATGAAACTATCGGAAGCAGATCTAGCTAAATGGAAGAAGAAAAACTAACTAAATGATAGAAAGGAAAATACAGTAACAACAAAGAAGTTGAGGCACATGGATTGCGCCCTAACCCATGAGCCTAGCTCTCTGAAACTTAAAGAAGTCGAATGAAATCAGTCTGCTCATTTCATAAAAGAATAACCTCATAAATCTCTGAAAGTTTGATCACTGAGTAAAATAATAATAAGCTCAATAGCTTGCAACAAAGTTTCAACTAGAATCGACTGGAATTGACTAACTCTTCCTAGCTCTAGCTTTGCTCTATTTATTCTTTAGTGCAGCTACCAAAAGCTCCCTAGAAAATGGTGATAGATTCCACTTGACTCCTAGTAAACAAAGATTGGGTGCCCTCCTATTTGAGTTGCTTGGTTGCCTTTGGAATCAAATTGCTAGAGAGAATCCTCGGGGATCCTTTTGCTTCCTTTGGAGTTCGAATTTCTGGAGAGAATATTTGGGATCCTTCGGCTACCTTTGAGAGCTAAGGAGGGTGGACAGTCCTCCTATAATTTCTCTTTGTTGTCTCCTCCAAGTCTTTATGATAATATCCCTATAAAAATACTAATAATTCATGATTTTCTGCACTCAACCTCAGATTAGGCACTCAGAGTATGTTAGCCTTAATCACCACCTATAATAGAATCATAAAACCAAATAATAATAAAAATTCAAGAAAAAGAGATCTAAGAAGGAAAAAAGGTGACCATTAACCCCTCCAAATATGTCTAATGATGGAGCTCATTCGCATCTATCAGAAAAAACTTATTCCTTTATAGAATAGTATGGATGTTGTTCACAGAGTTAGGGGGTTCATAAATATTTTTAAGGTGAGAATACTAGAACCTCAAGGGAATCATATTGTTTTATTTAATTTTTCAAGTTAGAATTTTCCTCTAGAATTTCTTAGGATTTAGCATCAATAGGTGCCTAACATTTCTCTTGTATTATATTTTTATAATACCTTTTTCCCCCTTTTTTATTAGGGATTTGTATCTCTGTATCTTGTCATATTTTAAGGACTCATTAGAAGAATATATGATGGCTTTTCTAGTAACCTTACACTCTTTATGATGCTGAGGGTTGATAATTCTATTTTCCTTTTAAATAACTCCTTGATAGAGAACATGTTGATGAAAGTAGATAAGGTGATATTAAAATTGTGAAAGAGAACATCAATGTTGTTATTATTTGAAAGGATATTCAATTAATTATTCAAATACTTTGAAAAAAAGATTCATTTTAATTTTTTCAAATACAAAGTGCCTTTGGTTATCATAATTCTCTTCAATGACAATTTTGTGTATGACAAAGTTTAGGGTTATAATTAAAATTCTATGATTAGAGTCAGGATCATGGTTTTTTCAAAGGTAAAATTTTACAATCTAATTGCATATGAAGATATTATCTATTACATTATCTACAAAATTTCTACCAAGCTCATGGATACCAGTCATACGGTTGGATTTTAGCCACTTTGTCACACCATTGCATTTTATCGGATATTAAGAAGTGGAAATACTTCATATATATATATATATATATATATATATATATATATATATATATCGAAACTAGGGATAGTTTTAGAAAAAATGGGAGAAGTGATCACCGATTGGGACGAGTCATAACCTGAAACCCTAGGGTTTCCTCTGCGCCCCTGCAGTGGGCACCGTCATTGCTCTTGATCCCATCATTGTGCGGTCTGCAACCTTGCCATATGAAATCCACTGCTCTCTCTCTCTCCATGAAGGGAGCCAAATAGGGAGGATTTTTAACCTCCCCGAGCTTCAGAATCACGAAGGTCTCAGCCACTACTGACAATCCTGCTACCGCCGCATCAGCTCAGAAGCAGAATGATGAAACTGAAAATGCAACCCATCAAGGCACAAATCATGCCCAAACTGGGGACAAAGCCAATGGGGCGACTCCGGTGAAATCATCAACTTGCATACCCAGAGAGAAAAAAAGACTCGAGATCCATTTCCCCGTAGAACGCATCAATAGCCAAATACAATACATGCATGATCATGCTCTAATCAGAAAATTCATTGGACTCTGGCCCACTAAAAAAGTTTTGTATGGATGGATCCATGCCAAATGGAAGCCCAAGGGCCAAATCTTGTTGTAGCTCGGCCATAAGGGCTTCTTCAACATCATCTTCACCTGCCTAGAAGACAAAATCCGTGTCATGCATGGGGTCCCCTACTTCTTCAATGCCGCGGGACTCTACCTTCGAGATTGGGTTGAACGATTCAATCCTGATAAAGAGGACTTCAACTGGGCACCAGTTTGGATCTTCCTCTACTCCTTGCCACATGAATACTGGGAGGAAATAACACTCAAGGAAATAGGCAACAGCCTAGGCACCTTCATCAAAACCACAGAATAAGTAAAGCACAACAGATACACTGACTACACACGCATTTGTGTGTACATGCATCTTCCAAAAGATCTCCCTGACTTGGTAAGTCTATGGCATGAGGACTATGAATGGATCCAATCTATTGATTATGAGCATGTTCCTTTTCATTGTCGTAAGTGTCACATGCATGGGCATCTTTTCAGAGATTGCCCCAAAAATCCCCAAACCAGTCATTCTGATAACCCTAATAGCCCAGATCTTGATGGCTTCACTAAAGTTTCCCCTCACAAGAGGCACTCCAAGAAATCCTCCCATAAACCCGACCCTTCCCAACCCTCTTCCAGCTCCAATCCCAAGCCCGCCTCCAGCAATAGTTTCCACATCCTTGATGATCTTGAAGAGAACAAGAGCTTTCCCTCCAATCCCTCGTCCCTGGATTCTGATAACCCCCCCCACTTTCGGATCCATTCCCCCCCTTGATATCCCTCTGCTTGAGCTTATGGAGCAGCACAAGCCACATGACACTAATCCTAAGGCCAAACACATAAAAATCCCTGAAGTAACCACCTCTCACCCTCAATCGAGCATTCCTATCACTGGATCTAGCATGGAGGTTGATCCTCAAACCTCCCTCAGTCAACCACCGGGCCTAGAAGGAAGTTCAGTGACGTCCATCTCCTACATGATCGAGGAGCCAAAATCCATTGACTTTGGGGATCTGGAACTTACAGGTTTGGAAAAGGCCTGCAATACCAAGGAATACCACACTATTCCCCCTAGATAGATTGACAGCCTGGAGGAGGCTCTGCTCAAAGCTCAGTTGATAAAATGGAATGCACAACTAGGGATTCAGGGAGAGCTCATTCCTAGGGAAACACTCAACATCATCAGAGAATCCAGAAAGCGAGGAAGGCCAACGGATCTACAAAGATTGATAACACTAGGAGACAAATTGGTGGTGTTGAAACTTTAGACTTAGTTAAGCTGAGAGGAGGGGGGGGTGAATCGATTTAACACATTACTAATCTTTTAGAACTTTTCATTAAACTTATTTACACCTTCATTTCATATCCAATTTAATGTGTGAGTAATCTTAGAATGTAAGCAGCAAGTGTTAGTATAATATAGCAGTAGACTTAATATGAGAGTAGCAGGTTGTAAGCAGATGATACATATCAGATCAATACATAAATATCATGCACAGAGACACCAGATATAAGTGGAAACCCATAAAGGGAGAAAACCACATCTTATTATTGTTGTGATGCAAAGGCAAGCTCCAACTCCCTCTCACCACTATTTTCTGCAGGCACCAACCTACAGGAGGCTCCAACCTCAGTCAGCTACAACTGACAGCTATCAAGCTGCAACTTGATAGGGAAGCTCCAACTTCCTCAATTTATCAAACTGAATGTTTGCTGATTTACTCCAGATATCATCTCCGTTCTATATCTGCTCTTCTTCTCTTAATCTTCTCTGCTTTATTCTTCTATATTCTGCATTCTCTATATTTTCTCTCTCTCTCTCTCCCTTTTTTTTTTTTTGAGCTTATTAAATTGATATTATATATAGAAATTCTCACATGAATGTTTGTATTTCACAAGGAATTTGGAGTGAACAGTCATGACTCTTTGGCTTCTGTCTTCTTATTCCTTTTTCCAACTCATTTTTAGAATTACTACAATATGTACAAATTTCCATGCTACAGTGGGATTTTGTCTTTTCCTTAGGATACTTGCCTTTGCATCACACACAATAAAAATAATTACAACATTTGCATTCACATTTTAATTACACATTTCAATTTCACTCAGCTCCTTTTCTGGATTTTGGCTTTACTGGATTTGTCTTTTTCTGCTGCTGTTAAGAACCTGTTCTGCATACACTTTGTTCACTGTCATCTGCATATTCCCTGTTTTCTGTGCTTATTCACCTGTCGAACTCATTCCTGTACCTATTCTTGTTCACCGAACTTTCATCTCTGCATGCTCTCCTCTTCTTTTTCCTTTTCCATAATTGCATTCAAGTATCATGCCCAATCATTTCCCAAGTCTGAGCAATCTCACAATATCTGCTTTGTTCTACCTGGCAGTTCCAATGCTTAAATCTGAAGTGTTAATAAATCAACCATATTCCCAGTACTTTTCAATATTTCACTTAACTGTGTGTAAATGCATCCCAAGCTTCATTTCCAATCATATTCCAACCCGACAATCTCACTCTGCACTTATTCTACGCTGGAAAACTCAAACAAATAAGTCTGGTCATTTTTAATGTCTCAATTCAGAGAATTGAGATATTAATTCAACATTCCGCCATGGCTATAAAATCATACATATGAATTCATTCATATTTCGATCATTACAATTTTCGAACTTAATTTTGGCTCCGAGCTTATATATATAACTTTCGAACTTTATATTATGCCGCCAATACGATTAACCTTGGTTAAACTCTTTTTAATATAACTCACCGGGCCTTATACTAAGATTACAATACGCCGAATAACATTAATAAACCAAATTCATTATATATGACTCTGCCCCGGGCCCACAATACAACCAAAGGACCAATCGAGTGCACACCGTACCTTTTTTAACCCACGCGCCCTTCCGACGGTTGGTATTACGTTTCCCGATTCAACGTATATCGCTCGATCAACATGCGCAAACAATAATGCGCAATGGCACTCTGTACTCAGGTTATCCTCCGCACACCTTGGTTAAACTCCAGGCAAGTCCGACGCACGATCACCGTCTGATGGCCCTCTTCCAGATCAACGGCTCGTGTCAATTTTGCTCCGCGTCTTGGTACGAAATTTAATGCGCGAAGGCGCACGTTAAACGGTGGTTTTACTGTTCATCCAGGGACACGCGTCGATCAATCAATGGAATCGCTGCAAATTCGGGACTACCACCTTCCACATAATAGTGGTGCGATGAATACCACCGTTCACTTTAAACAACCGTTACTGTTCATTCAACTCTTGGTTCCACTTCTCCCTATGCTCTAGGTTCCAGTCCTCCACGATTTCAATTATATATATATATATATAACTTTTCATCACATTTCAAATATATATATTCTTTGTTACAACTATGGTTCCGCTCCATTCAATTATATATATATATATATATTTCGACTATGGTTCCGTTATACTCTGACGCAGAGTTCCACCATTCATAACCTTTGTGGCTATGTGTACAGTGCTCATCCCCACAGAGCCTATTCACGCTGGTTCATAGAGCTCATTACAATCTAGGTATGTACAATTTAAAACACCACATGGACCAGAAGTCAAGTTCTTCAACTAAATACAGAGCATTTGAATATAAAGTCCGAAAATTAATTTATATTATGTGTAACGCCCGACTGTATAAAAGATTCTCAGAATTTATATATATATATATATATATATATATATATATATATATATATATATATACATATTCTTGGAATAACAGCGGTTTCTCTACAATAACAGCTATGACTCTGCCTCTGCCTCTGCTGCTGTGATAACGGCTCTGTCTCCTTATTTGCTTCCTCTGCCTTTCTCCTTTATATTCATTTCCTCTTTGCTGCCTCCATTGTCTGTCTTTGTATCCTTGTAACTGTTCCTATATCTGCATCTGCTACCTCCTTTGCCATCAATGACAACATTTCCAACAGTCTCCCCCTTTGGCATTGATGGCAATACATTTTCTCTATTTGCCTGCTCTTCCTTCTGTTGTTTGCTCTTCGTCCCCCTTTGACATCAATGGAAAAGGGTTGCTTTTTGCATTTCCTCTCTCTGAGTTATGTTTAGGCCCTCTTCTGCTGACTTTGTACCATGCTTCTTCAGAGTGATGTATAAGACTTGTTGAGAGAACACTTTGAGGATTATCGAATTTGAATATACACTGTAAATTGATACAGTTCAAACGCATAGTCTTCTTTCACTTATATAGAGCTAAAAGTGAGAATAATGATACTTCATAGAATACATTGTATCAGCTTTATCTAGTCAGAGATGTATGATTGGATTCAACAACTAAAATGCTGAGAGGCTTCAAAAGATAATCATGATTCAGATTCTTAATATAATGTTTTAGAACATGATACTAATCCTTTTGCTTTGTAATTGACCTTTTCATGCTTGAATAATGCAGATAACTCTAGGATAATAACTTGGTGTTCTTTTGCCTTAATCCTCTGATCCTAAGGACTTGATTCATGCTTTCCTAGCTGGATGTTCTCCCCCTGAAATGATATTTTCGTTTCTGTTCTCCCCCTGAAATTGTGCTTTCTCTTTATATCAGAGAGTAGCATCTATAGATACTAACCCTAATCTGTCTCTTAAATATTCAAATGGCTCTTTAGCAAGTGGTTTGGTAAATATCTCTGTTGTCTGTTCTTTTGTTGGTACATACTCCAGTTTGACTATCTTTTGAGCTACTTTTTCTCGGAGAAAATGATACTTGATTGGAATATGTTTGGTTTTTGAGTGAAGCACAGGATTTTTAGATATACTTATAGCACTTGTATTATCACATTTGATTGAACTAGGTTCATCAATGCTTACCTTCATGTCTTGAAGAGTTTGTTTCATCCACATGACTTGTGTACAACATGCTGCTGCTGCTATATATTCTGCTTCAGCTGTAGATAGAGAGATGGATGTTTGTTTCTTGGTTAACCATGCCACCAGATTTTCTCCTAGATAGAAAGCACCTCCACTTGTACTTTTCCTGTCATCAACACAGCTGGCCCAATCTGCATCTGTGTATGCTGTTAAAGTGAAGCTTTTGCTTTTAGGATACCAAAGTCCATACTATGATGTTCCTTGTAGATATCTGAGTATTATTTTTACTGCTAGAAGATGGTTTTGTTTAGGTGCTGCTTGATATCTTGCCACTAGTCCTACTGCTAGCATGATGTATGGTCTAGATGCTGTAAAATACAACAGGCTTCCTATCATGGATCTGTAGAGTTTTTGATCTACATCTGTAGTCCCATCATCATCAGCACACATCTTGCATCCTGTGATCATGGGGGTTGTCACAGGTTTGCAGTCCTCCATTTTGAATTTTTTCAGCATTTCTTTTAAGTATTTTTCCTAAGAGATGAATGTGCCTGTGTTCTTTTGCTGAATTTGCAGTCCCAAGTAGAAACTGAGCTCTCCAATCATAGACATTTCAAACTCTGTTTTCATCTCATCAGCAAACCCTTTTGCTAGTTCATCTTTGTTGCTTCCAAACATAATGTCATCAACATACACTACAACAATCGAGTTCATTTCATGGGCTTTTATGTATAGATTGTTGTCTACTCCACCTCTCTTAAACCATGTTTTCAAATGTTTATCCGAGTCTTAGGTGGCTCTGAGCACATTTGAGTCTTGGACCTTGATCTGCGCCATAATCCTTCTCCACAATCTCAATCAATGAGAAACCTTCTGGTTGTTCCATGTACACTTCTTCTTCTAGATCGCCATTACGAAAAGAAAATTTTACATCCATTTGATATACCTTGAAATCTTGGTAGCATGCAAATGCTAGGAACATTCTGATAGCTTAGATTCTGGCTACAGGGGAAAAAATTTCAGCATAATCAAGTCCTTCTATTTGTGAGTATCCTTTGTAGACCAGCCTAGCTTTATTCCTGATTACTTGTCCTTGCTCATTCATTTTGTTTTTGAATACCCATTTGAACTGATGACATTTTTCTCAGTAGGTCTAGGAACTAGTTCCCAGGTATTGTTCTTCTCAATTTGGTCCAATTCTTCATTCATTGCCTTCACCCAATACTTGTCCTTGCTGGCTTCTTCAAACTTCTTTGGCTCTATTTGTGATAACATGGCTATGTATACCTATTCTGTCTGTTCGGTTAGCTGCCTTCTTGTTTGCACTCCTACACTCTTGTCTCCTATGATTTGATCTTCTAGATGGTTCTTTTGAATGTATCTTGAGGGGGTTTTCGAGTTCAGTTCAACATATTCTGATGTCTTGCTTGTTCCATCATCATCTTGGTCCTCTTCTTCATGATTTTTTGAAGAACTGCTACAGTCTGTATCTCTTGTCTTGTTTGGGAGTTCTTCATCAAATCTTACATCAATACTTTCTACAATTTTTTGAAGAGTCTTGTTGTAGCATCTGTATCCTTTACTCTTGGATGCATATCCTAAGAGTATTCCTTCATCTGCTCTTGCATCAAACTTCCCCAGATTTTCATCATTATTTTTTATGTAGCACTTGCTGCTAAAGACTCTAAAGTGCTTGATTGATGCAGGTTTACCATGCCATAGTTCATAAGGTGTCTTGTCACTGTTAGGTCTTAAATGAGATTTGTTTAGAATATGTACTGCTGCGTGTACAACTTTTGCCCAGAAGGTTTGAGTAATGTTACTCTCTTGCATCATAGCTCTGGCCATTTGTTGTACAGACCAGTTTTGTCTTTCTACTACTCCATTCTATTGAGGTGTACCTGCAATAGTAAATCGTTGCTTTATCCCATGTTCATTACATAGGTCTGCAAAGTCATAATCTATGAATTCACCTCCTCTGTCTGATCTGATGCATTTTAGCTTGCATCCTGTTTTATTTTCTGCTAGGGCTTTGAATATCTTAATTTTTTCCAGTGCTTCTGATTTGTTCTTGAGAAAAGCAACCCATGTCATTATGGAGAAATCATCTATTATCAGCATGAAGTAGGATTCTCCACTTGGTGTCTTGGTTCTAGCAGGTCCACACAGGTCCATGTGCACAAGATGGAGTGGTCTTCTTGTTGATAACTCATCTTTAGATTTAAAGGATGTTCGGGTCTGTTTTCCCAATTGACAAGATTTGCATATGGTATTTGAAGGCCTTTTTATTTACGGCATGCTGGCATATCTCTGACGACTTTCTTCTTGCTTAGTCGATGATATGGTGGCGAGATGTCCCAATCTCCTATGCCATAACCATGACTCCTGAAGTTTTATACGATGGCGGGGCTTCATCCTCCTCTTTTACTATATAAACATTACTCTATGTTCGAACACCTTTGAGCAGAGTCTTTCCTGTTGTGCTTGATCTGACTTCACAATCTTGTGCTCTAAAGAGAACTTCACAGCCTTTGTCACACATCTGACTTACACTCAGTAAATTTGCTTTCAGCCCATCTACAAATAGTACATCTTGGGCCTTTCCTCTTCCATTATCTATGCTGACTGAACCCTTTCCTTTGATATTTCCTGACTTATCATTGCCAAAATTAACATTACCAGATTTCTTTTCATCAAGAGTAATAAACTTACTTTTGTCTCCTGTCATGTGTTTAGAGCAGCCACTATCCAAATACCATTGACTTTTCAGATCTTGAGCAGTTAGAGCCAGGTCACACTTATTCGCCTTCTTTATCCACTGGAGGCACCCTTTTGTTTTGTATCTTTTGTGAGGTGATGACCTCCATCTTCTTAGAGGACATTTGGATGGTATATGTCCAACTTGATTGCATACACAACATTTGATCATAATTTTTGTAGAATTGTGAGTATGAACAGAATTTCTTTGATTCATAAGCCTTCTTGAGGTGTTAAACATCAATCTTTGTCCATACTTTCTACACTCAATGATTTTATGACCAAATTCCTTACAATAAAAGCAGTAACCATAGAAGCTATTTGCATACCTGATGTAAGGTTGTCTCTTCCATTTGTTTTCTTGAGGCAGTCTCTTCAATGTTTGCATCTTTTGTTGGTTTGAATTACTCCTTCTTGCATGACAATATGCAGCAATGTGTCCCAACTTGTGGCAGACATAACAGGTGGCATTCTTCATTGGAGGGAAGAATATTCTTTGATGGTTTCCAAATTTTACATATTCAGGGGTCTTAGTATTTATTACATTCTTTGCTACTAGTGGTTTCTTCTGATCTCTGTCTTCCTTATTGCAGATTTCTTCTTTTGTAGGAATTGTTTGAGTTGCTTCATCATTCTTCTTTGCTTTTACAAAAATAATCTCTCTGTCAACCTTTTCTTTTCCTTTACTTGATTCTCCTTCATAGCCTATTCCAGTCTTTATCATAGGGGATATTTGAGCAACCAAAATTTCATTCAACTTACTAGAGCTTATTGTTTGGGAAGAGTTTATAACCATTTTCCTTTGAGCATTTACTAATTTCTTTCTGAGACATACTACTTCTTCTTCTAACTTTTCTTGTTCTTGAGTTTTTTCTTTGATTTGCTTAAGTAACATGTCCTCTATCTTCTTGGCTTCTTCAAGCTCTATTTTTAGCTGCTTAAGGACTTCTAAATTCTGTTCTTCTCATACATATTTGAGGAGAATTTCCTTTTGTTTTCTACATTTCAGTTTGAGTCTATCAATCTCTTCTAGAGCACTTCTTAGCTCCCCCTCAAGGTCGACTTCACTTTCTTCTTCTTCATCTTCTAGCAGGAGACCTTAAAGTTCTTGTATGGCCATCAATAAGAATTTAGAGGTTCCTTCTTCACTTGAGGATTCATCTGAATCTTCAGATGTACTGTTGTTTTGTTGAGCATAGAAGGATTTTTTGCTGAACTTCTTTCCTTTCTACCAGTTCTTCGATTTATTTTTCTCTGACTCTTGAGCCTGATTCCTTACTTTCTTGTGAGGACACTTAGCAGCATAGTGTCCCACTCTTCCACAGTTAAAGCATTTGAAGGGGAGTTTACCTTTGTATTTACCTGAGCCTCTATCCAATTTCTTGACAAACTTTGCCTCTTCTTCATCCGAGCAAGAGCATATGTCTCCCTCTTCTTCTTTCTTCTTTTCTATTTTAAAGGCTGCTTCCCTCGTACTTGGCTTTTTCTGTGGGAGCCTCATTTCATAGGCTGTTAGATTTCCAAGTAGCTGGTTCATGGTCAAGGTCTCCCAATCAGCTATTTCTTCTATTGCAGACACCTTTGGATTAAACCTGGATGGAAGAAATCTTAGAATCTTTTGCATAATTATACTTTCTGGCATTTTTTCTCCAAGAGCTTTCATATTGTTAATAATTTCTGCAGCTTTTAGGAAGAAACTGACAATGTCTTCATCATCATTCATTTTTAAGTTCTCAAACTGGGCTCTATAGACTTGAAGTTTGGTAGTCTTTACTTTCTGGTCTCCCTCATGTATGTTCTCAAGAGTTTCCCATATTTTTTTGGCAGAGTCTTTGTGCATTACTTTGATAAACTCTACTTCACATAATCCATTCAAGATGACATTCATGGATTTTGCATTAGCCACAAAATCTTGTTTTGTTTCTTTTTCTGTGTCAATTGCCTTTGGGGCATATCCTAATTCCACAGCAGCCCAAACTTCTATTCCTAGAGACATTATGTATGTCCTCATTCTGATTTTCCAGAAAGCATAATTTTCACCAGTGAAAAAGGGGGCTTTATTGGTTGAGCATCCTTCTTTACTAGCCATCTTGAGAACCTAGGATCTCCTTTCAGCTGTTAGACTTGTACAAAGGAACCTGCTCTGATACCAATTGTTGAACTCTTAGTTAAACTGAGAGAGTGGGGTGGATCAGTTTAACACATTCATAATCTCTTAAAGTTTTATTAAACCTTATTTACACCTTCATTTCATGTCCATCTTAATATGAGAGTAATCTTAGAATGTGAGCAGCAAGTATTAATATAATAGAACAACAGACTTAATATGAGAGCAGCAGGTATTAAGCAGATGATATAAATCAGATCAACACTTAAACATCATGCACAGAGACACCAGATATAAGTGGAAACCCATAAAGGGAGAAAACCACATCTTATTATTGTTGTGATGCAAAGGCAAGCTCCAACTCCCTCTCACCACTGTTTTTCTGCAGGCACCAACCTACAGGAGGCTCCTACCTCAATTCTGCAAGCTACAACTTGAAAGGAAGCACCAACTCCCTTCAATTTTCTGCAGGCACCAACCTACAGGAGGCTCCAACCTCAGTCAGCTACAACTGACAGCTATCAAGCTGCAACTTGATAGGGAAGCTCCAACTTCCTCAATTTATCAAACTGACTGTTTGTTGATTTACCTCAGATATCAGCTTTGTTCTGTAGCTTCTCTTTCTACTCTTCTTTTCTTAATCTTCTCTACCTTACACTTCTGTACTCTGCCTTCTCTATATTTGCTCTCTCTGACCTCTTTTTGAGCATATCAAATTGATATTATATATAGAAATTCTCACATGACTGTTTGTATTTCACAAGGAATTTGGAGTGAACAGTCATGACTCTTTGGCTTCTGTCTTCTTATTCCTTTATCCAACTCATTTTTAAAATTACTATAATATGTACAAATTTCCATGCTACAGTGGGATTTTGTCTTTTCCTTAGGATACTTGCCTTTTCATCACAAACAATAAAAATAATTACAACATTTACATTCACATTTTTAATTACACATTTCAATTTCACTCGGCTCCTTTTCTGGATTTTGGCTTTACTGGATTTGTCTTTTCCTGCTGCTGTTAAGAACCTGTTCTGCATACTCTTTGTTCACTGTCATCTGCATATTCCCTGTTTTCTGTGCTTATTCTCCTGTCCAACTCATTCCTGTACATATTCCTGTCAAACCTGTAATCTCTGTGTATCTCTGCATGCTCTCCTCTTCTTTTTCCTTTTCCATAATTGCATTCAAGTTTCATGCCCAATCATTTCCCAAGTCCGAGCAATCTCACAATCTCTGCTTTGTTCTACACTAGCAGTTCCAATGCTTAAATTTGAAGTGTTAATAAATCGACCATATTCCCAGTACTTTTCAATATTTCACTTAACTATGTGTAAATGCATCCCAAGCTTCATTTCCAATCATATTCCAACCCGACAATCTCACTCTGCACTTATGCTGCGCTGGCAAACTCAAACAAATAAGTCTGGTCATTTTTAATGTCTCAATTCAGAGAATTGAGATATTAATTCAACATTTCACCATGGCTATAAAATCATACATATGAATTCATTCATATTTCGATCATTACAATTTTTGAACTTCATTTTGGCTTCCGGCTTATATATATAACTTTCAAACTTTATATTATGCCGCCAATACTATTAACCTTGGTTAAACTCTTTTTAATATAACTCACCGGGCCTTATACTAAGATTACAATGTTGGAATGTAATTTCCAACAGCCCGGATCAATTCACAAGCGGGAGGACGTATGAACAGGCGCAGGGTTAAATTGGTAGCAGGTTGGCGGAGATCAGCGGTTAGCAGGAGTGCAACCAGCCCGGAAGTTAATAAGTGGTGAACCCCCGCTGTTGACCAGCTAATCGGGCGTTGACCCAAGATCAACGGCCACTATTAACTGTGGGGCCTCACCCCGATTGTTGTGTACGGGCAGAATAGAACCCCCGCAACCACCAGGAAGTGGTGCCTTTGCCCATGCACCACCGAACCACCACCGCCGCAGAAAATTCGCCACTTCTTTGTTAACCCATGCGCCCATTCGACGGTTGGTATTACGTTTCTCGATCCAACGTATATGGCTCGATCAACATGCACAAACAATAATGCGTGATGGCGCTCCGTACTCGGGTTATCCTTCGCACACCTTGGTTAAATTCCAGGCAAGTCCGACGCACGATCACCGTTCGATCGCCCTCTTCTAGATCAACGGCTCGTGTCAATTTCGATCCATGTCTTGGTACGAAAGTTAATGCGCGATGGCGCACGTTAAACGGTGGTTTTACTGTTCATCTAGGGACACACGTCGATCAATTAATGGAATTGCTGCCAATTCGGGAATACCGCCTTCCGTATAATAGTGGTGCGATGAATACCACTGTTCACTTTAAACCACCGTTACTGTTCATTCAGCTCTTGGTTCCACTTCTCCCTATGCTCCAGGTTTCGGTCCTCCACGATTTCAATTATATATATATATATATATATATATATATATATATATATATATATAAGTGCCATGCATTTTGAATATATATATTCTTTGTTACAACTATTAGTTACTGCTCCCATTCAATTATATATATTTTTCGACGATGGTTCCCGTTATACTACGATGCGAGAGTTCCACCATACATAACCCTTGTAGCTATGTTTGCAGTGCTCCTTACCTGAGAGCCTATTCTGACCCGGTTCATAGAGCTCATTACAATCTAAGTATGTACAATTTAAACACTACATAGTGGGACAGGAAATTAGGGGCTCTTAACTAAATACAAGCATTTTATTATAAAGTCCGAAAATTAATTTATATTATATTATGTGCTTAAAATTTGTATAAAAGATTCTCGGAATTTATATATATATATATATATATATATATATATATATATATATATATATATATATATATATATATATATATATATATATATATATATATATATATATATATACATATTCTTGGAATAACAACGGTTTCTCTACAATAACAGTTGTGGCTCTGCCTCTGTCGCTTCTGTCACTCTGCCTCTGCCTCTGTTGCTGTGATAACGACTCTGTCTCCGTATTTGCTTCCTCTGCCTTTCTCCTTTATATTCATTTCCTCTTTGCTGCCTCCATTGTCTGTCTTTGTCTCCTTGTAACTGTTCCTGTCTCTGCATCTGCTACCTCCTTTGCCATCAATGACAACATTTCCAACAAAATTTGCATCATCCAAAGAAGTTGAGTGCAACATGATGCGGCAACTACATATTCTGCTTCTGCTGTAGATAAGGCAATAGAGTTTTGCTTCTTGTTGAACCAAGATACTAACCAGGGCCCCATATAGAATGCACCACCACTAGTACTTTTCCAATCATCAACATTTCCAGCCCAATCTGCATCAGTGTAAGCATGAAGAGTAAGATCAGCATTCTTTGGATACCATAGTCCAAAGTCTTGAGTTCCTTGTAGATATTTGAATATTCTTTTGACAGCCTGAAGGTGAGACTCTTTTGGATTATCTTGGAATCGTCCAACAATCCCAACTGCATGCATAATGTCTGGTCTAGTCCCAATGAGATAAAGTAGACTTCCTATCATAGATCTGTATTCTGGTTGATTCACCGTGGGAGAATCATCATGAGAACTGAGATTACATCCGGTTATCATTGGTGTACTTACAGGTTTGCACTCTTCCATGCCATAATTCTTTAGAATTTGCTTAAGGTATTTTGCTTGTGATAAGAATATACCATCTATAGTTTGATGCACTTGCAAGCCAAGAAAGAATGTTAGTTCCCCAAGTAAAGACATTTCAAATTCTTGCTGCATGATAGAAGCAAATTTCTAACTCATAGATTCTCCATTACTTCCAAAAATGATATCATCAACATATACCACCACAATCAATAGTTTATCAGTTTCAATTTTTGTGTATAAGTTGCTATCAACAGACCCCTTTGAAAATCCTTGTTGATGAAGATATTTGTCAAGACGATAATACCATGCCCTTGGAGCTTGTTTGAGACCATATAGAGCCTTTTTAAGTCTACAAACAAGATTTTTATCATTTCCCAAAATGAATCCTTCTGGTTGTTCTATATAAACTTCTTCTTCTAGATCACCATTGAGAAATGCAGATTTAACATCCATTTGATAAATTTTGATTTGTTGAAAACTTGAAAAAGCAAGAAACATTCTTATTGCTTCAAGTCTAGCTACAGGAGCAAAAGTTTCTTCAAAGTCTATACCTTCTTGTTGAGTATACCCCTTGCAAACAAGTCTAGCTTTGTTTCTTACAACATCCCCATTCTCATTTAACTTGTTTTTGAATATCCATTTAGTTCCAATGACATTTTTGTTATGAGGTCTCGGTACTAATTCCCAAGTATGATTCTTTTCAATTTGATCCAGCTCTTCATTCATGGCTTGAACCCAACATTCATCTTTGCTAGCTTGATTGACATTGTGAGGTTCAATAGTGGATAGAAATGCTAGATAGCTAGAAGATCCCACAAGAGTCCTTCTTGTTTGTACACCTGATCCCTTATCTCCCAAAATTTGAGATTCTGGATGATTCTTTTGAACATATCTGGATGGAGCTTTTTCAGATAAATCATCTTCAGGTTCTTCATTGGATTCATTGTCTATATCATTGCAATTTGATGTAGAAGGATATATGTCATCATCGTCTTCATTCGTTGTTTGTTTTTCTTCTTTTGGGGCTGCGGGAGACTCATCTTTAACAACATCAATACATTCAACAATCTTCCGAAGTATTTTATTGTAACATTTATATGCTCTACTCCTAGAGGAGTACCCAAGAAGTATTCCTTCATCTGCTCTAGGTTCAAACTTGCCAAGTTTTTCATCATTATTTTTGATAAAGCATTTTCTTCCAAAAACTCTAAAATGCTTCACAGTGGGAGGATTACCATACCAGAGTTCATATGGCGTTTTATCACTATTTACATGAACATGTGCCTTGTTAAGAATATTTACCGCTATATGTGCTGCTTCTCCCCAAAATGTGTCAGGTGTTCCGAAATCATCAAGCATAGCTCTAGCCATTTGTTGAACTGTTCTATTCATTCTTTCTGCTACGCCATTTTGTTGTGGAGTGTCGGCTACAGTAAACTGTCTTTTTATGCCATGTTGTTCACAAAATTCAAGGAATTCATCTGAAGTATATTCTCCTCCTCGATCAGATCTAAGACACTTGATTTTTAGATCTAATTCATTTTCAACCAGAGCTTTGAAATTATGAAATTTCTCAAATGCTTCATCTTTGTGTTTAAGCAACCCAATCCAACACATTCTAGAGAAATAATCAATAAACAAAATATAGTATTGTTCACCACGTGGTGACTTTTTCCTCACAGGACCACATATGTCAGTATGAATAAGTTCAAGAGGCTTACTTGATTATCCTTCCTTGGCATTAAACTGTACTCTGGTTTTCTTACCAAATTAGCAAGATTTGCATATGATATTTTCGAGTGGAGTAATGTTGGGAAGATCATGGACAGCTTTAAGTCTGCTTGATTTGTTGATTTGAGAGAAGCTTAGATGCCCCAACCTTCTATGCCATAGCCAGTTTTCTAAAGATTGACTCAAGTAACATTGTTCTTTGCAGTTCTTCAATACATACAGGTTGCTTGGAGTTCTTTTTCCTTTTATAATTGTTTTACCTGTTTCAAGATCACAAACCACACATTCTTTTGAACTAAAGACAACTTCAGTTCCTTGATCACACATTTGACTTACACTTAACAGGTTATGTCTTAAGCCATCCACATACATGACATCATTAGCCTTCACCTTTTCTTTTAGAAACACAGACCCTTTTCCTTTAATTACAGTAGGAGTATCATTTCCAAAAGTAACTTTCTTTTCCTTTTCTAGAGCACTATATGCACGAACTTTGTTTTTGTCACCTGTCATGTGTCTTGAGAATCCGCTATCAATGTACCATTGATTTTCTTCTCCTTTTGCAAATAACGCTATGCCACAATTTTCAACCTGTAATTCCTTCTTTTTCCACACTTTGGAGTTTGAAGGAAGATGCTCTTTTGGCTGAATTTTTCTCCTGCATTTAGATTCTTCATGGCCAAAGTTATTGCAATAAGCACATTCAACTTCATTTAGAAGAGGAGAGAAGTTGTTATAGGTATTCTTCTTTGTTTCAATATCAATCCTTTTCTTTCTTGATTCTCTTGTCATGATGGTTTTATATGCAACACATTGAGCAGCTTTATGGCCAAAATTGTGACATGAGAAACATTTTCCATTGAAAGAAATTCCTGTTAGTGTTCATTGAATTGAGATGATCATGCTTTACCTGTAAAGATTCTTTATTCCCTTGTTAAGTGACAGAATGTTGTAGACCAGCTGTAGCTGCTTTTAGATAATTTGATACTGAAGCCTGAGAAGATTCTCCGGTATATCCAAGAGCTGTCTTTATAAGAGGAGAACGTTGTACCTTGATAATCTCATCTAAGGTTTCTGATCCTTTAGAAAATCTAAGATTCAGAGTTTTTACTTTCTCAAGTTCTTTTCTTAGACTTACCACTTCACATTCTAATTTCTCCTTGTGTTTCTTGTCTTCTTCAATCTGATTTTTCAGCGTCTCTATGATTATTTTACTTTCTTCTAAGCATATTTTGAGTTGATTGTTTTCATCAAGAAAATCCTTGTCCTCTAGAGCATCCATAAAAGTATCATTTTCTTCTCTAGATTCTTTTTAAAATGCCATGAGAAGTCTAAGATCTTGTTCACATTCTTCCTCACTATCAGATGCCCCATCACTATCTTCATGAGTATAGTAGCTTCTTTTAGTGCTAGACCGGTTCTTATTCCTTCTTGCCACTTCCTTTCCTTTTGCAGGCGTTTCTTTGTAAGGACACTTAGCAGCATAGTGACCAACTCTTCCACAATCAAAACATTTGAAAGGAAGCTTACCTCTAAACCGTCCTGCACCAAGTTGAAGTTTCTTTACAAAGTTTGCCTCATCTTCTTCTGAAATATATCATGATCCTTCTGCTTCTTGTACTTCTTTCCCTTTTGTAGAAGCTCTAAAAATAACTTATTTGAGTTCAGATGGTCCTCCTCTTCTCATTTCATATGCAGTTTGTATGCCATGAAGTTGCACCACAGTAAGATTTTGAAGATCCTGTTTTTCTTCAAGAGCAGAAACTTTTGACTCAAATTTTGCCGTTAGCGATCTTAAAATTTTCTCAACCAAAGTAGATTCGGTTATTGTTTCTCCCAGATTTCTCATACGATTCACAACATCATCAAGACGTAAAAAGAAACTGGCAATATTCTCATCACTATGCATTCTTAAATTTTCATATTCAATTATGAGAGTTTGAAGTTTTGCACTTTTTACCTTTGCATCACCTTCATAACTTAGAATGATTTTGTCCCATATCTCCTTTGTTGTATTCAGCTACATAACTTTGACAAATTCAGATTCAGTTAGAATTCCCATTAGAGCATTGACGGCCTTTGCATTTGTTTCATAATTCTTCTTTTCAGTCGGATATGTTGGTACTGCAGCTGGATATTGATATCCTTGTTCAAAAATGGCCCATACATCTGCTCCCATAGACTGAAGATAAGATCTCATTCTTATTTTCTAGAATATTAAATTGCTTCCATTAAAGAGTGGAGTCTTGATAGATGCTACTCCATCTTGATTGCTCATCTTGCTTGATCTTCCTTCTAGCAGCTAAGCCTTTTCAGAAGGACCTTCTCTGATACCAATTGTTGGGAAAGATACTGAGAGGGGGGGGTGAATCAGTATCTTGATCTATCAATCAAATTTTTACTTTTCTTTTCTCAAAAACCCATACGCTACTTTACAGAACAAAACTAGCGTATATACACGGTTATCCTTAAGGAAACTCACGTATGCTCAAATCTCTTATTATGCAGATAATTCTTATCTCTGATTATTGCATCATTCATTCATTAGATGTTTAGTAAGCAGTAGATATGTGCAGTAAGAACATAATAAATCAACACACATAAGCATCACATATGAACACCAGGATTTTAGGTGGAAACCCAATTCTGGAGAAAACAACCGCTGTTGTCGTCTCAGTCTTCAATATTTATTATAAGGAAAACATATTACAACAATGTACTGGCGCAGACTCATACCAGCACGCAGGCACCCACCTGCAAAAGGCTACAACCTTCTCTCATTTACCAGCCTCTCCTGGAAGGGAGCTACAACCCCTTGCTCTCATTTACCAGCCTCTCCTGGAAGGGAGCAACTACCCCCTGCTCTTGTTTACCAGCTATTACTGGAAGGGAGCTACTACCCCCTTACTGAAATCTTTGACCCTCAGCACTACTGCAAACCACGTTTCATTAATTTTCAAACTGGATCAAACCGCTTCAACACAACCCTTTACTTATCAATAATCATACTTTGCCCATTGCTTCCAACAGAATAGTGAAACCACCGTAACCAGAATATCAGAGATAACCCAGAATTCAGAATAGATATGCAGAATCACATTCAACCTTGAGCAACTATAAGTTCAGATACCATACGCGCCTTTAGTTAAACAGATCCGCGTATACACGTGCTTTTCACGAAATGAACCCGCGTATACATCTGTGCTTTTTTCAAAATAACCCTAACTACCCATACGTGCCTTTGTTTAAACAGATCTGTGTATATACGCGCTTTTCACGAAATGAACCTGTGTATAGATTTATAAAAGATAAACTTTGCATAACAGACCCGATCTATGAACTTACCCAGATTTCTTCAATTTCTTCAATAGATTTGCGCCAGGTCTTCATTACTTTTTTTTAGATCATCCTAGAGATTCATCATTTCCAGATCTAGAGATTTTGAACCTTCATCATATTCATAGGTGCATCATAGATTCAGATCTATCAATTAAGAACAGAGTTCAACCATACAGATAAACTTTAGAGTGAAGTCTTCATTAAAGCCCAGAAACTTGCACGCCCTTGCACAATGATCTTCTTCTCCTTATATAGGTTTAGCCTTTTTCAATACCATGAGCCAAAACCACACCACTTCCAATGGTATTCCTGGACGGGATCAAATAGATATTCAAGCGCTCAATACAATGGGTCAATACCATGGTAAGAACCCCTGGTTTTATAAATTTAGAGCACAATTAGGCATACGCGACTTGGAACGTATTTTTCCGCGTACATACGCTACTTAGCCTTAACAAACCCACGTATGCATAGTGACATACCTTATTTATCATTTCTTTGGCACTTCCTGAAATTCCTTTCTTCTGTTACTCCTGAGTTGATCTGTAGATACATCATCTTTACATATTAACACATAGGTTTCTTATAGGCAACTCATCAAGTAGGTTTCCATCAAGAACAACTTCATCAGTCAGGTTGTCATTAAGGACAACACATTGCCATCAAATTTTATCAAGAAGGTTGCTATCAAGGACAACATATGCCAACAATATCCACATCAGATTTACATCAATATCAAATAGGTTGTTTTTCCAAAGAAAACTTCATCAAGTAGGTTGCCATCAAGGACAACACTCTGCATCATATTGCCAACATGAATTTCATAC
Organism: Pinus albicaulis; assembly: GCA_034641835.2. Lineage (NCBI taxonomy): Eukaryota > Viridiplantae > Streptophyta > Pinopsida > Pinales > Pinaceae > Pinus > Pinus albicaulis. Next base: position 962,814,368 of record CM076581.1, on the reverse strand, counting down.
CCAAGAAAACTATCATAAAAACCTAGATGAATTAGTTGAGGAAGAAATTAATCAAGAAACAAAACAAAATCCTTAGGATCCAACCGAAAACATAACTAATGATTATTCATCATCCCATTTAGCTGAGGCTCCGGAAGACATCCAACCTCAAATTCAGTCTTGACAAGAGATAGAGAACTGTTTTACTTCTGTTCAAAGAAACACAGAAACATCTCCTCCTTTGACAGAAGAAGAAATTGATCATATTATCAATAAACAGCCAGTCTCTGAAACTTTTTTCAAAACAAACACACTTGCCCATTCACCTAATGAACTTTGTTGTAAAAATTCAGAAAGTTCCCTTGTAGATCATAATAAATAAAGACCTGCTGATAATCCAGTATGTTTGATTGGTGACATTACTGATATTAATGATTTTCCTAATTTTGATCTTTCTGATGATGATGTTCTCCGAACAGAAGTTGATCTTGCAGGACCATCATTATTAGATTTGTGGGAGGAAGATCAGTTCCACCAACTCCGAGAAAGTAATGAGCCAAAGAAGGCTATTTATGACACTGATGAAGAAAGCTTTAAAAATGTAGTAGAGGGGGAAGAATATCTGAATCTTTACTTTTCTTCATTACAACTCATTAGCAAAAATTTCCATGTGATTGGGAATTAGCAGTCTTTCAGCTCAAAGGTTGAGGAGGAAAACAATGAAGAATTTCTTAAGCCAGCTGAAATTAAAGAACCTTCTCCTGAAAGGGTTGAGGTAATAAAAGAGACCCATGCTCAAGAATATAATGACCTCTTCACAGAGTTCAGTCCACTAAATCAGAACATACTAGGACTACAAGAGGATAGCACTGCCAAATATGATGAGTCCTCTTTTTCAGATCACAACGAAGATGAGGAATATTTTCTTTCTCAAAAGAATCTTTTTCTTGATCCAGTGGAAGAAAAAATAACCCTAGTTGAAGCTTACCTATCAAACACTCCCAACCAAGTATTATTTTAGGATCCCTTTGCTCATTTTTTGAAGACATTTGAAGAAGGGATAGAGATTTTTAGGAGCAGTGTATCACCAAATGCAACAAAATTTTCTAGCACTGCTGCTAAAGAACAAGAGAAATGGGAGTGGCCCTGTTTGTCCAGCATACTCAAGAGGATGGGAAAAGACCAATCATGGAACCATTTACTTGATTGGCTATATTGGAAAAGAGATTTCATCAGCTAAATATATGAGTTTTCCAAGTTAGATTAGGTTAGATAGTAAATCAAATAAGCTCAGCCTGTGAGCATTTAGTTAGTTTCTTGTTTTTGCTTTGAAAGAAATGAAAAATACAAAAGCCATAGAAAATCAGAAAAGAGGGCAGATATAAAATAAGAAAAGTATAGCCCCATACCAAAAAGAGAAAAAATTTGAAATTGTGCAAGCCTGAATGTCACTACTTGAAAGAAGCACTGCTATTTATTCATATAGCCTAATCATGACTAGATAGATTTCAATTTACCACTGATAGGTTAGTGAATCAGATTTTCCAAAAAATTTAATCTTGGCTTATCAGTAGAATAGATTAGGATAGAAGAGAGAATGGTTTAAATAAGCTCAAAACCTGAATGAAGAAAGCATAAAAAGAATGGCTCTAATCAGATCAAAACCTGAGCCAAAGAAAAAAAGAAGACTGGTTCTAACATTCTGAAAAAATTGAACCAGGTAAAGAAGAAGAGGATAGCTCAAAAGGATCAAAATTACAGCTGAAAAAGAAGGGAAGGATGTTTTTTATTTCATATCTTAGGCCTTCACAGTTTTGTTTTAATTTTCTTCAAATAAAAGTCTATGTGCAGCGGGTTTCTTATGCCATAGACACTACAATAAATTAGACTGTTTAATCCTAATTTGACTGTGTTTAAATTTCTATTTTAGAATATAGAGAATGAAAATCTGTCAAACAGCTTAATCTTGACAGATAGTAGATTAGGTAGAGAAGCTTTAAAGTCCAACTGTTTAATCTGGACTCTTGGAAGAAATAAGGGTAGCATTAGATAGTTTTATCTTTCTTCTTTCAAAAATAATATGTAGAAGAGTTTTCCAGTTCAAGGGAACTCAAAAAGAAGAAAAAATGCTAGGATAAGTAGGATTGGGTAGGTAGTGATGCTGCTTTGAAGAATGTCATATGTTGAAGATTGCTGAAACGCTCTCAAATCCAAAGATAGTCAACAAAAGAAAGAAAAGAATGTTTCCCAATAGATAAGGCACTGGTCTACTAAAAGCCAGAGATTGATAAACTAAGGTTCTGGACACCTGAAGAGCAAGCTGTCCTCCCCAAGTGGAGCCACTGTTAGTCATCCATAATTTTTTATTTTATCCAAAAATGACTAAGTTGACAATCCCAAATCTCTAGAAACAATATTTGCAAAAACATTGTGAGTTCTAGAAATCTCACAGCTTTCATTATCCTAAGTCTATCTGTTTCTCATAAAACTTCACTCAAAGCTTCAAAATAACCCTGATGTTTCCAAAGAGAAAACTATTTTTCATGGCCTCATCTCCATCATTTCATTCCTCCATTACATCTTCATAATTCCCTTCATAACACTCATTTTCCCCCTCATTTATCCTTTATTCCATAAAAAAACCCCTTCTAAACCTTATAAAATCCCTTTATTTGGTTTTAATTCACCCTTTTTATCCTATTAGAACCCCTAAACAGGCTTAAAAACCCTCTTTTTGGCCTATTTTGCGACCTTTTATTAAAATAAGGCCTTAAGTGATTTTTTGACTTAGGCCCTAACCCCTTTTCCTCCATGTGACTTGCCACCGTGACCGAGTGCTAAGCACCATCGGTGATCGCACATCGCACTTTCCAAAGTTCCGCTTCCATTTCCCTTTTCCTTCCGATGGCCGATCCACCGATGAGATCTGGACCGTCCATTCCCCAGATCCGACGGCCATCGCACTCTGCGCTTCACTCTCCATCGCATCGGCCATCGCATATCGCATTGGGTTTCCGCCTTCGACTCTCTGTTGATGTCACACCCTCGATAAACATTCCGCCGATGAAATCTCAACCATTGATCTGCTTCTAGATTGGACAGTCGTCGGCACATCACTCTTCGCTCCTCCTCCACCCCAGTCATTCTTTTTGCATGGCCCCGATTCAATCTAGACCATCGATCTCTCCCAGATCGGATGGCGCAGGATCACTGCGGGGGCACTCGTCCAAGGTAGCCCATACTCCTCTGTCCCCCCGCAGTCAAATCTCCACCGTTGATTGTTTCCCAATCCAACGGCTAGTATATGCCCGATCACTGCGAAGGCATCCCGCCGATGAGATCTTGCCATACCATTTGTCCCCCCCGCACTTGATCTCCACTGTTGATCTAATCCAGATCCGACGACCATTAAATCTCTACGCTAATCTCCTCTGCCTCTCTTATAAACCCCTTTTTCCCTATAAAAACCTTTCCACCCTTTGTAACTGGAAAAAAACCCCAAAAACCTTTGTATAAAGATTCAAACTTCGAAAAAGTAAAAGGTGGGCCCTCCCTTCTCTCATATGTCTACCTCTCCATTGCTTCACCCTCCAAATTGATCTCAGCCGTAGATCTTCTCCATGATCCGACGACCACTATCACCCCTCCCACTTTCGCCTCTTTCCCTTTATATAAACGCCCCACTATGATTATAACCCTTTATCACTATTATTCAATGGCGCATATTGTTTAACCCAACCTCAAGCCTCCCTGATACGTGACAAATTACCCCACATCATCTCGGCCCTACCATATATTTCCTCTGCCCATCTTATCTCCCCTCACTAACATCCACAACCGTAGATCTTCGGCTGGAGGATCTAACGGCTCCAAATTCTTTTCGCACTTATTTCTCCAAAATAAGTGATCACGAGTTTTCAACGCTAAAATGGTGGTTTCATGAAGGGCACGTGTCATTCAATGGACCATATTGCATTCCCCCAGGAAAAAACCATTTACTGCCCATCCCCCGTGTGAAAACCACCTCCGGTTTTCTGCAAAACTGCCTTGCCTCTACTCACGCCCAAATTCAAATATTTCCTCTGTTTCTTCCTGGTTTTGTTCACAGAACCCTTCCCCACTTCATTCACCTTGCCTCCTCACTGCTCTACCGCCTCCGCCAAGCCTTTGAAGCAGTTTAAACCTGTTAGTGTCAGTCTTGTCATACTACCATCAGTGATCAAATTTACTCTTTTGCATTTTCATAGTAGGAGTCCCATACCATAAATTTTCATCATTCCATTAGGACATGGATTTATTGATGGTAGTGGTCTTTCATCAGTTTCCCCTCATGTAAAACTTGTTGATTCTCCTCTCTATGGTCTTCAGTCATGATTCACTTTCACTCCCAATTCATATTATTAGGTCATAGGGTTGGTCTCATTAGGTTCTAGGGTCTCATCATGGTCAAATTAATGAGTCAAGTGTCAATAAATATCAGTAAGGTCATGAGGAGGTCAAATAAACTCAAAGTCATAGTATCTGGAAAGATCAAAGAATTGTTCTATTGAGCTTAATGTAATTTTCACCTCAAAACCATGTTTTGAGGTGAAAACATGGTACTTTTCTTTTATTATCATATTTTATGTAATTTTATGTCTTCATATATAATAAGTTGAACTTCAGAAGCTGCTATCTCCACAAAAGCCACCTCCCTGCCTTTCAGAGGTGTTTTCCATAGCATTTTCGGTGTAAAATCGTGTTCTAAGTATGTCCATCAGAAAGAGCCCAAAAAGAGCTTTCCAACGGTATATAATAATCCCAAAACTGACTTCTGGATTAGAAGATATGCCCAAATGAATAAAAGCCCCAAAGCACCATTTTTCATTATTATTAACCCTTCAAACTCTAATGTTTTGTTTCATTATCGCATTCCCTTGCTCAGATCCATCGCATCACATAGTTCCGAACTACCAATGTGATTAACCCACTTCCGATTGAGAAACTCCGACGTGATTGACCCCCTCCGATCATATCTCAACTGTTGATCTTCTCAACGATCCGACGGCCCACATGTAATCGCATCGCAAATTTCGCAACACTCCCAAACTTTGTCCCCGCTCCTTTGATTTCTTCTGATGCGATTGAATGCCACTAATCGCATCTCCACTGTCTATTCGCCCTTTCAATCAGATGGCTCACAGGCCATTGCATCATTGCAATCAGCATTTTTCCCATGACACTTCACTCCCGCTCATCCGCTGATTCCCGATTGCGATTGGCCCAGGTCCCACCATAAGGCCTTTCTTCCCCGCTCCAAATAAAAGTGTTTTTCCTTTATAAAAGCAATAAGCCAATTTTGAAAAATTTCTAAGTATTTCATCGCATCGCATGTTTTCTCCCCACCATGTTCAAACCTCCGCACTCCCTACTCGCCGATGCGATGGATCGCACGTCACTCATCGCATCGCGCGATTGTCCCGCCAGTGTTTTGTTCCACTCCCTTTCCCGATTGCGATTGCAATTGCCCTTGGGTCCCACCTAAATTCTTCTGCCCTTTTCAAAAAAAAGGGATTTTCCCTGTATTAACTCATTTTTTCCATTTCACTTAAAATTTTTCTCTATCACAAAGTCTTCACCCATCGCATTATCATTCCTCCCGATATGTTTTAGCCCCGCACGTTGGTTTCCGCTAATGCGATTGATCGCTTATCGCCCATCGCAATCGGCGATTTCCATAAGTTTAAACCCACTCTCCTTCTTGTCCCGACTTGCGATTGTAATTTCCCCATGAGACTCCCTCTATACACTATTGCATCGCAAATTCCCAATCGCATTTCCTCCGCTATGTGATACACCCCCTCCCCTCTTCCGATTGCGATTTGTGATCGCATATGGGAAAACCATCCTTTCCTTTGCCCTTTTTACCCAAAAAGGGATTTTTTTTCATTAAATGGAAAATTTTCATTTATATTGGTTCTCATCGGTTTCAAAGGAATTTTCTTCGGCAAAGGTTTTCTTCAAGATTAAAGGGAAAGACATTCCGTTTGGACCACGAACTATTATAAAGCATAGAGATCATTGCAGTTTGTCTTCTCCTCTATTTGAGCAAATGTAACAGCAAAATTTCCAGATGTTCAAAATGTATTTTTGCTCCTTATTTTCAAGGGCAAATTGTTGGTCTTCTTTCTATGTTCGGATTTCAGTTCATGAGCTGATGAAATAGCTCCTCCTTCTGTGGATCTACCCCCCTCAAATTCTGTATATTTAATGTAATTCTTCATCATTTTTAAAGGGGGAATAAAGGGTGGGATAAGTTGGAAATCATTGAGGACGCTCTGCACTCCATTTGTAATAGTTTGACCGGGAATTAATAAATAAATGTAGCACTGATTTATGGGATCCCTGTGGTATGGATTTTAGCACTTTTCTTTCCTTTGTGATCATTTGTTAATTGTTATGTTCACCATTCATTCATTCATATTTCTATTTGGATGTTTTCAAGATAGATAGGTAGAATCCATTGTACAATTCTCTGCCTTGGGAAATCATTCAATACTCGATGTTTTCTTCTGTTTGAAAAGGATCCATCTTCTATGCCCTTTTCATCTCCTCACCAATCTTAAACATTCCATCATTATTTAAAATGAATTTTTAAAATCCCTGCCTACCTTGCCCTATGAAATACCCTATATCTCTGATTTAATTCCCTAGTTTCAAACTGCCCAACCCATCTAATCCTACAACCCTGAAAATTTATAGAAAACATTTCCTATTATTATACCTAGCCTAAAATCAGTTTACACTTATATTTCATTGAATATTTTTCCCGGAGAGAGTCCTCTCCTAACCTTGTAGGGCTAGCTACAAGGTTGAGCATGGTTTGAGGTTACCCTGATTTTCCTTCTTTCAGCCGAAGGTTCAAATTAGGTGCTAAAAAAACCCACAATGCAGGTTTTAATAATGTTTTTAATGATTATTTACAGGTTTTAATGGCAGATTAATGTGTAGGCTCTCCCACAGTCAAGCAAAGTGACAAAGAGCTGAGGATGACGATCCTCGAAGGCTCGAAACAATGCAAAAAGGGACAAAAGAGGTGTAATTTCGGGGTTTTAATCAATGTTTCATAGACATTGGTTAGCCTGCGAAACCCTCCAGCACGCTAAAGCCACCTGTACAAAAGAAAACACAGAAGAATAGTGAAGAATAAAGATAAAGGGATTAAGCATAAAATTGAAGATCAAGAGCTTAACCCATGAAGATTAAAGATAAACCACAGCATGAAGACAAATAAATCAAAGTTAAATCAGTTGGCAAGGACAGATCAACAAGGCAGAAGGCCTCATGCACGACAAAGAAAAGCAGTTATTCATCCAAAATATCTAACTGACACTTATGGCCTACTTTCTGTTCCAAAGGGAAAATTGGCAGTTATTACACAGATAGAAGATATTTTAAGTTGTGAGGAAGTTATTGTAAAAGATAGAAATAGGCCTTAAAGTCCAACTTTTCACCTATTTTCTCTTAGAAGTTAAGGTAGAGTTATTAAAACAGAGAAGTAATGCAACTCATTCCTACCTTATGCCCTGTGTGGTTTTCAAGGCTAAGAATTCATTTACTCTGTAATTAATAACATTTTGAACCCTAAAAAGAGTTCCACCTCCTCATTCTTCTATAAATACTCTATGAGGAGCTCTTTGTTAGGGGTTGGTTGCTGGCATTCAAACTCTTTAAAGTTGTACATAGTCTGGCTGAAGATTAAGAAGAAATTGAAGTTTTGGAATATTGATGATGTTTTGACATGTTTTGTTAATAAGAAGGCTCTATCATTGGATCCTTGAGCATGGTTGTTGGTGATGTATTCTAATCTGTTAACTGTTATTTCCTATTTTCCATATTGTTCCATCATTCTATACTTACAGTAGAGTAAAAATTTTAGGCTAAGAAATGTCTCCTAGAAGCACCTTACACCTATTTTCTCTTCACTGTCTTTATGTTTTCATCTGTTGAAGGTTTTATTGAGTAGTTTAACTGCTTTTGAACCCTTAAGCTTGTTTATTTCAGAAATAGTTCAAACAGTTGGTCTCAAGAATGATTTATGGTTTTCCCTGCTTGCTTGCTGCCACTTGAAAACTGTTTCTGAAGTCTCCCTTTAAAGTACCATTGTTTATAGTTTGCCAAAGAGGTCTGTTTTGATCATGCCCTTTGTTCTTGTTGAGATAATTGTTTTGAAGGTCTTTATAGCTGTAATCTAAGATGTTTAGGAGTTCCCTCTTCTATGAATGTTGTTATTTGTGAATCTTGAATGTTTTCTTATCCTTGAAGGTGAAATCTTTGGATGAAATAGAGCGTTCCTTAACTCCTAGATTTCCTTTGAAAAGTTTGTCTTGGAATTATTATTTTCTGAAGTGTGGTTTGTAGAATTTATGGTTAGCCCTGTCTATTGAATGCCTCTTCATGTTCAGATAATGTTTTAAGTTCCTTTTTTGAGGAGTACATTTAACTAAGGATTATTAATTGCCCTTAGTTCTACTTCTCCTTCTAAACCCTTAATGTCCATTTCATTTCATCCACCAAACCCAAGAGCCATTGGCCAAGTTAGATTTTCCCTTTGATATCCCATATTCATTGATTGAGCTTGTTATAGCTTCTTCTTGACTCCATTGCCCAATGGCTTTGATATTTCCCCTTTCTATCTATGTTTCCTAGATCATTCATGTCCAACCAACCAAACACAAACAAACAAACTTGCACTTAATAACTAGCCTAAAATCAACCCCTTAAAAGAATCAGGTTATATCCTTTCAAATACATTGAGAGATCCCTCTCTGAGAATAGGAAGGCTAGATCTTAGAGCTCTAAAGACTGGTTTATATGTTGCCTTCTCATTTGGTTTGCCAATCAGCCAAATCATAGGACCCCAACAGGATCTGAATCAACTTCCAGTTGAACAACGTTGGCTTTAGGAGGTATGGTCTCACTGATTGGATGCGCAGTGTCCAAAGGTAGCTGTGAGGACTCTGTTTCGGCGATAGTAGATAAACTAGGATGTGTAGAAACGACTCGAGATGACTCTGGTAGATGTGATGAAGATGATGCACCAAAGGTACTTATGGTACTTGTTTTGGTAGAACAAGGTCGCCTTCGCTAACCATAAATGGCTTCCAGTGGTAAAGGTTGTTTAAGTGCTATTTTATGCGAACGGAGGGAAAAGGGATGTCCTTCTTCCGCGATGACTGATTGATTTTATTACAAAAACAAATAAACAAATAAAAGGGTGATACTAGGTAAAAGTTTTCCCTAGTAATTGTTAACTGCAGAATACCTCATGGCGAACCAAGAAGTACAGGCATGTAAGCTCCCTGAATGCTTTGTTCAGTGTATCACAAGTTACAAGGTGGATGACTTGGTTACCTATGGATGGTAAGCAACCTAAATTCTTCCTCCCAAATATACCCGAAGGTATGTGGAGGGCCAAGTCCATATTAGCGATGTCTAATGTGAAACCACACAGTGAGAGCACCCCCTTATACTTTTCGTACTAGAACACTGCCCTATATACCTGAAGGTATGTGGACGAGATCCAATATACTTACGTACGTGGAGTGGGATTTCACACTTGTTATGTATCGCAAGCAATTTAGTGACAATTGATATGTTTAATGATGTCAGAAAATGTCTTTAGCCTAGACCTTCTAAGTGTTATCGGTAATGTTACAATGATTTCTAAGGTTGATTGAGGTGAATTTTATGTTGATCTTGTTTAAAAGTTTATCTTTGAGGTTCACCGTGTGATGTAATGGGAAATTTCTAGGATGCAAGGTAAATGAGAAGCAAACTTTTCAATTTATCTTTTTCAATGAAAATCCTAGCTACTAAGGGGAGAGAGCAATTAGATTTTGAACATACAAAAAAGAGCACAAACTAAATGAAGATTTACCTAACTTGTTCCTATGCAACACGCACAATATCTAGATGCACATGCATGTTTTTATTTTCAGTTCCCTTTAATGTGAATGAGAGAAAGAAAAATAAATGCACAAATCAATATGTTTTCTTTTGATAAACGAGGAATGAAACAACAATTTCTCTTAGGAAAATGAAGAATGAAACTACAATTTTCATACAGGAAATGAGGAATGAAACAACAATTTCCTTTTCGAAAACAAAATTTCTCTAATGAAAAAATTAACTACTTTGAATTTGATTTTCCAATGATAAAGAAAACAACTAATGAAACATTGATCAAATTACTTTTCAAAGGAGGAAGAACAAGGAATGTTTAACTGGTCTCTAAGAACAATCAGATATCTGAGAATACAACAGTCAATTGGCTGAAACTGGAAACAAAGACAAATTTTGATGGAATTTGGTTAGATGAGGGGGAAACGTGGCCTGCAAGATGAGACAATTCGTTGCAGTGCATCCCTGAATGGAACACAATGCACTGTACCCTGACCAATAGTGCATTGGGCCCAACTAATTTTGGGAAAAAAGCAGCTAAATACACTTCTAATGCAATTTGTTCATTCATATGACTGATAAAATAAAGAAGAGGCTATTGATGATGATAAATAGAGGCAAAAACACCAGGAATGATGGAATTATCCCCAGCGGAGTTGCTAATTTTTTATACGAAATTATAATCTACAGATAAACTAGATTCCCTGAGTGTGGTGTTCCTTCACTCAGAACAACATAAGAAAGACAACTATTATTTTCTCTAAGACAAATAGATATATAGAAAGGTAAAGAAGCCTACTTGTGATCCTTTCGCTCTCCTTTTCCTTCTGTCACTGTTTTTGTCGCTCTCAATCCAACTCAAGCCGCGAGATCAATTCCTGCAATCAAAGACAGAGAACAACAAACAACATAAAAATATACAAGTATATACTTATCTTAACCAAATCAAACCGATTATATCTGATAATACATACATCATCAAGAATAGATTTCACAAGATATAAACATATTTATGAGAAAATGAACAAATATATTTATTAAGAAAGTAGGAGGAGAAGATTACAACCAATAGATCGACAAAAGTCAACCTGCTCCAACTTCATTCCATCCTCATCACATCAAGCATCATCTCAACAGCATATCAGTACATCTAGCTCTCATCAATTGAGAATCCAACATCATAACTTTGCACAAAATTCTTCCTCCCTAGCACTTAGATGAGTGCTCAATTTATAGGGAAACTGAAGGTAGTTTCTCATTGAATGACTTTCTAATAATAGGTGAGACATGTTCCCAAGTTCAGAGGTGGTGGATGGACACTTGTATTCAAATTATGACACCTATGAGCTCTTCTAGAAGGCACTGGCCATGTGGAGATTCCTGGAACAATGATGATTTTTCTCCTAGGAGACCAGCACACCCTTGAGTGTTGGGAAGTGCACTGCAATGCACCCTTGGATGGAGGTAGTTTCACTGCAACGCAGTTAGGCCCTTGTAGAGGAGCATTGATGATTCAATGGGTCATATAATCTATACTTCAAACCTTGGAAATCTCACAATTGAAGCCATCTATGGAATTTCTTCACTTAGGGCATATAGAAATTGAATTAAGGGAATGATAGACCCTATTAATTGGTCTTGGGGGATGATGCCCAAATTGACCTATAACAAGTACTATTTTCTTAGATTCTTACTCTGATGCTTAATCAATATTCTGTAGTCTACACTACCTATTTCTTCTAGCAATCGAAATGGAAGGTTAGAATTTGGTCCCCGATCATGAGGATCTCGAACATCCAAATCTTCCTCTCTATTACGAGCATCAAAAACTACAATAATTACATGGTTAATAGGATAGAGATACAGTCTGTTTCCTGCCACTATATTTAGAGACTCATCTAGAGACATGGCTACAAGTTGTTAGCATATTACAGAACTCACAAAATTTGAATACCAAGTTATTTTCACTCTAGGTACTATTGTTCTTTCTCATTTGTAGCCACACAATTTTTATTCTCCTTCTTCAACATTTTTGTGTATTGTTATGAATTTAACCCTATCAGTTGTATGTAAGGTCCCATAAATTGGGAAAAGCCTCAAGCTAGGTAGTCTACGTGCTATAATCTCCAGCTCTTATTATCACCATCAATTTATCATAACCATTGTCTTTTAATATATTCTATGCAGTATTAAACTTAGTTAAAACATGATATATGAAATGTGTTCCCTACTACTTCAGTTAAGTTCCTTCAACTGCAATATTAAACTTAAAACATGAAATAATATATGTTAGATCTAAGACTTTTGTGATCCATAAATTATATAAATGTCTTTCGGATTATCAAATTATTAGGATTTGGTCGACGTTTTGAACCAACTAATGTGGTTCATCCTTAGGACAAGGTTGACCAAATCCTAATAATGCGATTAATCCGAAAGTCATTTATCTAATAAAATATTATACTTTACTTAAAAAATGATATAATATACTTTAAGCATATGTAATATGATTTAAACTTATGAAGGAACATAATAAAAAAAATATTACATATTAATTGAACAAAATGTTATGTTGATCATAATCACTTTGGAGTAGTAAATGGATGCCATCATATCATGGAAACAACCATTTTTTTATCTAGTTTTATGGACCACTAAATTGTTAGAGCAAGTGTTTTATCTCATTTTATACCCATGTATTGCATAGTAGATTTTTTTTCCTCGAGATATACTGCAACGTGGATATTATTTTTACTTAAAGAGGGATTACATATAAGTTTAGAAATTGTGCATATGTATAGCACACTATTTTTCTAGAGATATATTGTAACTTAGAGATTGTTTTTCTTAATGAAGGTTTTTATATGAGAAGTTTACAAAATAGTAACTACTAATTTAATGGTTTGAACTAATAACGATTGGGTTGCTCTAGGTAAACCTCATCTTTCAACTCCCCATTTAAAAATGCAGATTTTATATCTAGTTGGTGAATCATCCAATGTTTCTTAGTAGCTAAAGCAATCATCATTCAAATAGTGTTTATTTTAGCTATGAGGAAGAAGGTTTCCTCATAGTCAATACCTTATTTTTGTGAATACCCCTTTGCTACCAATATAGCTTTTAATTTATCTATGGTTCCATCTGCATTAATCTTGGGTTTATACAACCATTTACATCCTATGGTTTATTTCCTTTCAAGTAGTTCAAACAGAAGTGTTATTTTTTAGAATAGATTCATATTCCTGTACCATAGCTATTTTCCATTCACTTCATTGATTTGCTTCTCTATAACTAGAAGGCTCAACGACATTCATCACACTACTTATAAAAGAATTATCCCTACATCTAACAGACAATTGAATCAGCGTACCTGATCTTCTGAGCATTGGTTTAGCTTCCAACCCATTCTGAATTTCCTTTGAAGGACTCGGCTTGACTGCTGTATCTGAACTTTCTGCTTTTGCCTTTTTCTGATCCTCATGGTTGTTACATGTTGCTTCACTTCCTTCCACCAAGAATGGAATATCCCACTCCTCATTGCTTTTATCAGGTTCATCAGAAACTTTCTCACGGAACATGACATCTCTACTAACAAAGATCTTGTCAGTAGAGGGATTAAATAATATATAAGCTTTAAATTGTGAACAATACCCTACAAAGGTACATCTGATGGCTTTTGAATCTAGTTTTCTTCTATCTTCCTTTGGAATGTGGGAAAATGCTTTAGACCCAGATACTCTTAAATGTTTTACTGCAGGCTTAAATCCATATAATGCTTCAAAAGGAGTTTTAAAATTGAGACTTCTTTTAGGACTCCTATTTTTCAAATAAACTGCAGTATTCAATGCTTTAGCCCAAAAACCATTCGAAAGACCGTTAGCTTTCAACATGCTCCTAACACACTCCACTAATGTTTAGTTCTTTCATTCCGCTACTTCATTCTGCTGAGGAGTATGGGATACTATGAATTGTTGTAATATTCCATGGTTTTTACAATACGTGGTAAGTTCCTCCTTCTTGTATTCTCCCCCTTGATCGGAGCGGAGAATTTTTATGTGCTTCCTTGTTTGCTTTTCAATCATATATCTGAACTGCTTAAAGTATTCAAATGTGTGACTTTCTTACTCATAAAATATACCCAAGAAAATTTTGTGCAGTCATCAACAAACAGTAGAAATACAGTGCACCTCCTAATGACTTTGTTTGCATGGGTCCACATAGGTCAATGTGCACTAATTCAAGTATGTCTCTCTTTTTCTTTTCTACTCGAACATGGAAATCTTCTCTATGCATCTTTCCTAATGCACAAGCAACACAATAATTATGCACTTGTTTTAATGTAGGAAGATCTCTTACCATTTCCTTTTTCTGAAGTAACAACAAATCGTTGTAGTTCGTATGACCAAGTCTCTAGTGCCATAGCTCTTCTGTAGTCAAACTTGATGTTTTCAAAGCTCAATTTGGTGTTGTCCTCACATCCAATTTGTACAGACCTCCTCTTCGAATTCCTGAAGCAATAGTCTTCATGCCATGCAAAAAATATTTAATATAATATTTAGATTTCAAAAATTCTACCTTGAGATCTTGATCTGTAATCATGGATACAGAAACTAGTTTCTTTGTCACTCTGAGCACATACATTACATTATGAATATATCTGACATTACCACAAGGTAAAATAATAGAACTTTTCCTGCACCCTTTGATCTGATGACTTCTATCATCACCTAGGTAGATTTGTGCTCCGTTGTTGATATCTTTAAACTCTTCGAACCATTGTTTGTTTCTCATCATATGTGTGGGTGCTCACGAATCCACATACCAAATGTCTGCTTTGAAATTTTCATCAAAGTCTACCATGAACAATCTGTAGTTATGAACATGGTCATCATCTGCGAAATGACCTTCATATCTTTAACGATTATGTTTTTCTTCATGAAATTTCTTCTTCCTGCATTCCTTAGCCATATGACCGAGTTTTCCACAATATTTTTTTTTATTACAAAGTCATTTCTATTTGGATACATACCTTGAGCTTGATTCGGTCTTTTCTGTGGATTTCCTTCATTTTGTTGTGAAGGATTTCATTTTTCTTTGAATAATTTCTTCTTCACCATTAATGAAACATTTGCACTCTGGGGTTTTAGAGTCAATCTTCTTTCTTCTTCTTGCATTAATATTCCTGTCATTTCTTCAAATTTTGGGATTTTCTCTCTCGCACTTATCCCAGTGATAAACATTTGGTAATCATTAGTCATACCATTCATGGTAATCATGACCAAATCTGCATCTGCTAAAATTTCACTGATATCTGCCAATTTTTTCTTCAGATTCTTGATCCGCGATATGAAAGAAGCAACTATTTCATTCTCCTCCATATTTATGGATAGAATATTTCTCTTCAAAAATAGAAGACGATTTTTATTCCTGATCTCATACAAATCCTTCAATATTTTCCAGATTTAACTTGCTAATTTGCATTCTCTGAAATGAGGTATGATGCAGTCTTTCACTAACATCTTCAACAAGCTTTTCCCTCTCTCTTCTCCCAGTCTTGAGTCGTTGGGGCTCCCACTGCTGGCTTCGTCTCATCCCCATTTGCAATTGTCCAAGCACTTTGTGCTTCTAGCACAGTCTGCATCTTGAATTTCCAATTTGAGTAACTGGAGCCATCGAGCTTGTTACTCTCATTCAAGTATGCTTCGATTATTTTATTATTCATCTTGACGATTTAAAAATACATATATATAGGGAAAAAAAAGATAGATCTACCTGAGATATTTACAGAAAGAAATGTTACGATACAGATCTACCTGATCTACGATCAATTCAATAGGTTGTTTTTCATGTTGTGCGATAGGATTTCTAACCCCTTGCACCAGCAAGATCTGCTTCAGATCTCTTTTTTCATTGACGAGCTTTCACCGGATCCCTTCATCAGAGACCTCTCACCGGAGTTCTTCCTTTATCAGTGGTGTCCACTGGCTCAGATCTACTTCATATATACTCAGCGCACTTACTGACCTAATTTTTGTGACGATCGCGCTGGAAACAAAACTTAGTAAGTCCTCATCTAATCGGCACCCTTGTTCTACTTAGTTATGCACCATAGGTGCAATTGTTACTGTAATATATGCGACGATCGGCGTGACTGTTACGGAAAAACCCGTGATGATCCGCTTAAAGCCTGAGAAAAAATATTTTCACTTAGTCATTAGGGGCTTCTCCTCTGCCACTTGGATACTCACAGGGATCACAAAACTCCAACTATGATTTGACCCTGGTTCTCTGATACCATGATAAAATGTGATGTTTGAATTAAATAAATAAATAATCCACTGGTCAGCTCTACGAAAGAGAGTTTGATAGAGGATAGTCTGGCTCTGCAGAATGCTCTACATTCTCAATACAACTCAAGCATTATATAGCATACATGGTTTTAGAGAAGTTAACCATACCCTAGAAACTAATTCCTATCCTAAGGTCTCGCGAACCAACTCACACTAATATAGGATTCTCCATTATCTTCAAGAGGCATGTGTTGAAGTGAACAACTCCATCCTTTACAATGGGGATGTTCCTTTGGGAGAAGTATCCATTCACTTACAATGGGGATGTTATTTTGGGAGAAGTAGTCCCTGTAAAATATTTTGACACAATTCCTAAGGTGACTATATTGGATAACAAATGAAAATTCATAGATGTTGAGGAATATTTCTATGTATTACCTTTTGATACAGTTCATATGCACTACCTCTGAATTTTAGTTGCATTAGTAAAACTTCTAATAGTTGGTATTTGATCGCATTATCATGTAATGGTATTCATTTATATAGGTGAGACATTTGTAATGACAGATTAAATTCTTTTTCAGTAGAGAATTGGTCTTATAATTTTAAAATGCCACTCTTTCTACTCCACATAACAATGCTAAGGGGAATTCTCAAAGTAACTTGTCTTACACAATTTCTAGTAGCCTTTCTAAGGTCCTTAAACAAAATCACGGAAGTCATGTTCTTGATTATTGGCTTAATATTTCCATTGGTTTGTGTGGTACCTATGGCGGCATTAAAGCCTTTGAAATTCAAAGGTAGGAACCAAATGCAAATAAAACATATATACTCTTCCATAAATGAGTTAGATTTTAGGATTATGGCTCTATTATTTTCTATTGGCATGACTTCTATGTTCTGTTCTATTCTATTGACAATGACTTACTGCTTCACAACTCTCCTTGTTTAATAAAATGAATTTAAAAAACCTGGGTCCTCCAATGAGTTTTAAGAGAAATTAATATATGTGCATCACATATGATAGAAAGGAACAACCACTAGCCTCCTTCCAACCCAACATCCATCTCATTGACCCTTAATTGTTATCAACTTTCTCTCTCCTCCAAGGACTGGATGGCCTTCGTTCATTTTTCACCTTTAATTTGGGTTTTGGGTGTATATATATATATATTTTTTTTCTTCATATATTATTAATATGTATTTCAGATTATATTGTTTATGATATTCAAAATTAATCTTATAAATATGAAGCCTATAGTTAAATTCCTTATTAAAATATATATACATTTCAGATTCGCTTCATTGTAAATTTAGAATTTTACTTCTAATGGTTGGATGTAGGAATCGTGCATGCATAAATTTAGTATGGGAGGAGCGTTGAGGTTTAATTACATATTTAATAGAGAAGCAAAGACAAGAATTCAATGTTTCAAAAGGTAAAATGGTATTAACATTAATATCATTTAAAATTTTGGATTTTTATCTTGCATTGAAGTTTTGGGAAATATATTCACATTAAATACATATTTTATAACTTAATGTTTTATATAATCGGAAAATTTTTACTCGGTCTCACTTAATGTAAAAATCAAATTTCATTTAATAAAGGTACATTAGACAATATTGTGAGAACATTATGAAGGGTGAATTTATATTTAAATTTCATTTATCATTGTGTTTATATTAAAGAACTAATTAATGATTTTTTTTCTTTTAATGTAGGAACTATTTAAAAAGCTTATTATATGAGAGACTTGAGTGGAAGTTCATTTAAATGATGGAATACATATATCATTTAGAAAAAGCTATTGTTATTAATGTAATTTTATTTGGGAAGTTACGAGAACTAAATGGGAAATTAATTTCTAGAAATATAAAAGAGAACGTAAAAGATTCTTTGAGGAGTGCTTTGGAAAAATGGAGAGTGGGACGGAGATGGAGACTTGTTATTTCTTACGACCATAATATACTGCTACAACGGTTCTTCTCATTGTGATTGTGAGGTTTTTAATTTAATAATATCACAATTCATTTATTTCTTGTTCTTTTAATATGATGTTTTATTCACTGGTTCATTGTGAAATGTTATTGATATAACTTGATTATATATAATATTGAATAGAACAATGATTTAAATTCTTTGAATACTTGATATTTAAATATTTTTTACTTATTTCTTTCAAGTTGAAATTTTAATGATGCATGTTATATAGGGTTTACCTACACATTAAACTTGGATCTCATTAGAAACCAATTCTTTTAATTTATTTCTCTTCTTTTTCATTTTGTTATTTTCCTTCCTTATTTACTTTAGTATGAAATATGATTGATTGTGAATAGTTTGACTTAATCATATTCTCAAATATTTCATGCATTAATTTGATGTAATTTTTCTCTAATATTTATTATTATAAATAATTAAACCAATTTTTCTAATTGTTTGCGCAGGATAAATTTATATTGGTACTTGATATCGTATTTGTTTAACTATACATTTCAATTACATACATTTAAGCCAGTTTATTTTAATTTTTTTTCTTTCCTTTTATTTTAAATGTTAATTTATACTAACCGTAATGTTGTGTGTGTTATGATATATTAATTTAAAACCTCATTTTTCCATTAATTATATTTTAATTTAATAAGTTTCATGTGTTATGTTCCTACCACCTTTCTTTCCCTAAAACCTCATTTTATTTGAACCATTCCTTCATCATTAATATGGCCTAATCATTTTTCTTAAATAAAATATTTCTTTGATTAACATTATTAGCAGGGAATACCCCCTATGGTTAAAGAGAGGCCAACACTTGTCACCTAACGTAGGAGGATCTTTGATCCTCATAGAATGTCTTCTCGGGTTGTTGTCAATTACCAAGACAATTGGAGAACCAACAGAGATCAAATATCTTGAGATGCAAACTTATTTTAAACTTCTTTTAGAGTAAAAAGAGATTTGATACCTATTGGAACTTGGTAGTGGGTTCTAGATATAGGAAATTCTTGTGGGTGGTATAATCACTACCTCTATACAATCAATCTTCATTGGAAAGTGAAGTTGTTGCTTGGAAATGTTATGGTAGATTTTAGTCAAACTCAATTTAATATCATGCACATGCTGGAGAAACTAAATAACCTTATGCAAAACTTAAAAGGAAGTTTGGCAAGTTTGGAGATGAGATCACTGTCCAACTCTTCAACTCCATGACCATGCAAGTGGAGGAGAAACCCCTTAATATGGACACTTCCTTGTCATCCTAAGTCATAGGTTCCCCTTAATTTATGGATTTCTATGTTTTCTCTTTGGGGGGTTGTCCACCCCAACTTAGTTTTAATTTTTAGTTTCTTTAGATAAATATTTCACACTTCCTGCACAAGCAATGCCACTTTTTTTATTGAACTTTGTTTTTTATTCCCATAGTTATGGGATAACAGAGATGAAGTTAACTCTATGTGCATATCTTGTTATTTTCAGTTTAATTTTGTTATTTTGAACTCCATACTTTTCTTTTT
Organism: Pinus albicaulis; assembly: GCA_034641835.2. Lineage (NCBI taxonomy): Eukaryota > Viridiplantae > Streptophyta > Pinopsida > Pinales > Pinaceae > Pinus > Pinus albicaulis. Next base: position 962,794,641 of record CM076581.1, on the reverse strand, counting down.
CTCATATGGTTTCTCATAAATATATTGTAAATATTTAAAAATTTAATGCAAAGATCAACTTAAAAAAGGGGGAAAATTAATCAAATGTAATTATTTTAAAAAAATTATTGATATTTTTATTTTATTAATTCTTTTATCTATTTTTTTTTCTTTTTCTAATTTTAAGAGCTAAAATCTAATGTTACATTCAAACCATGGGGTAAAAATAGGGGAGGGTGATTAATTTATGGTTAACTAGGGAGGGAGGGAGGCCTCCCCCAAAACCCACATGATGTTACACGAATTTAACAAGGGAGGAAACATTGAAGGGGAAAGTTAATTAGTGTTATCTTTCCCAATTGCATAAGCTAGTACCTTCATTTCTTGGGTCGAAGAAAAACTCCTTGATAGTCATGGTCATTTCATGTGGGATTAATCAATCTATACATGAATTATTGTGTTGAATGGAGCAACAAGTCAAGTTGTTAAAGGATATGTAATGGTATGGGCCACTGCTACTACTGTGAAAACTATTTCATTTTATGTGAAATTAAAAGGCCAAGGAAGGGCATTTGCAAGTGTGAGAAGGATGTAAAAAAGAGAGGGAAGTGTGCCTTATTCAACAATCCAATGGATGCAATGGAAAGACATTTTTAAGAAAAATAACATGGAGAATAATTTGGTAAGGGACATTTTTCACCTTGAAAATTGGGAGCTAACTACTTAGTTTACATGATTAGGAATTTGAGATTCATACCTTTATGAATATCCTCTAAAGAAAATATGAGGGAATGGATTTTTTATTCCTTGTAGACTCTATTTGAGTGTATAACAACGCACACATACCTCCCTTTGGAGACTTAACATTCCTCCTATGTGGATGTTAGAAACAACTCCTCCAATTCTACCTCACAACACTTGTTGAAATGCTTGTATTTCCATCAATAAACTCACCTAGTAACATAATGGACTTAATTTGTACCTCTTTCTATAAACATTAGAGACCTATAAAATTATGTGATTTTGATTTCTAAAGTTTTATTTTATTTAATATCTATGTACTATGTTTTTTTATTGATTTATGTTTTTGGGTAAATATTTTGTATTTCTCAAAATCATGAAGTACATATTAATTCATGGAGTTTTGGGTTGGTACATCACTAAGAATACTAGATTAGGCCCATAAATATCAATCTTTTGAAAATATAAAATGACATATTTATACTTGTTGGTGTAAAAATTAAAAACTAAAACTAAGAAATGGGCCACACTGGCCAATTACATACTGAGAGATACAGATAAAGAGCATGAAGGAATAAAATAGAAAGAGACGGATCAAGGAGATTTTTCCTACTTAGCTATGGTCTAGCATTATTTATTTAGGGGAAAGTCCTCAAAGGATAACAATGAGGAGGATGACAAGACACATCCCTGATTAGCTAACTTATCTACAAATTTATTTTAGGTTCTTCTGAAGTGAGTAGGGATGATCACCAAAATGGAAATAAGGAGCAATGCTACTCATATGAGTAAGATTTCAAGTTTCCAACTATGAGATATTTTCCTTATTCAAGTGTTGTGAAGGATATTGCAGATCATGCTTTTAAGTATTTGAGAATTTCTACATTCTACTTGGGTTTCGAATTTGGTCCCTGTTAGAAAGAAGTCAGGAGAGATATGATTATGCATAGACTTCCATAATCTCAATCAATAATTAGACAAAGATAACTACCCCATCCCTTCAATGGAACCAATTATTTAGACGGTATCATGTTCATATATGTTTTCTTTACTTGATGGATTTTCAGGTCATAACCAAGTTTTAGTCTATGAATTAGATAGGCTAAAAATGACATTCAGGACCAATTGGGGTATGTTTTCATACAAGCATATGAATTTTAAGCTCATAAGAGAAGAGGCTCTATTCAACACACAATGGGCATAAATTTTCAAGGATTGATAGGACATAGAGTGTTCATGTACTGGAACTATGTAACAATGTTCTCCTAAAAGCACTCAAATCATATCCACCATCTCAAACAAATATTTGAGCAATTCACCAAATATGAAATCTCGCTCAATTCTAAGAAAATTATTTTCACAGTATCCGAGGTAAACCTCTTGGGACACGTCATTACTAAGAGCGAGACCACTATTTATTGAAAACATGTTAAGGTGGTCACATAGATCCCATACCCAAATGGTAAAATGGATAAGCAATATTTCATGGGGAACAATAATTTTTCTAAAAAAATCATCTTTGATTTTGCTTAGATTGTGAAACCATTGCAAAATATGATAAAATGGACGTATTTTTCAATTGGGATCAAAAGGAGAAATAGGCCTTTGCAAAGATCAAATAAGATATTGTGGAAACCCCTTCCTTATACAATCATAACTTTAATAAATGTTTCATGCTTTACACTTTCACATAGGACTCTTACATTTCAATATTTATCACACAAAAGGACGATCAAGTAGATGAATGACCTATTTCATTCATGAGTACAAGTATGCAAGGATCGGAGATAATATACCCTGATATTGACAATAAATATCACATAGTATATAAAGTATTCAAGCACTTCGAGCCTTACATCCTGAAGGGACACATAACAATGATCATTCCCCACCCGATGGTCAGATCCATATTTCTGAAAAGAACCTCTATAGAACCATATTTGTATACTCAGATGAGGAAATATTTATAACAAAGCACCTTACCTTCGGAATTAACAACAAATAAAATGTGGGAAATTAGACTCAAGTCAACTAAATATGAGTTGATCAATGGTGTATTGTTCAAAAAACATCATAATGGAGTTTTATATAAAGTTCTTAGAGTCACCTAAGGCAGAAAAAGTTCTTAAATAACTTCATGGTGGACTGGATGGAGGCCACTTTTCAAGTGAGACTACAATACAAAATATTATTTGCACAAGTTACTACTGATAAACACTATTCAAAGATGCTCATGCATATTCCATAAAGTTTCTAGTTTGCTAAGATGTGTTGGAAGGGAGAAAATGTCAGTCACCCCATTGCAACCCATTGAATTTGAATAAACATTTCAACAATGGGGACTTAATGTTATTGAAAAAATATTTCCTCATTCATCTAAACAACATCGATATATTCTCACAACTATGGATTATTTTATGAGATGGGTCAAATCCATTCCGTGAGCTGCTGCATATTAATGGACGCACGCTTACAAAATTTGCTCCTGTGCTCCAAAATTAAAGTGAGCTCACACAAAGAGGGTTTATACATCCTTGGAAAAGACTTGATCGTGTGATAATCCATCGTGATTGGGTAAAACGTGTTGCATCCCACACCACCCCTCTTACCAGCACCACCTGTCTACATTATCCCGTCATCCCTGTATTGGAGCTAATTAACGGTTACACATAGCAGGATATATCTTACCATGTGATGTCTAATCCTGGTAATCAGGTTGTGTCAGTATTGATCCACCTGTTGTCCATTGGAGACTCCAACCATCGAGAGCACGATGAAGGATGGTATGACGTGAGGGCGAGGGGAGGGGGGGGGGGGAGGGGGAAGTGGGGGAGGTGGGGTAGGGTGAATTGTAAGGTAAGAAGGGAGAAGGGGGTGAGGAAGAAGGGAAGTGAGGGAGAAAGGGAGCGAGAGAAGAAGTGAGTGAGGAAGTGAGGGGTGAGGCAGTGAGGGAGTGAGGGGAGAGGGAGAGAGGGGTAGGATGGTTAGGAAGGGGAGGGTGGAGCAGAAGGAAATCAAGGAGAAGGGGTTGAGGGAGAATGGATGAGGCAGTAAGGGGGTGATGGAGTGAGGGGTGAGGGAGAGAGGGAGAGGGGTAGAGAGAGATGAGAGGGAGGGTGAGTAAGTGAGAGGATAAGATAAGATAGGGAGGAGAATTTGGCCTCCTTTATCGCTATATTCCTTTGGATTCTTGATTTTAATGCTTTTGTCGTTGCAATTATAGAGGGTCCAGTACATAATCACAATTATGCCCTTCATAGCACCTATGGGATGTCTTGTAACCCTTCAATCCCATTGATAAGGCTCCTACTTTCTTCTATTTGGAAGGCTATGTTTACTTGGGTATCTACCTCTCCATTAATCTCTCTTAAAATGTGATATAAGTTGGCTCTTTCAAAGCTCTTGAAACTACACCTGATTCTTTCCAAAATTTGGTTCAACAATGAGTTTTTAGCCTCCTTTTTTTTTATCATGCTCTTTATTATATGGAGGGAGTCTCCCTGATCTGGATTTATGCAGGAATGCAACAAAATACACATATAGCCATAAACACAGAGGCACATCGGAAATAATGGTTCATTTATTAATATCAAAGAACTAAAATATGCTTACAGACATAATGGAAATAAACTATCTAGGGCACTGGTAGCCTATCTCTGAGAAGAGATGTGGCAGCTACAGGCCTCTGAACTGTGTTACAATGAGACATAATGGAAATGAACGAGCGAGGGCACTGGTAGCATATCTCTTAGAAGAGATGTGATAGCTACATGCCCCTCCAATGTGTTACAATGAGCCTTGAAGGCCTATTTATTGTTGAGAAACAATGGAAAACCCTAATCATCCAAAAACCCAACCCTAAGAGAGGAAGTGCCAAAACTATGGGTCTCGTTTGGGTAAATTGGTGTTTCAACTTCCTGGGGACATAACTTTGGCATACTATCTCTGTTTGATGCGCTCGATACCTCATTAGAAAGATATATCCGAGGAATACAAATTTTTAATGATAAACATCAATTTATAAACCCATGTTTCTCCCGGTTTTCCAAAAAAACGTCGTTTAGGGCCTCAAAACGGCTCCAGAATTTCAGGACCCGAAAATTTGCTAAAAATAGTAAGTTATGTTGCAACTTAAAAACATAAATAACTGCCCATGTGGTGTAGAGAAGACAGTGATGGGGTGCACTATTAAGGCACTCTGTCTGCAAGGTCACCGGTTTGAAACCCATGGGTGGGATAGGAGGAGAAAAAATGTAAAGATTATGATTAGTCTAAACTACCAAAAAAAAAAATGGAAAGAGTTGATGGTGGGGGTTCAAATGGAATAGGTGGGTGGCCACCAATATCCACCTAGATCATTAGGGCCCCAAAACGGCTCCGGGAGTCCAGGACCCAAAAAATTTCTATAAATAGTAAGTTGTGCTGAAAGTGAAAACTGAAATAATTGATGGTGCAGGTCCAAATGGAATAGGTGGGTGGCCACCGATATCCACCTAGATCACTCCCATAATGTTCAAGTTTCTAATCCTTTTTTACTGAGAAAGTATGAGACCAAAGAGGAGACCATAAGCCTCATCTTGGTTATTCGTTTTCTTGCCAAGGCCCCACACATACCATCATTCAATTTTCCCATTAGGGGTTATGAGAAACCCTCCCCCACTTGCCACCCCAATGTCAATTTGGATGTTGAAGAGGAACAATTATCATAATAAAATATCTCAAAAATGTAACATCACATTTAGCATTCAATTTTTTGTTATTGTTATTAGGAATTTGTTTGGTGGTTCTTATTTTGAGAAACCTGTGTTTTAACCCTTTTAATGATTGTCATGTGTGTCCTATTTCGTAGAGTTAGAGATACTTGTCCTCTCTATCTATTCATTATTTCCTAGTTTTCAAGCTAAAGTTTGGGAAAATGGAGGAGGCTCAAAGGAATGGGCGTTAAATTTGATAATGTATTTTCCTTTTGAAGTTTTGCAAAATTTGATTTCAAACTAACTCAGTCTAGACCTTTAATGTAGATGTATCCCAATTACTCAGATTATGGTTTAGGCAACAAAAATTGGAGAATGTGTAATTGTCATGTGTTTCAATTCAAGAATTCGCTCAAATGAAATAATGTACATGGGATGTGAGGTTCAGCAATGTTGTGCCAGAAGAGGATTGTACTGAAATTATATGTATATTTCATGTCAATCCTCTTTTGGCACAACATTGATGAAGCTTGCATCCCATGTACATTATTTCATTTGAGCGAATTCTTGAATTGAAACACATGACAATTACACATTCTCCAATTTTTGTTGCTTGAATTATAATCTAAGTAATTGGGTTACATATACATTAAAGGTCTAGACTGAGTTAGTTTGAAATCAAATTTTCCAGAAATTTAAAAGGAAAATACCTTGTTAAAGTTAACGACCATTCCTCAGAGCCTCTTCCATTATTTTTCAATAATAACCCGTCGGATATTCGACATACATTTAACAAGTATCATATATTCATCGACCCTCATCAGCGAACTAGTGTCGAATATCTGTCTCCCATCCGATGCAAAATTTCATTGGATCCAGATCATCTTCGTCGAATGAAAAGTCACAACGTCAGCTAACCGACGTACGATGGTTGGATATTCGATAAACACATCTGAAATATGGATGTAGGGAAATCAAACTTGGTTAAATTTAAAATGCCACCTATTCGAAAAATATACGTCGAACAAAACATTGCCTATTTGACAACTATATGTCGAAAAAAACGTCGCCTATTGGAAAACTATACATCAAACAAAACGTCGCCTATTCGACGACTATACGTCGAACAAAACATTGCCTATTCGATGACTATATGTTGAACAAATGCCTGATTAGCCAACGGTTTATTTGGTATCAAGGACGACAGATATTTGACATACAGGTCTAACGATTTCCTGGTGGTTGAATATCCACAAAATCCCACCGATGATATCTATGTCTCAGGTTTGTCGGATAGTAGACGAAGTTGAGTCATATAACCGACAAAGTGATGTCGAATTTTGGCGCCATTTGCACTAGTGTAGTGGTTTCACTGTTGGTAGTGGTATGGGGTTCTCATCTAATAATATAAAATTTTATGGCACAAGCATGCCCAATTACATTTCAATGAAGAAGATAATTTACTTGTATGGATCACTATTTGTATAGTTTATATGTATGGCTACATTTGTGTATCAAGGTAAGGTTAATCCCTTCATTTGAGTTTTATTTTTTCTACATTTCCCTCCTCTGGGATTTATTGAGACCACTTTGATCATAATTTTCATGCATGCAAATGTTTTTTTAAAGAATAAGTATGAAAATATACCCCCAAGATAGCGGGCTCATGGTACCAATGCTCTCTATTTCAAATATTGTAGGGAGCAACCCCACACAAGAGCATGACATGCTTGCTTCCTATTTTATCTTTCATCTTTTAGGAGCATTACATTGGATATATGGTTTTAATACACCATTTTCATGCTTTATCGAGCCCCATTGTCGCCTGATTCCTTGAACCATACAATCACTCCCTCGCCATTTTTTTTCCACTGCATATAATTTCAGCAATTTTGACAAGACCTCCACCCCTATTTCATTTTCAAACTCCTTAATTTTGGTCTACAATCCCATTGTAATAGTTTTATTACTCAAATATAATAGTGCACCCACTATTTTAAACATATTATGAATCACTAGGGGAGTTTTGAGGTAAAAAATGGGCCTCAATACAAAATATTTACCAACAAAATTAATTTTGAAGCAACCAACAAGATTCAAGATGATGATGTCATCCCTAGGGGTAAATATTTTGGAGTGAAAAGTAGAAAACTACTTTTTTTAATTGTATTTTTTGCTATCTCCTTATAGATTTACTCAAATTTCAAGTGTAGGCACCCGTTGGAATGTGGAATTAAATTCCCCATCTAATGAGTACTAACTCTGCATACTTATGAGCAAACCTACATCAATAAAAATTGAAAATACAATGAACACACCTTTTTCATGTATTTTTATTTTTTCTCGATGTGGGTTTGCTAACAAGCATGTAGAGTGGGTACTCAATGGATGTAGAATTTAAATCTACATCCAATTGGTATCTACACTTGACATTTAAGTAAACATATAAGGAGGTAAGCTGAAAATATAGTTAAAATGGTAGTTTCGTTTATTTTTCTTTAAAAATGCATAACTCTTCTTTTATTTCAAAATTACCCTAATGTGATTATTTCATGAGTTGGATAGCAACATTATGCAATCTATTTTATGGTTATGGGACACGATGTTGTATTAATGAATTCTTTTTTAAACCCTAGTAGCTTGGATAGTTTTCCCTGACAATCTAGTGATTCCCCTCTACCATGTATTCCTTGCATACGTTACAGTATATTGCTTATTATAGGTCAATTTGGGCACCATTCCCAATGACCTGGTTAAACTATACATCATCCCCAGAACCAATGAAATAGGGTCTATCATCCCCTATCATTTCAGTCGCTACATGCCTTAAGATAAGAACAAGAACAAATCATCCATGAATTCCATTGCAAGGTTTCCAAGGGTTGAAGTATATGTTATACCACCTATGAGCTCACCAACGCAGTCTCTCAAGGGACTAACTACTTTTCATATGCAATTACCTCCATTCAAGGGTGCTCTGCAAAGCACTTCCCGACATTCAAGAGTGCATTGGTCAAATGGGAGCGAAATTCTCATTGTTCCGGAAACTCCACATGGCCAGTGCCTTCTAGAAGAGTCCATATGTGTCAAACTTCGAATCCATGTGTCCATATAACACCTCTGAGCTTGGGAACATGTCTTGCCTATTATTAGAAATTCATTAATTGAGAAACTACCTTCAGTTTTTCTATAAATTGAGCACAGATCCTAGTGCTTGAGAAGGAAGAAATTGGGTAAAGAAATGTTGTTGGTTTCTCAATTTAGTATTTGACTAGAGTGATATGCTGCTCGAGAGATGTTCATTGTGATGAGGTTGGGATGATGCTGGAGTTGGCGACATCAAATCAATCACTGGTCGTAACCTACCCCTTTTATCCATTAATAAATATTGTTTCTCATTTTCCCACATATGTATCTGTTTATGTTTCTATCTTTCATATCATGGATTCTTAACTGATATATATGTTTCATGTTTCATTGATTTAACTGATTAAGATGAATAGATATATGTATATTTCAATCTCTTTGATGTTTAGTGTTTATACTTGCAGGAACTAGTTTGGTGATCAAAGTTGGATTGGAAGCTATAACAAGAGCGACAGAAGGAGAATAGGAAGTGCTTGGAATCCAAGTAAAATTCTCCATATTTTTGTGTGTCTATTTACTCTTAGGAAAAGTGTCTACAAAGTCTTTGATTTTTTGTTCTAAATGCATAGCACCACATTTAGGGAATTTTTTTTATCCCTAATTCATAATTCTGCATAACGAATTGGAGAATCCATTGGGGAGTTTCCCTTCATCCTTGGTGTGTTTTCTTCTGTTTATCCACCCAGTAGCATCTACTCTCAATTATTAGGCTCTTGAAATAAAGAATTGCATTAGAAGTGTGTTTAGTAGCTTGAATTTTGTTCTCTACTGCACCCAATGCACTGTTGGTCAAGACACAATGCTTTTCATAGCACTGTCTCCCACTCAGGGGTGCTTTGCAATGCACTGTCTCCCCTTAGAGAATGTGTTGCCCCCAAAGCCAACCAAATTCCCTTTGAATTTTTCATTTCCATCACAATTAGCCTTTTTTTTGCTATGTTTTCAACTGTCTGATGCCTCATAGAGACTAGTGAATTTGCCTGAATCTTCCTCCTTTGAAAAGTAAGTTTGTTCAATGTCTCTTTAAGTGTTTTTCTTTATCATTGAAAAATCAAATTCAAAGTATTTTTATTTTTGCATTAGATCCATTTTATTTCGTAAAGTAAATTGTCGTTAAATTCTTCGTTCCCTGTAGGAAAAAATTTAGTTCCATTCTTCGTTTTTCCTAAAGAAATTGTTGTTAAAATTCATCGTTTCTCAAAAAAGAAAGCATTTCTTTTTGTTGATTTGATGCATATAGTTTCCTTTTTGCATTCACATTAAGGGGACTAAAAAGAAAAACCTGCATTTGCATGTAGTGGATTGTGTGTTTTGCATAGGAAAATTTTAATGAAAGCTGCATATTAGTTTGTGCTCTTTGTTGTTTGCTCTTAAAAATGATTGCTCTTTCCCTTTAGTAGCTAAGATTTTCATTGAAAAAGCTAAAAGTGAAATGTTTTCTTATCATTTTAGTTTGCATTTTAGGAATTTCCATCACATCATCGCATTGAACCTTGAAAAGCAAATTGATAAACAATATCAACTTAAAATTTACATCAGTTTACCTAAAAAAGAATTGGAACCATCACGATAACATTTAGAAGGTCTAGGCTAGAGATGTGTTCCATTGTCATAAAAAATAGCAGTTGTCGTTAATTGTATGCAATACATTCTGAGTGTGATACCTCAATCCACGTATGTAAGTATATCGTATCTCTTCCACGTACCTTAGGATATATCAGGCGGGGTTATAGTACGAAAAGTGTAAAGGGGTGCTCTCACTGTGCGGTTTCACATTAGACAACGCTAAAATGGACTTGGGCCTCCATGTACCTTCAGGTATATTTGGGAGGACAACTTTAGGTTGCTATCCTTCCATATTGAATCGAGTCAGCCGACTTGTAAATTTTGATACACATAACAAGGCATTCGGGGAGATTGCATGCCCGTACTTCTTGGTTCACCAGGAGGTATTCTGTAGTTCAAAGTTTCTTGGTAAAACTTTTGCCTAGTATTACCCTTTTATTTTGTTTATTTTTTTCGGTCATAAAATAAATCAATCATCATGGAAGAAGAAGATCCCTTTCCTTGTCATTCGCGTAGACTTGCATTGAAACCACCTTTACCACCAGAAGTCACTTTTGGTCAGTGAAGGCGACATCGCTCTACTGAAACCAATATCATCAATACCTCTGGTGAAGCATCATCTTCACATATGCCAGAGTTGGAAATTTTTTTTTCTAAAAATCATGGTTTATCCACTATTGTCAAGACGAAGTCCTCATAGCTACCCGTGGTCACGATCCATCCAATCAGTGAGACCATACCTCCCAAACCCGACGTTGTTCAACTGGAAGTTGATCCAAATCCTGTCCCTTTTTTGCCAGAACATTTGCATCCCGAAGTCGAAAAACCAAAATTTATTCTTGTATCAGTCACCCCACAATATATTGTAGCCATTGAGTCTCCCATATTGTGCATTGAACCTCCTAAAATATACCTTGGGCCTGATGACGAAATCCTTCCACCTAGTTTAATTTCAATTGAATAAATTCCACAAGATGAAACAACTTTAACTCCAGCCCATTTTGGGGAGGATCTTTACCTGTACGAGTCTTTTCCTCAATCAACACCCTCTTCTTTTATTGATCCTGTGCCTATTCAAATTCCCGTCAAGTCAAAAGGGTATACATTTGGTCAAGTAACCATTCATGAACCAACATCTTCAGTTGGACCATCTATTCTGATTGTGTCAGCACCTGCTCTCGCTACCCTGTCAATGTTCACAACTTCACCAGAGTCCTATTTACATGGTGGCCCTATGGTCCCATCAAGTTATAAATCTTTATTTGGAATTTTCTCTTGTGAATCTTCAAACCCATGGACTTCACCAATGTCATCATCTGGTATTTTAACTAGTAAAACTATAGTGAGTACTGAACGACTTGATCCTTTATATCCATCAACAGGGCAATATCAAGCTGATTCATCTATGTCTATTCTGTCCAGTACCATCTCAACTGGATTCCTTGCATTTGGAGAATAATATTTTCCGTCTTATTATACTCCTCATGCTGGGGGGCAACCTATGGTCACCCACTTTGATAGTACTCCGTCATTTTTTGGTCAATCTAATGTCGAAATGAATGTTTGTCAATGGAAGACCACTCTGCCTATCCAACCAAAAATGGTTGTACACTCGTATCAACCAGTTCAACCTGTTTCACCCACATTAATTCCTCTCGTTAATACATCTTTACCCCTATTACAGACTCAAACTATTATACAAAAACCATTTCAGGTGGGTCCTTCAACTCAATACCCTCAAGTATTGGCCCTTAGACTCCAACTCCTTCGGCTAATTTACAACAACCTGTACCCAGAATCATTTATTCACAAGATGGACTACCATGTTATGGGATGCCACAGCCAAAACCAGGTTATAGCTATCATCAACTGAATCCAAGTTATTCTAATTTGGGTTATAACATTGGTGGACAGACCCATTGGCAGCCACAGGCGCAAATGCCTCAACCTTCATTTCAAAAAGTATCATATCCAGGTTTTGGTCAACAGCATCCTCAAGCGGTTGCTTATAAAAAAAACCCCTATCTGGGTTACCAGCAATAGATTCCTTATGTTGGTTCTCAAAGGCATATTGCCCAAGAAATTTCATCATACCCTGGCTATGCTCAACCCAACCTTAATCGACAATTGCCCTTTATCGCAAATTTAGAGTTACCAGATTTAAACCGGCTCACCAATGATCCGATCAACTATGATCCTTAGTGGCTTGTGATACCTCATAAATTACCCTCAGATATTCCTAAGTTCAATGGAAACCTTAGGGAACTCATGTTATGACTTATCATTTTTGGTGTTCATCAAACTCCTTGAATGATGACTCTGTTTGGCTATGTCTTTTCCATCGTAGCTCACTAGTCTGGCTGTAAAATGGTATATTGAGTTACCTAGAGCTTCTTTTGATAATTTCACTACCCTAGCTACTGTATTTTTGACTCACTTCCAGTTACCCATACGATATGAAACTGGAACGAAACTCTTGACTAATTTTAAACAGACTAATGCTACTCATATCTCTGATCATATTTATGAGTGGCGTCGTCATCATAGAATGGTTTAGAAATTTGTTCCAGATCATCTCCTTGTTGAGTGGTTCATTAACTCCATGTTACCATCTATAATTGAGGATGTGGATGAGGGTGGAGTCATCACTGAAGAGTAGGTTATTTCACGTGCCCAATATCTAGACTTGATTTATACTCAGTCTGGCATGCTCTACGAGAAAATTCCTTATGCGCACAGATATAATTTTAATGTTCCTACTCCATCCAGAGATGATATGATTGGTACTGCAAGCACACATCATATGATTGGTACTGCAAGCACACATCATATGACTACATCTAATTGTGCGCCTTCTTTCGAAATCAATGACGTGTCATTTGAAAAAGGAAAAAGTGAGAAGCAACCCCGAAGTAAGAAAAAAGGGAAATCAAAGAAAAAGAAAAATTCTACCCTGCAAGAAAGATCATTTGATCAGTCATCTGGAAATCAGAAACCTCATTATCCATGTATAATCTGTAATGAGGAACACTTTGTTTGGGATTGTCCTCATTGCGCTGAAGTCTAAAAATTGTTAAGACTTCACATGCGTTAGCTGTGTGACAGATCTGTTTCCGAATCTGGACACTAATTTGGTTACTACGGATCCATCTTCTAGTTCCCAAGTGCTTATGCTATTTGTCACAAATCCATCGACAAATATTTTGGTGTCAACGCGTAATAAATATTACAGTAGTTAGGCCACCGATCAACCTACTACTTTGACCACGAATTCGTCCACGAAATTGATAACACCACCTACTATACCTGAATTGACAGTCAAGCCACCAAAGGGAGTCATTCACAAATTGACATATAATCCTCGAGCAAGAGCTGCTCAAAATGATAATATAGTTGAATATTTGGCTCAATCCCCTTTCGCTATGTCAACCCTTGAGTTATTACAAAATTTTCCCTCCCAGAAATAGGCTTTGTTGCCGGAAATTGGTGGAATTGATCTGACTGATTCTAATCTCGTAGCCTTTAATCATATAGGCTATGTGCCGCAATTACCAACAGAATTGGCATTATCCATCCAAGTAAATGTTCTCAATCACCTTGTTCATCATACCATTATTGATGAGGGAGAATCTACATGCATTATGTCTCTAAACTGTTGGAAGTCACTTGGCTTGCCATACCTATCTCAATCAATAACCTGCCTTGCGGTATTATCAATAACCTGCATGTTGAACTACGGGGAAAAACAATGAATGTTGAAGTTGAGGTTTTTGACAAACCACTTGACTACAATATTTTACTCGGAAGGCCATGGGTATATTCTATGACTGCAATTATTTCTACATATTCTAGAATGAACGTCTTTCCACATAAAGGTGTTATCACAGTCATAAATCAACTATCTTTCTTTGGCTCTAGTTCTCAGGTAATTGGAAGTGTTTCGTTCATTCACGCACCCTAACTCACACTTCAGAACATTATTTTAGGGCTCTTAAAGGATTACACTCTCATGGGAACCTTTGCATTACCACCACCTGCGACGTCAGCAAAAATTGAAAGTATAGAGACCTGCTACATGATCTCTTTCACTCCATCTGGCTTAAGGAAGAGTACAGGTGATTCTAAAATTGTTACGTTGGATGAGTTTATGCCGCCTAGCCCTATTGAGCTGGCATAGAAATCAATCTATATGGCTTGGGCGCCGAATCCAAATCATCGTCGCCGGTTGTTTGGGTTGATCGTTCCTTAGATGTTGGTACTCCATCTGATCCCTTTTCCTCAACTTTCTTGACATATGAGAATATTTTGGAAACCATGATGCTGGAAGAAGAACCATGGGAATATTATCATCATCATTCCCATCTTCCTGATTATGAAGAAAATAATCTTAGTGAACTATATCACCCATCAATCAAAAATTTATTTTCGAATTCTTTTCCTATTAATGCAATCGATTTTAAGTGAAATTTGTCAAATATTGAAGAAACCATTTCTATTGATATTTCAACCAAACCTGGCATTGTAGAAAATATTCATGTGGGCATGTCTTGTTCTCCATCAGAACTTGAAACATATTGTTCTCTCTTTTGTGAATTCTGTGATGTATTTGCTTGGTCTTACAAGGAAATTTCAGGAATAGATACTAGTATCATTGAACACACTATTAATATGTACCCTGATGTCAAGCCATTACATCAACGCCTTCACCCTGTTCATCCAAAGAAGGCCATTGGCTTTAAAGCAAAATTTGAAAAACTTTTTCATGCTGGTTTCATTTACCCTATTCCACTAACTGAGTGGGTTTCCAACATCGTTCCTGTCATGAAAAAACAAGGAACCATCAGAGTTTGCATCGATTATCGGGATGTTAGTCTTGCTTATCCAAAAGATAACTATCCTACTCCCTTTATCGACCAGATTATTGATGATTGTGTTGGATGTGAAATATTTTCATTCATAGATGGATTTTTTGGCTACAATCAAATCAATACCTGCCCAGAGGATCAATATAAGACAACATACATGTTTCCCTAGGGCACATTCTCTTATAGGAAACTCCCGTTTGGTTTAAAGAATGCTAGGGAAAATTTTCAGAGAGAAATGGATTATGCTTTCAATGATATCAAGAACATTGTTCAACCATATCTAGACGATTTACCTATGCATTCACGAAATCAGACTGATCACCTGATGCATTTGAGAGCCATATTTTTACGCTGCCAACACTACAAAATATGCCTCAATCAACATAAACGTGTGTTTTGTGTTGGTTCTGGTCGTTTTCTTGGATTTGTAGTCTCAAAGAAGGAATTCGAATAGAGCCATTGAAGGTCCAAGCGATTCTTGATTTGCCTGCACCATCAAATTTACTTAAGTTACAGAAACTTCAAGGAAAGGCTAACTTCCTAAGGATGTTCCTACCCAACTACGCCGAAATGGCTAAAGGATTTACTCGGCTCTTGAAAAAGGGGATTCCCTTCAATAGGGACCAAGTTGCGCAAGATTCTTTTGATGCTGTCAAGGATACTCTTATCCAAGTGTCATTAATGTATCTCCCCAATTATCAGAGTGATTATTTCTTATATATCTCTGTGGTTGATACGACCATCACTATGGTATTGGTCCAAGTAGAAAATGGGATAGAACATCCGATCTATTATTTGAGTTGTAATCTCAATGATACGGAAGTGAAATATTCATACATAGAAAATCTTACCTTGGAAATTGTTCAAGTTGTCCAAATATTTCACCACTATATCCTGTTCTGAAAGACCATTGTCATTTCGATTTGCAACCACATGACTTATATCTTATCACGTCAATTTTTGGGGGGGGAATATTCAAAATGGATCATCATTTTATAGGAATTTGATTTGGAATTCATCAAATCCAATTCAAAGAAGTCTTTAGTTTTGGCAGAGCTTCTCTATGACCTTCCCTCTGATAGTACTGCAACTATGTCGGAACCATCTATTCTGTACGAGTCTCTGTTTATGATCAGATCATCTGATCCTTGGTATGGGGATTTTATCATTTATATCCAAACCCAGAATTTTTGGCCTGATACCTCTCGCTCTGACCAACGACATATTCGATACCAAGCCAAATATTATCTGATCGTCGGCGATACACTTTATCGTCGTGGTGTCAATACAATTTTAAGAAGGTGCCTCACTCATGAGGAGGCCGAAAAGGTTTTAAATGATTTTCATGATGGGGCTTGAGGTGGACACTTGTCTGGATATGCTACTGCGTAGAACATACTCCACATCAGTTACTTTTGGCCTACCATATTTTGCGACTGCATCCTCACAGTCAGAAGTTGTCATGCGTGCCAGATATTTGATCGTAAAATCTGCAAACCACCATCGCCAATGCATCATGTTGTCTCTGTGGGACAATTTTCAAAATGGGGCATTGACTTCATGACCTGTAACCCTCACTTGTCTGGAAAGCATGGTTATATTATTGTTGCAGTATACTACTTTACTAAGTGGGTCGAAGCAATGCCTACATTCAACAACATAGGACAAAAAACTGCAGTGTTTTTCTTTAATCATGTCATTGCATGGTTTGGGGTCCCACAGGCTATAGTTACAGATCATGTGAAGCATTTTTGCAACCACATGATGACTGAATTAACTGCTAAGTTAGGATTGCCACATGATAATTCTACTCCTTATTATCCACAATCAAATGGACAAGTTGAAGCTATCAACAAGATTCTTAAACATATGCTTCAACGAACAATTAGAGTTCATAAAAGAAACTAGAATTTGATCTTGTACTCGGCCTTGTGGGACTACCGAACCTCAGTGAGAAATGCAACCGGATTTACTCCCTTTCAATTGGTGTATGGTATGGAAGCTATATTGCCAATCCAATGTGAAATATCATCGTTAAAAATCGCAATCGACTTGTTACCTGACACCTAAGAAGAAGAAGTGCATATTTTTAACCTCATCCATCTTGATGAAGCATGTTGTGAAGCCAAATTGGCCAATGAAGTGCATAAGAGACATATAAAGGCACAATGCGACAAAAATTTCCAGCCTCACATTTTCTCAGAGGGTGACTTGGTCCTTCTTTATGATCAAGAAGATGATGTCATAGGTACATGGAAATTTGAGCCATTATGGCATGGCCCCTTTATTGTCAAAAGATTTCTTGCTAAGGGTGCCTACGAGTTGGTGGATTACGATGGAATTCCATTAGTGCAGCCTCAAAATGGGTTGTATCTAAAACGTTACTATTCTTAATCATGAGCATAGTAATGTTTTGTATTATATTGTATATATATGTTGTTGATTTGCATTCACTATCTTAGTTTGTTTTTTAGAGTTTTCTTGACGTTAGTAATCCACTTTACATTTCATCGCAAATGTCTGAATATTTGGAACCATTTTTTGGATATACTGATGGTTCTATTCATAGTACGCAAAATCTATCCTCTGCAGTGTGGGCCATTTTCACTCCGAACAATGAGTTAGTGAGTTTTCAAGGGATTTGTATCGTTAGATCGACAAATAATATCACTGAGTGTAGCACGTTGATCGAACTTCTCTTTGATGCCATTTCATTTGGTATTAACCACATAATCATAATGTTAGACTCACAACTTGTGGTATTACAACTTACTAGTGTTTATATTATTAGAAATCCAACGCTGCATTGTTTGTTCCTAAGAGTTCGACTTTTGGAAAGACATTTTGATTTTATTCAATATCAACACATTTCTAGAAACTTGAACACATTGACTGATTCTTTAGCTAATCATGTTATAGACAGACATTTACAACACATGTAAAGATACATTCACATAATTGAATAGGATTACGCAATAAACACATGAAAACACTGAAATCAAATAGATAGATAGTTATAGGTTTTTACAAAAATTTGAGCCCAAAACACATTGGTCATCCGACCTCAAAATGTATGTAACATGTCAAAAGTAAACTAGTGATGCTCATGGTAACATGCTATAGATATAGCTATCCTATTCAGTAACCGCATCTAGAGGTTAGGAACGCCTATAGTGTGGCTTTGTAGTCGCATGGGTAACTCTTTGATCCAGAAATCTGGAATCTCGAAGGTTAACCCCTCTATGTGTTGTTGAAGCTCAGACAGAGTCTTAGCCATGTCTAAATCTTGAAGGACTGCTCTCCCGACAGCCCTCTCTGCTGACTCATCCGCTCCATGCTCTGGTTCCTCCACCGGTTGAACTCGACCAACATCTACATAACATTAAAACTTTAGTTTAGTCTTGGGAAAACATTAAAATACAAAAACATTATATAAAACTTAGGAAAAAAAAAACAAGGTCAAAACATTCTTACATATTTCACCCCACTGAGCACCTTCTGGTAAAGCTAAGTCTAGATCTCCTTGAAAATCGACGCCTGCATATGCATGCTCATCGATGGCAATAACCTATCGCCTGAACCAGGTGAAGAATGCAGTCGAGAACACAATGGATGATTGGCCTACATGCCTAGCCATTAGTTCTAGCCATCTCTGCATCCTTAGATCTCTAGGTTTAGACACACATAGTGTCACATGTTGAGGTTGCATCGATGGAATCCGCTCTAAGGAAAAAGAAATGACGATCGAACCATAACTGAAGTTTTTCTTCCTTCCTCCCTTTGCATTGTTCAATTTTTCTTTTATTTGATAAAGTACAGCTTCAGACCAGTTGAAGATTGTTGGCTCCATGCACTTTAGAGCATACTACATTTAAGATCTATTCGCTACATCTAGTGTAACGGTGTCAGCAAGCTTTGCGATCATGAAAAGAATGGTTCTCAAAGGAAAATCACGAATGTCACGGATGTTTATTTTCCCATCCTTGCTTGGCTCTACCCCTAGATAACAATACTACAAAACATAATCTCTCTTCATCTCTCCTCCGAGAATAGACCCTTAGAGAGAAAAAGGCAAGCCTCTCCTCGACAAGCCTATCAGAAAATATACATCCTCCACTGTAATGGGAACCACTTTGTTCCTAATGTGAAATGCCTCAATAGCCGATCCCATGCATGAACTGGGAACTCCAAAAGTTCTATTTTTTTCCTCATACCTGACAAGCAAAATAGATTTAATAACCTACAATCTCTTAGGGCTCTTATAGTACTCAGATCATTAAGGGCAATCATATTTTTTTCTTCATGCTATCTTTCTCTCCAAGTAATTGTCATTCTAGTCCGATGAATCCTTGAAACATAACCATAAGACTCATTAGACTCCTTTTCATGCAAAAAATTAGGAAAATTTTGGGTACAATGCAAGAATCAAGAATGTGAATTGCGCCCAACGCAGTCTTGAACAAGAGACAGTGCGTTGCATATGCACCTAGGCTTCAATTTAGGTGCTCCATAATGCAGTTTTTGATGCTCAAGGGTGTGTTTCCCTCTTTTGAAAAATAATTTACCCTAAGGGGACTAGATCCCTAAAAATTTGGAGTAAAATGAAATGAATTTACTACTAAAATAAAGAGAGGTTTTTCACCAACCTGGATCAAATGGTGATGAAAACCGTCCACAGATTCGATCGCAATCAACGGTTGAAGTTCGGGGAAAAAAAACGGGTTCAGAGATCCAAAATGAAAATGGTAACTTTCAAATGGTAAAAATGAATAGTAAAACTCTTTTAATTAGTCATTTGATTATTTTCAAATCATATTTATTGTTGTGTCTATGGTTTTATTCTATTTTTATCATGAAACAGGGATTTTTAATCCATTTGATGTTGTTCTAAACAGGTTTTGCAACTGATGAGTAGATTAATTGTGAAGATTTATTTCAAGAATGATTTGACCACAAAGCATAATTTTATCCTTATTTTTAAAGCTGTGATAAGAATGAAAAAGGACTTGAAGTGCACTTTTATCCCTTTTTCAATCTTCGATAACAGCGAAAAAGGAAACCCTAGAGTCTTATTTTAGCTCTTTTCAGACTCCGATAATGTGAAAATATTGTCGAGCACTTGTCTTTTCGAGCTCATAAAAGTAAATGAATTGATATATACTCAGTATAAGTTTAACTCTTTTCTAGACTGAGATAAATTATTTACGAAAAACGAATGCCTTAGTCGAACATGGCTAGGAGGTTCTCTCAGATGTTATTTTACACTTTTTCGAATTTGAGTGACAACTTTACGAAAAAGTACTTATGGAGTTTTCTTTCGTCCTATTTTTCAAACTCTCTAAATATGAAAAAGGACCATGTTGTCACTGTCGTTAGGCTCGTTAAAACATAAATAGCGACGAGCTTGTCGATCATGGCAAGAATTGAGTTTAATTCATTTTTAGACTCATTAAATTATTAAATAGTGATACATTATTCACCCGAAGGATTGAATTATAGATCAATAATATGTTATCCTCCTCAAGATTGTTAAAAAATAAAGAGGTACTAGTCGAAAAATGACTGGGGAAAATTTGGGAAAGTGAACAGAACTTTTGTGGTGGCAGGTCGCTCTTGAACATGACACTTCACTCCATCATCGTGGCAGTTTGGGTTTGGTAAAATCTTCTTAATCGCTCATTCATACCTATGGTTCATCATACCTTCACTTCAGTTTTGGGTCAATGTTGCCAACTCATCTCAGTGTCGCCAATACATTCAAGAGAAATCATCCAGTGAATACTCATCCTTCTAGAATACTCATAAACCTTCATTCTCATGATAGTCATTCTTGAACATTGCTATATCAAGTCATATTTTGTCTCTGAAATCAATAACTCCTATTTCGAAATAAAGTGGCTTCCTGTCGACATCAAATCATCATCCAGGAATTTTACTTAGAAACATCATATTATAGTACTATGAGGCTTGTTACAACATCGACAAGATCCTCGCTTACAGACTTTTAACCAAAATATTTTGTTTGGCATTCGACATCAAATCATCTATTCACGGCTTACGAAATGTATTGTAGTACCTTGAGGGCCATTTACATCAATGGTGGTTCTCTCTCGTTTGTTAACATCTCACATCATTAGCTGGTAATCAAATGATGTCTTACCATGTTCGACTACAAATCATATATTCGCATGGCTAGACTTGTACCCGAACGATCAAATGAACGATATAAGAAGACCCCGGATCTAGTTTCAGCCATACAGGCTGTGATTTCAAGATTGTTGTACACATCATTTGTAAGGTGACCTTACATACAAATCGTCATCCAAACATAGGCATATATCTGTAGGCATGTTTGTATTGGGCAACATTCCAATGTAGACAACTTTCTGCACTATGTACATGTTATTAGATAGTTTATGTGCTGAGCATGGGAATGCCTTCCCTTATAAATTCGTGATAAAGAGGATATATCATGATGTAATGTATTGTAAGATTGATGCAGTGCGCCACTACACTTCAGTTCCAGCCCATCACAATGTAAAGCATCTCATTCAAAAATATTTTTATTATTATTGCGACTTCATGCTTTAGGGGGGAGTTTTTATAGGTCAATTTGGGTGCCATTCCCAATGACCTAGTTAAACTGGACATCATCCCCAGAACCAATGAAATAGGGTCTATCATCCCCTGTCATTTCAGTTTCTACATGCCTTAAGACAAGAACAAGAACAAATCATCCATGACTTCCATTGCAAGGTTTCCAAGGGTTGAAGTATATGTTATATCACCTATGAGCTCACCAACATAGACTCTGAAGGGACTAACTGCTTTGCATATGAAGTTACCTCCATTCAAGGGTGCTCTACAAAGCACTTCACATTCAAGAGTGCGTTGGTCAAATGGGAGAAAAATTCTCATTGTTCTAGAATCTCCAATGGCCAGTGCCTTCTAGAAGAGTCCATATGTGTCAAACTTCGAATCCATGTGTCCATATAACACCTCTAAGCTTGGGAACATGTCTTTCCTATTATTAGAAATTCATTAATTGAGAAACTACCTTCGGTTGTTCTATAAATTGAGCACAAATCCTAGTGCTTGAGAAGGAAGAAATTGGGTAAAGAAATGATGTTGGTTTCTCAATTGATTATTTGATTAGAGTGATATGTTGTTGGAGAGATGTTCATTGTGATGAGGCTAGGATGATGTTGAAGTTGGTGACATCAAATGAATCATTGGTTGTAACCTCCCCCTTTTATCCATTAATAAATATTGCTGCTCATTTTCCCATATATGTATATGTTTATGTTTCTATCTTTCATATCATGGATTCTTAATTGATGTATATGTTTCATGTTTCATTGATTTAATTGATTAAGATGAATAGACATCTGTATGTTGAAATTATTTGTTTTTTAGTGTTTATACTTGTAGGAACTAGTCTGGCAATCAAAGTTGGATTGGAAGCTACAACAAGAGTGGCAGAAAGAGAATAGGAAGTGCTTGGACTCCCAGTAAGTTTCTCCATCTTTATATGTGTCTATTTACTCTTAGGAAAATTGTCTGAAAATTATTTGATCTGTTGTTCTAAATGCATAGCACCACATTTAGGGAATGTGTTTTATCCATAATTCATAATTCTGCATAACATTTCTTTTTCATGAGGGCTTTCTTCTAAAAAATAAAGCAATATTGCATGGGCAAGAAACTTACCCTATGAATTACGTGTGCCAATATTAATTACTATTCTACCCCTACATCAAATTTATTAGTTGGTTAAAAGTAATATGGGAAAATAAATTTACATGGATCCCTAGTTGAACCCATTGTATCATAAATTTGAAAATTTTAACTCAAATGCACCAACCAATATGAATTTTTTAAGGGACAATCATATGCATTTGTCGTATTAGATCCAACAAGCATCATTGTTATTTTCTCTTGAATACTTCCCTATATATTTATGCTTATATCTATTGAGCACTCAAAGGGGCCTCAAAATGTCATCTTCCATTTTCAAAGATGTCATTAAATTCATGTGGAATACCTTCAATTTAATCTACTCAACTACATTTTTTTGCCTATGAAATGATTATTGTACATCCCTCTCCATCTAATGCCATCTTATATTATTATTTTTATATGTACCCATTATTAAAGCATTAAAGAGTGCATTTTAAACTTGGTACATTGTTAAATTAGAGGTTTGTTTCACCCATAGTCATAACTTGAGCCTACAATGGTCCACTTATTCACGTAACCTAATTACAACACTTAGTTTTGCCCAATGTTCACATGCAAGCTATAATAGTCACTTCAAAGTTAGATATTCATATGTTATTTCAGTCATTTTACTCCCTTTCATAAATTATAGTTATCTTACAGATGCATCCTTCATTTTCATATAAATATCGGTCAATAAATCAATCCATTTAGATACATATTCATGGAAAATACACTCTTGTAGTTCTTTACCTCTCCATTTATCATGTGTTGTTTCAAGCACACATATTGTTATGACAGATTAGAGCTATGAAGGTGAATTTTTTATTTGTTTGGTTATCATGTGATTGAGATGTATTATAACATGAACAAATATTTTATATTATGCCTTAGATGAGTTTCTTTAGGATGGGTTCTATAGGGAATAGAAGGGGACACGAAAGAATAAAAATGTGTCCTAGAATGAAAGAAGAAACAAAATAATAAGGTTTTCTATTCATTTTTATGCCAACTCAGATGATTTCAAAAACTTGACTCAAATTGGTCACCTATATCTAGGAGTACCTCCCCTTACTCCTCACGTGTCACATAATTCCCCTCAGCCACATCCCAACATCATGGAGACTCTTGAGCCTCATCCACTCCCATAGCAGCAACCTCAACTCCATGATGGATGGGAGCCTAATCATGTTATACTAACCTTTAGGATTACCAATTGGCCTTCTATTTCCCATCATGACATTATACTATGTGTTTTTGTTCCTCTAATTCCATATGATCTGTCAAATGTTATGCATTCTCCTACGCAACAACCTTTCATCTCCCCCACAAAAAAAAAGAGAAAAGCTATATATGAAGGTATTACTTATGCCCTCTTACACTATTCCACATTGACCCATTCTCACACCAGCACTCCCAAAACCAAGGACGAAGGAAGAAGAGAAATATCCTTCCTAGGCTTGCATCTTGTGGTACATGAAGGAAATAGGAGTGTTGAGATGAAAGATGTCATGGGTTCATATATGCATCCAAAGCTATCTTGATTGGGAATTTAGTTTGAATTTATTTTACTTGCTTTTCAGACTTAAGTATAGACATATACTATAGAAATAGTCTCATTTTTTGTTATATAGCTTTTTGAACATGAACATATGGGAGGCGCAAGGATGATTTCATGCATGCCTTTCCATGATATTTTATGTTAAGCTTTATTATGTATATATATGATAATGGATTAGGCATTTTGAATACATATATGATGATGCATTTTGATGTTATGATTGATGATGGTTAATGATATTTTATGGATATGAGCCTAGTGGGGCGCTACCTTCTCATAATAAATTAAAACTATAAATTTTCCTTCAAACAACCTATCCTAAAATTAAAAGAAAATAATTAATTAAATAATTTAAGGTAGTTACCTTGTAATTACTTAAAATAGATTACAAAAAGAATAAGAGGCCTTTGAAGGAGGGGATTGGAGAAAGTGAAGAGAGGTATGCTACACTTTTGAGTTATCATTTTCAGTTATGTTCCCTTTTGATTAAGGAAACAGTGCTTTTGTTTAAATAAAGAAGAATTTTTCACCAGCGATGTTATTTAATCTTTTCCCTCTGGAGGTTGTTTTAGTTTTCTGCAACTGTGATGAAAAGTTTGATTGAGCTGCTATTTCTAATTAGTTCCTTCTTTTCACGAGTTTTGTATAACAATCTTTAAGAGAGTTTCAGCTATCTCATTATTCTTTTTCTTCTAACTTGACACTCAATTTGCCACATTAACTAAATAAAAATATTTGACTTTTACTAACGTTGCAATGAGATCTTAGTAGAAAAATTCTTTAGGGGTTTTGTAATTTTGATATTAAAGCGGGTTTTATGACCTATTAAATTTTCTTATCCTAAATTAAAAAACTATGAAATAGTAGGAATACTTGTACAAATACTACTGGAATAATAACACAATATAAATGATGGAGAATTTCACTATGCTCTAGGCTACATATCACTTTGTAAATTACAATTTCATGAATTATCTTTCATTATTCTCAAAAGGGTGATTGTACATTTACAACATTACTCAAACTATTAAAAACATGTTCCATCAGCTATTAAAATCATTTCTATCTTTGCAGCTCCAGGTAATAAAAAGCTGAGAAGTTACTGGCCTCCCATAAACTGTTTGAAATGTTCTTCTGATTCCCAAAATCAAAGCTTCTCTTGTTGTGATTTAGCTGGCCAAGTCAACAATTGTGCAATGTTAGTTGAAGTGATGAACAATTGTTCTACTACTTTCAAATTTGCAGCTTTAAAACATTATAGTCTCTTATTAAGTGCATAAATTCTCATTTTGGTGAGGCCTCTGCCTCATGGCATCTAGAGATCAAGCAACTAGTGTATTGAATGTTTTTTTTTTTGGTGGGGGGGGGGGGGGGGAGGCTAAGCCCTGGCCCTTACCCCCAAACTCCGCCATAATATACTTTATATATGGTTCTCAGACCATAGTTTAATAAGGACTATGGTGGCCCGACGGTTAAGAATCGATGTTGTTTGTAATGTGGTCATGCTTTCAAATCCCATGTGGTGTATTTTGGAACTTAAACACAATTTTGGTGGCCCCTGTGCTACCACGTGGTGGCTTTCAGTTGGGCCACATGGCAGCATGTGGTTGGCCACCACCCCAACCAATCAAACTCGCCCACAATGAAACCAATCTGGGCCTGCCACTTGTCAAGTAGTGGTAGGTCCAAAATAATTTAAATTTTGAACAACTAGAAGAGGCCACGTGGTAGCCTTCCACTAGCCCAAATTGTTTCCTAATAAACTGTCCTTTTTGAAAAAAATTCTTGTTTGGGAAAACAAACATAACGTGTTTTCGGGAGCATATGCTGTCAGTTTTCTGCAAAACGAATTGTGCCATGCCATTTTGAAAACTTTCATTTTTTAGCATATTTTTTGAGCACCTGATCATACCTCCCCACTAGAAGATTTTGGACCCCAAAATCCCTTTCATTACTGAACATTTGGACGAGGGTATATCCCCCTCACCCTTCTAGTCTCAACCCACTGAAATTTTCCTAAATTTGATAATTTGATCTTTTCATGAAAACTGATCCTTTTCCTTGATTATGGGGACCTTGTCTTGGTGTTGTAGATACCATCTTACTGCAAATTCCTAGAATTTGCAGAACAGAAAATTGTCCTTGAATAAAAAAACATGTTCCTTCCTCGGTCTTCAGTCAAATGAAACTTAAACAACTTGTAATTCTTCTCACCTCGAACATTGTCGACATGACGATGTTTAACATGTCTCACCTTATGCTTGGCTCGACTCTTGACCAAATGTGATCACCATCACCATGAAACATTCCATTTCAAAGAAGATACATTGTGAAACCCACAAGAAATTTTTTTGAACCCAATTCCCTCTTTTTCAAATTGATTTGGTACTTTCTCTTTGATCTTTGCACTCTTTTGCACTGATATCTTGTTCACATCACTACTCAACAATGATGCTAGTGTTTCTGCAATTTTACCACATCTTTTTGACCTATTCTGAAAGAAAACATGTTAAACTTATGAAACATATTATCACAGCCATTAGTGACCTTCTTGAAATAATAATTTTCATTTGATGCATCACCTTGAAAGGCCACATTCACAACATCTTGACTCTTGAACATTAACAAATAAAATTTTTTACTAGCATTCGCAATTCTCTTCATTTGTCTAGCATGCATAAGAGACAAACTCGTCTTCTTACTATGCACTCTAACAATGTAATCAATCCCATTATTGAACAAGTGATACTTATTCTCATAGCGATGAAATATTTCTCTCCTATCATAAAGATATGGGCTACCCAAAACAGTATCAGAAATATCAAACAGAAGAACATCAAGTTCAATTTCATAAAAAAAGTTTGCAGTGATTGCAAATCTAAGTATGCACTTCCTCGTCACCTACAAATTTTCATTACATATCCAACCTAAAGGATAAGGGCTTAGATGAGGAATGGTTTCTAAATTCAACTTCTTGACTAAGTCTTCAAAAATAAGGTTTTCTTGTGAACCACTATCAAATAAGGTGTCAATCTTGGTATGCTTTGAAATAACTCTAACATTGAAAAGTTAAATTCTTGTTTCATCATCTTGAGCACTATTTTGAAAACATGAAGAAATATTACTTTCAATGTCCTTACCTTTCAAACCCATCGCGATGATCTTTGTTTCATCTCCGGAATCAGAACCTAAATCATGTGTTATTGTTACAACTGTCTTCTCCTTCTCCTTGTTTTTAAGCTTGTAGGGTCTCATCTCTGGATGAAGTTTCCAGCAATGATCTTCATCATGAAAATCTTTAGAACAATATTTTCATGTGATTTTTTCCTTTTCCATGTTGATGGAAGCATTCTTCTTACCTTTACCCTTGAACTTACCCTTTCCTTTCTCTTCAAACTCACGGGTATCCTCACTTGTCTCCTCTAAAACATGTTTCCCTCTTGCCTCTAGATGTGTGGCTTGTACACATACTTCATCTAAATTTGAAGGATTAACATGATAATAGTATGTCTTAGGTAGCTATGCAAGCCTCCAATGTGTTTTAGCAAAGTTTCTTGAGATGTCAAATCTACACCCAAAATTAGTGCTCTTCTCCTAAACTCTTGAGTATAGATTTGCACATTTTGTCCTTTACCTTGCCTAAATTTTTTCTAGTCCATTATAGCCTTTTTTATGTATGATAATGGATAAAATTTTCTCCTTAAGTTAGCAAAAAAATCATTCCAAGATGTTAATACCTTACCATGTTTCTTCATGTCCTCTTGATTTTTTGCTTCCCACCAAATAAGATTTTCACTTTCCAATATTAGTGAAGAAAACTAAATCTTTGTGTCATCATCCTTGATTATTTATATCTTGCAATACACTTCAAGCTGACATAACCAATTTTCTAATATTTCAGCATCTACCTCTCCATAATACATAGGCAAATCAACTTAATGTCAAGCTTCAAAAATGGAGTTTTACCATGACCTTTTGGAGAATGTGGAGGTGTTTGTGAAGGGCCTGTTGTGGAAGAAGATGATAGGTGAATATGGTGGTGAGGATGGCAGTGAGGAGAATGGTGGTGTCAAAGGTAGTTTTTCACCATTCCCATTACTTTTTTGAGGCTTGTCTCCATCTCCTTCTTCTCCTTTTGAAGACTTATCTCCCTTTGGAATATTTGAGCTCTCACCTTGCATCCTTGTGCTTCTCTCCTCATAGAGAAATTTCACCATTCTTGTCATATCAAAGAATGCTTTCGTTAATGATTTTTCATCCTCTGACATATTTTCAGGCTCTCCTTCATCTGACATACTTGTTGAAGCTTCAACTACAATTTGAAGAAGAATTTGTGGTGGAGATTGTGAAAAAATTTCTCTCCTTCTCCTTGACCTAACTTGAGGATTTCCAAACACAATCTTTCCTTATCCTCTCTTGAGCTTCAAACTTGTAAAAATCACATACACTTGCAAATAATTAAATCCTCATAGCAGTAAAGAAAACCTAATCTCTGATACCAAACTTGATATGTATGAGATCTTAACGAAAATGTGCTTGAGGGATTGTAAATTGCAAGTTCAATTTTTAAAGACATAAAGCATAAATTTAAAACTCTAAAATAGCAGAAACAATAGAAAAATGCACCCTAAAAATAACCACAACACAAAAAATTATGAAGGAGTTACCTTTCCAAGGCTACGTCTCCTTGGTCCAACTTCCAATGGCTTGGCCCTCTTTCATTATGCTCAAAATGGTGATTACATACATTTACAGTGCTCAAACGGCTTCAAAACCTATTCCATTAGCTCCAGAACACCCAAAAAATAAATGTCTAGCCTCTTTCTGCTCCACAACAGAACCAATCAAGGCCTGCCACTTTTCAGGTAGTGGTAGGCCCAAAAAAATGAATTTAGACCAACCAGAAGAGGCCATGTGGAAACCTTCCACTGGCCCAAAATTTTTCCTAATTAGCTGTCCTTTTTGAAATTTTTGTCTGTGTTGGGAAAACAAATAGAACATGTTTCCAGGAGCATACAGTGTTGGTTTTCTGGGAAACAATTTGTGTCGGATTCAGAACGACGAGATCAACGCGGTTGTTCAGGTTCCACACCATTCTGACAACTTTAATTTTTGAGCATATTTTTTGAGCACTTAATCACTTCTAAATTCATTTATAGTCCAATTTTTTACTCAAATTTGAAGAAATAGGTGGTTTTATACTTTTATTTATACCAAAATCAATCTTTTTGTTACTTTATGTTCAACATATATCTCTTTATCTTTTATGTATAATTCTCTAAAACATTAAGTAGATTTGTAACACCTACTTCCCGCTTATTGTTTTTTGTGTGAAATATTTTCTAATACATGCATGGTCCTTTTGGATAATCTTGTACACTATAAAACCTTCCTATAAGTTATGCCATTTTGTTGTATATACAATAAGCCTTCTTCAATTTTTAAGTTTTAAAGCATTGTTTTTTTATAGTAATTTCTTTCAAAGTTTGTTTCCTTGTAGCATATATATGTATTTTTGTATCCTCGAGGGTTAGCTCAATTGGTCAAGTCCCCATCCTTAAATAACCTTGCCAATGGGAGGTCACAGGGTCAAATATCATTGACACTCTTGGGATTAGGCTCTGCTAATGATCCAATGGGAAGTGATCCCTTCGAGTAGATCTACCCACATTGTTTCCATGGATGTAGTGGCTACCAATCTTTAGTGTATGTGAACCACACATGGAAAAAAATGTATTTTTGTAACATATACCAATAAAATCATATCCATATATAAGTAACCAAGCTTAGTTCCCATTATCTCACTTAGACCTGTGAGATTTGAAAGTGTTGCAAACAAAACATTGAAACTTTGCTCCACAAAAAGCTAGTTAATTGGAGTAAAAAGGCCTTGAAAGATAGGTTATCGAAAGTACGGATAAAAATTCCAAAAAAAATATTTCTAACATTCTTCAATTTATAATCTTTATATTGGACACATTTAATATCCCCCTATCTTTGACACCAATGAAAAAAATATTTCCAACATACCATGCATTCTCTCTTTTCTTCCTCCTTCCACTTGACATATTAAGACACCATTCAATATAATTTATATTAGCAACTTTTTGTTCAAAGAATTCCTAAAGAAACTCCTAAAGCCTAAAAAAATATTAACACAATATGAATAAGTTACTTGAGATAATAATGGGTTAAGTTAATGATGTTGCACCCAAAGTTTCCTTTGTAATTTTGAAGGTTGTCACCTTGAATAATTTCTAGCACTAAATTAAACATTAATTACAAGGATAGGCATGTCTATTTCAATTTTGGATGTGGGTTTGAGGAATTTTGATTTTTTAATAAATGAATGGACGAGATTTGATTTCAAGAGAATATTCTTCGTCTTATACACCATCAAATAGAGGATATGAAAAGTATTTGAACAAGTTTTTAGTTTTAAAACAAAAAATAACAAAGTTAATAACATATTATTTGGCCAAGTTTTTAAAGTAGATTGGAGTTACTACACAGATTGGAATCAAATTGTTTCGTTTGGTTTCAATCGCCTCATGATCGCAATGGATACCCTTGGGTGGTGATTTTGCATGCTCTTTATTTAGAAGCTCTAAATATTTGTGGTGATTCTTCATGCTCATGATTTGGAATATCTAAATATATCCCCGGAAGAAAGTGGAGAGGAATGAAAAGATCTACCATGTCCATTCCTGAAAATACTAGGATAGATATTTACAAAGAAGATTATTGAACCAATCTTCCATACATGTTAATTACCATTGACAATGCAATTGGAATGAAATTTGGTATCCTTCCTGGTGGCCATGAAATTTTCATGGAAAAAAAAGGAAAAGTGGACAACAAACCGAGGGTGACTTCATCATATTCAAGTTGGGAGACCCAGGGAATGTAAATTAAGGAAGTGATGGAATTATGGTTTATAAGTTAGCCACAAAATACCTTACAGGGATCGATCATGATCGTTGTACTATTTCAATGAAATATTTTATGATGATACAATGTGGTTGCGGATTGTTATCACTCAGATTGAACCTAGGTTGAGAAAGGCAATTCTGAAGTGACCTCAAACCACTCTTAGCCAAGTAGCTAGCCCTACTAGGCCAGGAGAGGGCTCTCTCTGTAAATATCACAGCCAAGATGACTGAGGAAATAAGATATTAGGCTAGGTATAGTAGCTCAGGCTTTTTATTTTTTAATTTTGTGTTGGGTTTGCTGGACCAAGAGGAGTCAAACAGCTAGGGCAAGGAAATTAGGTCAAATTTTGCAGGGATTCTAAGGGGAAAGGTAGGTAGAAGTTTTGACATTAAAATATGATTATGGTGAGGTGAATATACTGGTGAGGAGTTAGGAAGATCATGTGAAATGAATTCTCCCTAAACTGAAGAAAATAAACAAATTATGCTAAATTCCCCAAAACATAGCATGAAACATGGATTCTGCCTTTCAACTTGAAATTAAGCATATCATAGACATGAAAATGGTTTCTGAGCTACAATAAATTCATACAAATGATAAAAAAGAAGAAACTATGTCAAAAATTGCATACCACATGGATCCCAAAGAAATAGCTGCAAATTTTTCATTAATGTCCAAGCCAAACTGATACAAATATGTCTCTTGAGATGCCAAAGCTCCAAGTGAGTCCAACCATTATTATGACTGAAAGAATACATCAAATAGACCTCAAAAATACTCTCCCTAACCTCAGGGAGTCGAATTCATGAGATAGGGATCATTTTCACCTACTCCCAAACAAGAATCTGAAGACTAGGAAAACTCAACAACTTGCCTCTAAAAGGGAGGAAACTTATTCCTTTGACCTCTAGAAGACTTATCCAATGTATCTACCGTAGGTAAAAGTAAAATATGAAATTTAAATCAGTAAATTCTTCATCTGCCCAAGTAAAAATTTAAACAAGATTGAAACTTCAAAATTTGATGAAACTGGTGAAAATGTAGATTTCCTGGCATTAGCACAGTGCCATGACAGAAAAATTGACCTGTTTTGTAAGCCACTTTTGGAGGACTTCCCCTTGTCAGAATGAGTTCCATGATAGCTCGTTGGAAAGGTCATTGAGTCTAGTTTCCAAATATGCTTTCAATTTCCAAAATGGTTCCTATATTCCTAGTTAAAAATTAGTTCTCAAAAACTGGTATTAGCGCAACGCCAAGGTGAAAAAGGAGGCAGAAACATGAAAATTAGGAGGTTTTTTGTACTTTTGAGGGACCAATTCTGCTCCAAATATCCTGAAACTTGCTGAGGTTGATGTAATCATCATTATTAACATGATTATTCTGACCATTTTTCTTTTGTATGCTCCAATAAAAAGCGTAGTGCCAAGGGCGTTGTGTTTTTGGCAAGCTGGGTATTAGCGCAGTGCCCAAACATAGCGCAGTGCCAAGGAAGAATTGTTTTGTAGACCACTTTTGGAGGCTTTACCTGTGTCAAAATTGGGCCCAGGATATATCTTTGGAAATATCTTGAAGTCTACTTTCCAAATATACCTTTTTTTTCTGATTGGAGTTGATTTGACCTGTCAAAAGTTGAGTCTCCCAAGACTGGTCAAAAAGTGCTGAATGAGGGTGGAAAAATGCAGAGTGCTAGTGCAGGAAACTTTTGGAGGCTTTCCTCATCTCCAAATTGAGCTCATGATAATGCATGGGAAATCTCTCTCTGTCTAGTTATCATTTGACTCATCAAGAAATTCATTTGGACACTCCAGCTAGGAGAAAACTTATTTTTCCCAAGGTCACTCCAGAAATGTAGAAAACCTCGTGTAGCACCTATATTTTTAAAATTTCTCAAAAAACATGATACCTATGTAAAAATGGAAGGAATTTTTTATTCCTTGGCCTATTATGGACAAAAATCTCTCTCACTTCTGTCAATTTTATATTTTTTGGTCAAAAACATAATTTTAAGCAAAGCTGGCCCTATGAGTGGCAAATGGCTTGACTCTTAGAATGATTTCTTGAAAAATGATGGAGGCATGATGTTTATGAGTTGGGATGGCTTCATACTTTCTAAAATGGCCTCCCTTATGCCTCATCTACTCATATGTATCTGATTCCATATCAAACCCTAGCTCAATATGTAATATTCCTAAATTACGATGCAGCTAATGGGAATATTAACTTTGTTTTCAACACCTAGTTAGATGAATAAATGGGTAAGGAGGCCCATAAATATCTTAAACAGGCATAAAATCCCTCTTGATGTGAAAAGGGATCATAATAATAACCATATCTAGTACCCTCATGTGTGAGCAAGGCAAATACATGTGGACAAGGTCAAGTTTGACCAAGTCAACAGTGTTGGTATGGATGGAGTAGCTCATCAATAGAGAGAACACAGTGATAGTGGGAGGAAGATTCCTTGAAGGAGGAAACCCTGATGAGTGGGACCCAAGGTAAGAAGGCTCACACTTTTTTATAAGGAGGGAAAGTCAGCCATAGTGAGGCATGTTATTTATTATTGATTTTATGGTATGCATGACTATTGTGCATTCTTCAGTTGTTTAGTTGAGATTGTTGTGCTATTTAGCATTGGGTATTCCTGAGCAGGAATCCCATCTCCTTTCTTGAGAAGCCTCTTGGGCGAGAATTTCACTTCATTTTCCACATTCAGGTTTAAGGCCAAGCATCAGTCTTCAACTAAAACACATTTTTTGCAGAGTATTGTGTTGTGCTGCAGGGTGTTGTGGTGGAGGGTTGAGAAACCCACTTAAGGAACTAGTTTTTTTCAGAGGAGGAAGCATTATTCTCTTTGGGAGATCAGCAAGGGAGGCTATTAAGCTTTCTTTCACATCTTGGCACCAAGCCAACATATTCCCTTCACCTACAGCGTAGTATCCCTCTCTGACTGCGTTATTTCAGTGAGCAATTGCAGTGAGGGGTTTCAGTGTTTGATTGGAGGGTGAGATCTTCAGAGATAGGATCAGCCTTTCACCAGAAGGATCTATTGGAGGAGATCCATTCATTATATGTATCATCTACAACCATATTCATCCATTTATTGAGTTGCAGCTACTATTCAGCCCTAGGGCTGCATTCTGACATTTTTGTATCTTTGCATATTTCAGGAAATCCTTCCCGGGTTGCCCTGAAAATGTATTTGGGAGCTTAGATCTTTACTCCCGGAATTTTTTGAGACATAAATTTGTAGATATATATTATTGTGTGTTTCCAGTAGTAGTTCACCATCTAAAAATGCGTTGTACTTGTGATTGGGCATTCTGCTATGTAGCAGCATTTCATTTTTGGCATATGTATTCATGGGAGGCTTGTTTGCCTTAATTATTTGAGTTGTGCCCGCTTCTATTGTACTTATTTGCTACTTATTTACATAATAAAATGGGTCCATGCTTCTCATACATTTTCATGTAATGTTATTCACTGTTATTTCCAGTTTTATGTTCAAATGTTGTTGCTTCCCCATTTGGGAATATTACATAGTAGGAAAGGAAATTAGGGTTTGGTGTGTTAGGTCCCCATAATTTGTTAGATTGGTGAGAACAAATGAACAGGGGTAACATCAGAAAATTCTTTGGAGTCCTAGGATCTAGCCTTCCAGAACTCAGAGAAGGCTCTCTCTATTTTGTGCAAATGATATGAACTTGTTTGCTTTTATGGTTTGATTTTAGGCTAGTTATTAAGTTTAGGGTTTGTTTGTTTGTTTGGGTTGGGTATATGATCAAGTAGAATAGATGGAGTGAGAGATTTCAAGCCATTGGGCTATGGATTCTACAAAAGGTTATGGAAAGTTCAACAATGAATCAGGGTGCATCACAGGGAAAATATAACATGGTCAAATGGATTTTCAAGGTTTATGTGAGATGGAATGAACACTAATTTTGTGAAAAATAGTAGCTGCAAAAGGGCGGTTAAGAATCCTTGAAAAAATACCTTTAAACAAGAAGGGTATTTAACACTACTCAACATAAATAATTAATCATAAGACAGGGCAAACCAATATCTCTTTGATTAAACTTAAGAAAATAAGCATTTAAGATAAACAATCCAGTGAACTATAGAAGGCAAGAAACTTGTATAACTTCTAGTAAATTCACCTTTAAGATTAGAAAACATTCAAGATAGACATATAACATAGATCAAAGAAGAGGGAACTCCTAGACATCATTTATCATAGTCATAAAGACCTCCAAAGCAACCTTTCAAGAATGGACAAAGGGCATGATCAAAACATAAACTTCTTTGATAAAAATAATCAATGATACTTCAAAGAAAGATCTTAAGAACAATGTTTAAGCAACATAAAACAAGAAGGGATAACCATAAAACATATTTGATATCTACTGTATTGAATCAATCATAAGATAAACGAGCATAAGTGGGTCTAGAGAGAAACTAAGAATTCTCTAAACTAACCTAGCAGAAGAAAACATAGAAGTAGTGAAGGATAAACATAACTAAGGTGCCTCTAAACAACATTTCTTAGTCTAAAACTTTTGTCCTACTACAATAGAAGGATGAAAAAAATGATAATACAATAAAAAATTAGCTAAATAGGAACACATCACCATTTGACAATGCTCAGGGATCCTGCAAGCAAGCCTTCTCCAATGTGAAACAATCCAAGCCATTCACAAAATCAGATCCAATTTGTCTTTAATCTCCAAGTCTATGTATTACTCACAAGAGTCATATCAACAACCAACACTACAATGAGTCCTCAATGGAGTATTTAACAAGAAAGGAGGTCCAAAACCCTAATTAGGTCTCTAGAAATCCATTAATTAATCATAAATGTCACTTTTATCCTTTGAGACCTTGCAAGGCCCAAGGCACAAAATATCTAATGAAAAATATATTCTTGAGCATTTTTGGAAAAAAATTGACATTTAGGCTCCCCCAAGCCTCCAAAATATTTCCTAAGGTACTTTGTTGACTTTTTTATTGTCAAGGTGCAGCACTGATTTTTAAGGATGCATTTTCAGGCTAACAGCGCAACACATGAGCAGGAAAATTGGGTCACCTTGTAGCCAAGTATTGAAGGCCTTCTTGATGTCAGAATGGGCTCTATGATGGCTTGTTGGAAAGCCTATTGAGTCTAATTTCCAGAAATTCTCTTGGGTTTCTGATTGGACCCATCTAACCTGTTCAAAAAGAAAAACTAACAAGGCTTGTAAAGGTGCAACACATATCCTGAAAACTAGGCAGAAAGGTGAAAATTAGGGTGTTTTTGACTCTTTTGGAGGACCAAATCAACTCCAAGTAACCTGAAATTTGGTGAGCATGTTGTACTTGGGACGAGGATTCCAACAATGTAAACTTTACCTCCTAAGGATGCCCTAATAAAAAATGCAACACCAAGGGTTTTGCGCCCTTGACCCTCCAAATCAACAAAAACCAAAAAGTTCCAAAAAGTTCCCAAAACTTGCAATTATCTTCCTTTTTATGTCTAGGATGCTTGCATGGAAGCATCAGCAAGAAGATTAAGATTTGCTTGACCATTTGCCTCCTTGAGGGCTTGAACTTTGGCAAGCTCTTTTGAGCTTGGCCCTTGAAATTTGATTTCTCAAGGGATAGTGTTTGGTCATCTTCCTTTGGAGGTCAAGGTCCCTATTTGCCTTCTCCAATTTGGCCTCCAAGTATTTGTTTTCTTATTCTATCTCCATGGCAAGCAGCTCACTTAGAGGGAGTTGCTCTACCAAGGCTGACCCTTACTCTCTTTGTCTTGCCAATGCCTTCTTTAAACCCATGGTTCTTGGTCTTCTTCTGGACCGTCCTTATTCATCTTCACTTTCCTCATAGGTGCCCATGAATTCCTCTAGCTTTACATGTGCTCTTTGAGCTTCTTTCCAAGCTATGATTGTCCTAGCATCATAAATGGCATTTTGTGCCCCTATTTGCTTGTTCTCCATCTCAAGGACACTATTCACACACTTGGCCCTATCTAGATTTGCTTGGAGGTCTTCAATTTGGGCATTTTTGTTCTGAAGGAGCAAGCTTGAGATCCTCGCTTCATTTTCTTCATCACTGTCAATGTGAATGAGTTCAAACTCTTTCTCAACCTCATGCTGATCTTCTTCTTATTATTATTTGATCTTTTGTTTGCCTTTGTCAAGCTTCTTCGCTGAGGTGGATGGCATGGTCCCTTTCCTTTTAGAGGCAACAAACACATGCCTCTTTCCTCTTTGGTATGTGAGAGGGAAAGGCTCAACATTTTTTATATGAATGCCCTAACCATCGTTGACCTCATGACTATTGTTCTCTTCCTTATTGAACTCTCCATTTCTATGTTTTGCACTGTGTTCTTGACTGCCTTCATCAGCCTCACTTTCATTTTCTTCCATGTTGACATCACTGCTGTGATCTTCATTTGTATCATCATCTATTTCTCCTTCACTGATATCAGCTTCACTATATTCTTGACCTCTTTCTTCATCTGTGTTTTCACTGTTAGAGGTGTCATTATAGGTTTATGCATTGTTTTCTTCATTTCCTTCAATACTGCTAGGAGTCTCACTGTCTTTGGCACTGCTCTCTACACTATCATCATTACCACTATCAGGCTCATAGTTTTCACTGTTATTATCAGTCTCTTCACTGAATTTTTTGTCTTTAGTGTTACTGCTATCATTAGCATCATTATTTCTATCATTCACCATGTTTTCTTCTTCATCATTGTCCTCTTTGTTTCCAACATCATCACAACCCTTATCATCACTTGTGTTTTCACTGTTTGAGGTGTCATCATTAGTTTCTTCATCAATGTTTGCCTCTTCATTGATTTCTACATTTTCATTTTTCTCATTGACTTGTGGGTTGTTTCCAACATCATCATCATTTTCTTGGTTGCTTTCTTCATCGCTTGTGTTTTCACCTTCATTGTCATCTACCTCCATGTCTTTTACTTCATTGCTGACCTTTGCCTCTTCATATTCTTCCTCTTTATTTTCTTCTTCTTCATCATCTTCCTCTTTAATGTCCTCTTCTTCATCTTTGGTTGATTTATCACTGCCTTCTCCTTCATGGTCACTTGCTTGTTCACTGCCTGAAGCATTGGGAGAAGGTGAGGAAAGAAGGTTGTCCTGAGCTGAAGGTACATGGGTGGATGGTGAAACATGCTCATCAAGACATGATGGAGGAGTTAGGATAGGAGGATGAGATGAGGAGGGCACATTCTGCTGAGGATGGGGTTGTGGGTTCATGAAGACCTCATGGGAAATGAAAACCTTCCATGGAATACCCCCTTGCTATAATTGATGCATTACAACCATGTTGATGATAGAATGGTGAAATAGGCTCTGCATTTGTTGTGAAGGATGTCTCTTTTGCACAATATAAGACATATTATCAATACTCCTATAGAGATAATAGGGAAAATGTAGCATCTTTACCCTAGTGAAGTGCATGAGAAGTCTTATGTGGTATGAATAAAGCCTAGGAAACCTCCCCTCACATGTAAAATATTTCATGATGACTCCCATCAAGGGCGCATATCTATCCAGCAAATGTGAAAAGGGAAAAATGGATTTGCAGTCATCTTTGTATCTAGGTTTTAGGAAATTTTCATAGTGGCTCAGGTCCAAACTAGCCTACTTGAACCACCTTTATCCCACACTAGGTATCCTGGTGGCCAAAGAAATGGTATTTGAAGATATATCAAAGTTTACCCCAGTTAAATTTACTTGATTGTTATGAAGGTTAAGGATAAAAAGCCTGGTCAGCTCAAGATGACTTTGTACCTGTTGTACTCTTTCACAAAAGTAAAAACAACCCACGTTTTGGAGATATGAAACTGTCATAGGAGAGGCCATCAACTCCACGATGTTCAATGGCTCAAACTTAGCCTTGCGTTGATGTCTTCTAGGCCCTTGGCCTCCCTCACCACTGTCATTATTACCTTCCCTTGAAATTTTGACTTTACCGTTACCTTGAAAACCAAAAACCCTAAGTTTGCTTTGTGAAATTGATGGGAAAAAATGGCAAGGGGGAGATGGTGACAAAGGTAGCTTTTATACAAA
This sequence comes from Pinus albicaulis, assembly GCA_034641835.2. Lineage (NCBI taxonomy): Eukaryota > Viridiplantae > Streptophyta > Pinopsida > Pinales > Pinaceae > Pinus > Pinus albicaulis. The sequence continues at coordinate 962,755,361 of CM076581.1, read as the reverse complement.
TGAGGGATGAGTGAATGAGGGTGATGGACAAATGAGCAGAATGAGAGGTTTGGAAAACTTGATGATCACCCTACTAATCTGTAAAACACTCTGCTTTGGACACCTTGCACTGATATCAAATGATGTAAATGAAAGCAAATGAGTTTTCCAATCTGTTTTGTGGTGTAAAGGCCAAAGCTTTCAAGCTTAGATGGATGACTAATCCAAAATCATTGAAACCACTTAATATACCCCTCCCTTAACTATTCTTTTCTTGTTTGCAGATGAGGGAGCTTTAATGAAATTTAGCTCATGTCCTTAGGGTTTATTTCTTTAACCAAATGACCAAAAAAACCTTGAGGCGGAGGCTATGTCTTGTACTTACCCCTCAAAGGTGTTTAGAAAACCCTTGGAGATGACTTGGAGGTATTTTTGAGAGAATTTGAGTGTTTGAATAAGTGTAGAGGCCCTCCTGGCCAAACGCACAACACCTAAACGTGTTGTTGGGTGGCTGAATGCATCGTTGGGTTGGGTGGATGGTGTAGCACTGAACGCGTAGTACCAGGCCAGTCAGGTCATGCTGAACAGCTAAACGTGTAGCATTTGAACACAAACAGGTAGTCGGGTTGTTCGGGTTGTGTCTATCATTCTTTTTCCAAGGCGTGTAGCACGTGCATGTTGGTCGGGCTGAGGTGTCGGGGGCCAGGTCTACACGAACCTACCGGGTGAATGCTGCATGCAGAGTCTGAATGGGCATCGGGTGAACGTTGCACACAGAGTCTGAACATGGTTCCAGATGAATGCTACATGAGTAAATGTGCAGCGCACACTTATAGGCGCATAGAGCAGAGTAATTCTGCATAGAAAAAACCTCCAGGAGTGTAGCACACAAATCCAGGCGCGCAACACAGGGTAACTTGCCCGAATTTTCCAGAAATTCATAATTTCCTCTTTGAATGCCTTAGATGATCTTTGTAAAAGCAAAATGAGTTGCTGAAGGGTGGAGAGGGCCTTTATAGGTTTAGAAACTTAATTTCAAATGTAAAACCCACTTTTATAATGTTTTCAAGCCCCTTAAATTTTCACTGATATCCTTTTTTACCCTTTTGCTGCAAGTGACTTAAGGCATAGATTTTTTCCTTTCTATTTCTTTTCTCACCAACTCTTTATTATCTTGGTTTGCAGGTGACTTCAACGGATTCAGTTGGTCTTCTATTGCTTCTTTTGTACATTTCAACTCAACCATTTTCCTCTTCTTACTAATCCTTTTACATTGTTTGCTTCTGCAAGTGATTATATGATGAACTTAGACTTTCCTTTGGTTCCTTGAGGCATGAGGAGCTTATTCTTGTACTTTGGTGAAATTGGATACATAACAACTTCTTCAATTTGATGTGAAACCTCTATTATGAAATTCAATTTACCCTTTGATCTTCACAAACCTCCTTTCACTATTTGTATGCAGTTTTTCTGAAATGGTAAAGTTGACTTCCGTTTGGCCTAGTGATGCCTTTCAGCATTTGCTTGACAGATGACTATGAGAACCCTATCCTCAAACTTCTTACTAATCATTAGGCACAATAAAATCACCTTTTTACAAGAATTATGAAATTCGAAATCATGTTTATTACCTTCTTTGACCACTTCTGCTTTGCAGGTGTCTGAATTTATAATTTGAAACTTGCCTATTGATACTGTTCACCTCCTTGTTCTGTAGATTTTTTCTAAGTGAAAAGGCTCACCTTTTTTGGTTGGTCTATGTCCTCGAACATTTTCACTTAGCAGGTGTTATGAAACCCTGAAATGGCTCTCCCTTTTATCTTTGAAGCCTACTAACTTTATCTTTGACAACTTTAGAAGCTTACATAGTGGCAGTATCTTCAAAAACTCTTTATTCTTACCTTGGAACTCATACCATATTTTTATATCTTTTAACCACTTAATGTAAATGGCTGAAATGAGAGCTTGACCCTCCTTCAGGTGTTTTGCTGCATTGGATCTCAGCTTGGCATATTGTTGATCCAATCATGCTTAGAAACCTTGATTTCTCCTCAAGACCCAGTGCTTCCTGTATTCCTTTAGGAACTCATCAGTCACTTATCAACTTCCTTTTTTGATTTACCTCTTGAAATTCCTGCAGAAATGCCAAGCACATTTACCTTTTGCAAAACTTTGAAATTGACAAAGTAGCCCTCGTTGGAAATTTTCTGCTCTTTCTTGGGAAATCATGTGTTTCCCTTATTTTACATTTGAAACAGGTTCTATCATAAGAAGAACAGAGCTTAGAAAACCAATGAAGACCCTACAACCTAGGAAACCCTAATGATCTAGTGGGAGGGTTTTAACTTGGTCTTTGATTGAAATTAAGCTTGGGATCTTAATAGTGTAAGAACAGAGTTTTTGACCAATTGATGTATTTGAATATATAGAAATTGATGTACTTGATTGATCTAAAGAACCTATAGAGGTATTTTTTAGGCCATCAAGGTTTGAGGAACTTAATGAACATGGGAATGAATAGGTTGATTGGTAACCCTAGATGGAAAGTGAAGGAGTGAGGCAAAGGAAAAATAGAGTGTTGGGGTTATATGTGGGAAAATAGAAAATAGATGAGTGACATAAGTCCATGAGGGGCCCTTTAGGAATGGAAGGTTAACCATGGAATGATAAAATAGTAGAATAAATGAAAAATTTCTGATATGATAATGAAGGCAGTGAGATTTCTAAAACTCATAATATTTAGGAATCTTGTTTTTAGAAATCTAGGACTGATATTTAGTCATCTACAAATAGTAAAAATTATTGATGACTAATAGTGGCTCCACTTGGGGAGGGAAGCTCCTTTTTAGGAGGTTTCCAAGACCTCAGAGCTCAAATCTCTGAGTTTTGAAGACCATTGCCTTACTTGCACTTAGCAGATTTCTTTCTTTCATTAGCTGATGTTCTCTTGAAAGTACAATTTCAAAAAATCTGAAAACATGATTGCTTCAACCTCATTTCTACCTACCCATCCTACTTTGTCTAACATTTTTTCTTCCTTCGGGTGCATTTAGATTGGCAAACCCTTGACATTATTTTTTCTTTGAAAGCATAAAACAAAGATTATCTACTTGTACTCTTATCACTCCCAAGAGTTCAAATTAGGCTAATGAACTCTCTTATTCTCTACCTAGTCTACTTATTTGTTAAGATTAAGTTGTTTGAAAAACTTTTCTTCTCTTATCTACTGACATGAAATTGAAAACATAACTAAACCAGGATTGAGCAATCTGATTTGCCATGGGCTGTGGCATTCAGACAAGCTGCACACAGACATTATTTTTGTACAATCAAAACTAGAAATCATAAGGGCTATGATTTATCATTTGTTAGGCATCCCTATCTTTCTCTTTGGTTCAGGTTTGTGCTTTAAGAACCAGCAATATTTTCCTAATCTAATCTACTGATAAGTCAAGTTTAAATGGTTTGATAAGTCTTCATTTACTATCCTATCAGCAGAAATTTAAAACATGTTTAGTCATGATTAGGCTACATGACTGAACAAAATTATTTATTTGAACTAGTAGTGGTATTTAGGCTTGCACACTTTCAACAACACTCTTTTTTGGGTATGGGGTTGTACCTATTCTTTTCCTATCCTCTTTTACTTCCTTTTTCTATTTTTGTGTTTTTGTTTTTTCTGATTTTTTATCAATCAATGTTATGTATAATGAATTAAAGCTTCAAACTAGGAACTTTGACAAAAATAGTGTTTTAGCATCCTGCCATTGACAGGACCTCCGAATACCTCTACTCCATCCAGCTTTTGTAAAAAGAAAGCATTATTACCTCTAACTGAATGAATGATATAAGGACCTTTCCACAAATTTTCAAATTTTCCATGCTTTCCTTTATCCTCCCTCCTGGAATCCCATTTCAACACTGTGTATCCAATGTGGAAATCATTGGCTTTGGTTCTTCTGTCAAAGATCTTCTTTATGTTTTCTTGTACTGCTTGTGTTCTTTGGTAAAATTCTTCCCTTGATTGCTGCAAATGAATGGTTTCGTTCAACATCCTTTGCATGTAATTTTCTTCTGATTGAACCTCTTGAAGAAGCTTCATAACCGAAACTCTTAAGGATGTTGGAAAAATAGCATTTGTGCCATAAACCGTCTGATAGGGAGACATATTGATAGATTTCTTATTTGTTAATCTATCAGCCCATATTGCATGCAACAGTTTGCTATGCCATGATTTTTTGTTCTCTTCCAATAGTTTCTTGATGATGTTCACCAAAATTTTGTTAGAGGACTAAGCTAGCCCATTACCTTGAGGGTAATAAGCTATAAAGTGCCTTAGTGTGATGTGGTACTTGTAGCAAAAGCCCACCATTATTTTGAACTTAAATGCAGTAGCATTATTGGTGATGATCTTTTTGGGACAGCCAAATCTGGACAGGATGTTGGTTTCAAGGAATTTTATGATGACTAATTCAGTAGCATTCCTTGAAGGGATGGCTTCTATCCATTTGGTGAAATAATCAGTAGCAGTGAGAATCCACTTGTGTTGGGCAGATGAGGTAGGGTGGATTTTTCCAATGAAATCTAAACACCACTATTGAAAAGGAGTTTCAACACTAATAGGATGCAAGGGTAAAGGTAGTAGTTTTTTCTTTCCATCAAAGATTTGGCATTTATGGCAAGTTGCCACTAGCTTGTGTGTATCAGGGGAAAGAGTGGGCCAATAGTAATCAACTCTAAGGATTTTATTGGCTGTGGTTTTCCAGTAGAGATGACCTCCACACTCTCCTTCATGGAATTCATGCATAATTCTATCTACATCATCTTCAAGAAAAAATTTAAGAAATATGCCAACAAGTTTTTCCCAATACAAATCTCCATCTAAAATACAGAAATTTAAAGTTTTTTTATTTCAAGAATCTAGCTTTTGTAGGAGAATTAAGATAAAAAAGTACATATAGAATATCAACATACCAAGATGAATTCAGAAATACTACTTCAATTTGTGGAGCTGTGAATTCTTCCTGTTCCTCTAGTGCATCAACCATATTCATGTCTAGTGCTTGAAAATTTGATTCAGCCATGAGTTTTTCGAGTCCTTGTCCTTTAATCAGTTTAGTGGGTCTGATTTCTAAATCATATTCTAAGATAATATAAATCCATTTACCCCTTTCGCCATCAGGGTCTTGATTCAAAATGACTTTAACAACTGTATGTGGAACAAAAGCAATAACATGGGAGTGCAAAATGTAAACTCTGAAGTCCTTCAATGCTTTGATCAAGGCGAATGCTTATTTCTCCATGATGTTATATTTTAGAGGAGCATCCCTCAATGCTTTGTTGAAGAAGGTTATGGGTTGTTCTTGTCCCATCATGTTCTTTTGAAGCAACACAGCAGCAACAGTGTGCTCGGATGCAAAGGAGAAAATGAAGAAATCCTTGGCAAAGTCAGGGCTGATTAGAATTTGTGTTTGGGTAAAGGCTTGTTTCACCAGTTCAAAGGATTGTTTGGCTTCCGTGGTCCACTTGACTCCTAATTCTCTTTTCAGCATGTCTGTGATATTTCTGAGGAGCTCAACGAGGTTAGGAATGAATCTTCTCAGGAATTTTATCTTTCCAATGAAAGATTGCATCTCTTTAATGCTTCTAGGATGGTTGATTTGTAGTATACCTTCAATAATTTTGGGGTCTATCTTTATCCCTTCTTCGGAAATGATGTGGCCTAAGATTTTTCCTTCTTGAAGACCAAATAAAGTTTTCTTAGGATTCAAAGATAGGCCATATTTCCTACACTTCTCAAAGACCTTTCGAAAATGAAATAAGTGTTCTTCAGCAGTTTTAGAATAAACAATGATGTCATCAAGGTATATCACTATGAAGTAACCTATGTCTTCAGAGAAATCTATGTCCATGGCCCTTTGAAAACTAGCCCCCACATTCATCAATCCAAATGGTATTTTTACATACATGAATGTGCCCCAAGGTGTTGTGAAAATAGTTTTGTGTTGATCACTTGGCAGTACTAATACCTGATTGTACCCTGAAAATCCATCAAGAAATGTTATTCTCTTAGAACCTACCACCTTTGCAGTATATGATCCATTTTGGGTAAAGGGTAGTTTTCCTTTAGAAATGCTTTGTTCAAGTTTCTAAAGTCTATGCACAGCTTGATCTCCCCTGTTTTCTTTCTTACTGACACAAGGTTAGAAACCCATTCTGAGTACCTAAGTGGGACTATGATACCAGCATCATACATTTTCTTTATTTCCTTTTCAACTAGAGGTACTAGGATGGGATTTATTCTTATCAATTTTTTCTTGAATGGTTTTTTATTTTCCTTGAGAGGAATTTTATGTTGAATAATGCTTGTGTCGTAGGACTTCAAGTCCTCATACCCCCATGCAAAAATATCTTTAAACTCTTTGAACAACTCTATATATTTCTGTTTAATGTGAGGAGGCATATTTTTGGACAACTTAATCATTTTGGGTTCTTTTATGATGCCTATGTGACATTATGCTACATTAGTCTCGGTGGATTCCATCTTTGGCTTTCTAGTTACATCATTAAAATCAAACAAATCTTCTAATGGTGCAAGACCCATTGGTAATGTATCATCTTTACATTGTAAAACCTCAAGGTCCTTTTGATCTAGATTTTCAAACAATTTTGCCTCATAAGGATGTTCAAGTAGATTTATATCAGCAATAGAGGACAGCTTTATTTTGTGGGTTTGTTCTTCAGCTAAATAATCCTCCTCATGCCCTAAGCTTGTTTTTGGTATTGAAAATTCGTTCTTAGATTGCATAAAGTCATAAATTTGTTTATCACCCTCAAACACTTGTCAATAGTCTATGTTGTCAGGTATTATAGGCCAGTTTTTGACTTTGACAGTGTATTGTTCGCTTTCCTGAGGTATTTGACAATTGCTGGCAGCAAAGGCAAGTTCATTGGCAAGGCTGTTTTCAGTTCTAGGGATGAAAGTGAGTTCATATTTCTCAAAGGTTTTCATGAGGCCGAGGGCAGCATTCCTATACTCTCTTAGTCTAGGATTATTGGCTGAATACTCCCCTTTGATTTGCCTAACGATCAGCTCTGAATATCCTTGGACTGAGATCTTTTTAGCTCCTATGTTTTTAAGCAAGTGTAAACCAAGAAGGAGAGCCTCATACTCTGGAATGTTGTTAGTGCATTGAAAATCTAGTTTGAAGGAAAGGCCTTCATTTGTGTTATGTATCCAGACACCGGCTCCTGAACCGACTTTGCCACAAGAGCCATCAAAGCTCATGTTCCAAAGTGTTTCCAGTTCATATTCGCCACTATGTTGTTGTTCAGGGCTGTTAGAGTTTTGGCTGTCATGTTCTTCATTTGGGGATAGATTTGACTGTTCTGGTAGACCAGGCTCCTTCTCATTTTCATTTACTTGTTCACTGATGTCATTTTCATTATACAAGATAATGAGTCAATTCTGAATGAATGGAATAAAAAGGGGTGTTGTTTGGCCTATCTAAGCTGCTTACCATATATTTCATGTGAGATTCCCGTTACAATATCCTTGTTTGGTTAAAGAATGGGATGGTAGCGTATGACATGTCCATTTGGAGGCTCTCTTGAAGTTTGGCTCCCCACGATCTAGATAAAATCATGCCATAGTTCAAGGGAATGTCAGCAACTGCTATGTCCATGACTAGGCCCTTAGCAGGGATGTGTGCCAGATTGACACACAAATCCTTGATTAGACCCAAACATTTGACTCTACTCGAATCGAAAGAGTACAAGTCTTTGTAAGGTTTGGTTATTTTGAGGCCTAATATCTCCATTACCACCTTGGGCATGAGATAGAGTGAGGTGCCGAAGTCAAGCATAGCATTGTGAAAGTTTTTTTCATGAACGTTTAGGCTAACATAGAAAGGAGGGATAGCTCCTTCTTGATATTTTCCCTCTACCTCAGGTCCAAACAACAGCTCAGGCTTGTCATCGATTAAGTTTAGTGTGTCGTTGTCATTTCCTATGTTCAAAGCTTTCAGAATTTGGGACCTATATACATCTTGGGCTACCAGTTCAGTGAGAGGTATGGTTATTTTCATTTTGGCGATCTCTCCTTCAAAACTAAAAGGTGCTAGTGTTTTTGACATATTTACATCTATTTTTTCACACATAATCTTTTTAGCAATTTTGGTTTGTTGAATTTTATTAGGACTGTCATTTAGAGCAGATTTTCCAGGGCCACTAGTAGAGGTACTAAGGCAGCTTGCGTGACCATTTTTTTGGCTAGTTGTGTCTTTGTTTGGATCAGGTTTCTTAGCCATGGTGTTTGTGTTTTCTGTTGCGCTTTTCATTATGTTTTCAGGAGCCTTTTTAACAACAGTTTCTAGTTTGTTTTTCTTGGAGGCCTCTTGGTTTTTCTTACTCCTAAGATCATATTGCCTATGGATCTGCATTATGGCATTTTCAAATCCTAATTTATAGTCTTCAGAATCCTCATAGTTTGTTTCAGTTTGATTTGAGGAGAAGAAACCTTGTTCTTCTTCAGTGAGAAAAACATCATCCTCGTTATCATAGCCTATCAAGTTTACATGGTTTTCTTTCGGCTGTTCAGTCTCTCTTTCCTCTTCATCTACATAGTTATCTTGGAAAGGGGGCTTGATTTGTTGGTCATTGTCTCTCTATTTTATTTGGGGAGGGTCTCTTCTGAAGTTTTGATTCCTAATTCTATTTTGGGGATTTGCTTGGTTTTCCCTAGGAGGTGCTCTTTCATTCAAGTTTATCCTCTCCATCATTCTCTCCATTGTTCTAACTAGGCTGTCAATTTTGGCATCAGATGAAGAGGTTGAGGCCATAGTTTCATCTTTGTATGTGACTCTCTTTTCTGACCTCATCCTAGCCCTCTTTTCAATCAAGTTGGCCTCTGCAATGACAACTCCCCTTTGCTTGTCTTCTAAAGTTAGGCGATCTCTCTCTCTTAGTTGGTAGGTCATGTCTAGATCAAAGCCTTCTGGAAATTTCGCTAGTGATAGGCCTTGTGGGGGTTTCATGTGAGGCGGGAGGACATTATACACACTATTGAACCTAGTGCAATAGTCTTGGATGCTTTCCCCGACATTTCTCTTAAGGTTGTTATACTCTGAGAGGATTTGGAGAGGGTTTTTCTTAATCTCCCACTTGTTTATGAATGTTTGGTAAAGGGAAGGGATATCATGTATGCTAAGTTTTTGAACCATTTCTTGGCTTCTCATCCTAATATTTGGGAAAAACATCCTCATCTTTATGGTTTCCTCTTCTAATTCCATGTATTCAAAAGCATCATTTATTCTGTCTACATGTTGTTGGGAAGTTTTAGAGTCAGCTCTGGTGAAGTGATGGATTTTGGATTGCTAGTCAATTGGAAAAGGTATCAGAGGTTGTGGTAGTACCAGATGGGCATACCATGCTGCCATGATGGGAGCTAATGGAATCCAAGGAGGATTACAAGGGGAGGGTTTGTGAGAGGGGGTGTAGGATGAAGTGGTGTGTTCTTCACAATGGTGGTATGAATGGGTGTGGTGGAAGTACTTGGACCAACTAACTGATTTTGATCAAACTTGGAATGAAAAGATCCAAAGTGATGGAGAAGCTGAAAAACAGGAGGAGTAGAAGGAGACGCTTCTCCGCTAGGACTCTGATACAAATCTATGGGCTCAAGGTCAGTCTGTTCAATCCCAATTTGTGACTTAGTTTGGAAAAGGTTTCTTGTATGGTGTAAGTCAAACTGGGGATCTTACAAGGCTGTGAGATGTTCAGGGACAAAACTTGCTCTATAAATGGTCCTCATAGTAGTTGAATCTTCAGTCCTAGAATTTTTCCACAAAATCATTTTTGGGTCATCAACTATGGTAGGAGGGTTTGGGTTCGGGTGAGATCTGGTATTGATCCTTTGTGAAGCCAGATTTCAAACCCAAAGTGTAGAAAGGCTGAAATTTTATGACTGCTTTCGGAAGGCTGACCTCTCTTAGTGTTTGCTAAACTCACACAGTGTGTGACTAGGCTTCTAAACTGCTCAAGGCTGATTTGACACAATCCTAGGGAAGTCTACTAGGACTAGTAAAGTTAGTAGGCCTACTAGAGGCTAGTGGAGTCGCAAGGTGGATGTTTTTTATTGTTTTGAGGACAGGTATTTGTGGTCCACCACCAACAATTTACAAAAGACTAATCTAGGGATTTTTTTGGGTTTTCTGAGTTCCTTTATGTAGCCCTAAGGTTTCTATGAGTGTCCTCCAATTGAGTCGTCATTTTTCTAGGATGGTGAAACAATTAAATTCTACTTTTGGCTAACACTTAAGTTTTCTATGTTTGACAAGGATTTAAGAGTACTTAAGGGATACTTAGGATTTCACTGACTCAAAGGTCCCACCATGATTGCCATTATGTTAGGCAATGAGGTGGCGATGAATAATTAGATACTTTTTTAAAAGGGCTTATGAATTTTCTAAGGATGTATAAGCCTGTTACTTATTCAAAAATTCCCACCGTGATCGCCATTATGTTAGGTCCCCATAATTTGTTAGATTGGTGAGAACAAATGAACAGGGGTAACATCAGACCAGTCTTTGGAGTCCTAGGATCTAGCCTTCCTAAACTCAGAGAGGTCTCTCTCTATTTTGTGCAAAGGATATGAACTTGTTTTCTTTTAGGGTTTCATTTTAGGCTAGTTGTTAAGTTTAGGGTTTGTTTGTTTGTTTGGGTTGGGTAGATGATCAAGTAGAATAGATGGAGTGAGATATTTTCAAGTCATTGGGCTATGGAGTCTACAAAAGGTTATGGAAAGTTCAACAATGAATCAAGGTGCATCACAGGTTAAATCTAACATGGTCAAATGTATTGTCAAGGTTTATGTGAGATGGAATGAACATTAAGTTTGTGAAACATAGTAGGTGCAAAAGGGAAATTAAGAATCCTTGAACAAATACCTTTAAAAAAGAAGGGTCTTTAACACTATTCAACATAAAGAAGTAATCATAAGATAGGGAAAACCAATAACTCTTTGATTAAACTTAAGCAAATAAGCATTTAAGATAAACAATCCAATGAACTATAGAAGGCAAGAAACTTGTATAACTTCTATTAAATTCACCTTTAAGATTAGAAAACATTCAAGATATACATATAACATAGATCAAAGAAGAGGGAACTCCTAGACATCATTGATTATAGTCATAAATACCTCCAAAGAAACCTTTCAAGAATGGACAAAGGGAATGATCAAAACATAAACTTCTTTGGCTAAAAATAATCAGTGATACTTCAAAGAAAGATCTTAAGAACAATGTTTAAGCAACATCAAAAAAGTAGGGCTAACCATAAAACATATTTGATATCTATTTTATTTAATCATTCATAACATAAATTAGCATAAGTGGGTCTAGAGAGCAACTAAGAATTCTCTAAACTGACCTAGAAGAAGAAAACATAGAAGCAGTGAAGGATAAACAGAACTAAGGTGCCTCTAAACAACATTTCTTAGTCTAAAACTTTTGTCCTACTGCAATAGAAGGATTAAAAAATGATAACACAAGAAAACATTAGCTAAATAAGAACACATCACCATTTGACAATGCTTAGGGATCCTGCAAGCAAGGCTTCTCCAATTTCAAACAATCCAATCCATTCACAAAACCAGAGCCAATTTGTCTTTAATCTCCAAGTATATGTATTACTCACAAAAGTCATATCAACAACCAACACTACAATGAGTCCTCAATGCAGTATTTAACAAGAAAGGAGATCAAAAACCCTAATTAGGTCTCTAGAGGCCCATTAGTTAATCATAAATGTCACTTTTGTCCTTTGAAACCTTGCAAGGCCCAAGGCACAAAATATTTGATGAAAAATATCTTATTGAGCATTTTTCGCAAAAAAAATTGACATTTCAGCTCCCCCAAGCCTTCAAAATATTTCCTAACATACTTTGTTGACTTTTTGACTGTCAGAGGGTAGCACTTTCTTCACTGCCTGAAGCATTGGGAGAAGGTGAGGAAATAAGGTTGTCCCGAGGTGAAGGTACATGGGTGGATGGTGAAACATGCTCATCAGGAGATGATGGAGGAGTTAGGATAGGAGGATGAGATGAGGAGGGCACATTCTATTGAGGATGGGGTTGTGGGTTTGTGAAGACCTCATGGGAAATGAAAACCTCCCATGGAATACCCCTTTTCTCTAATTAATGCATTACAACTATCTTGTGAGAGAATGGTGAAATAGGATATGAATTTGTTGTGAAGGATATCTATTTTGCACAATATAAGACATCTTATCAATACTCCTATAGAGATAATAGGGAAAATGTAGCATCTTTACCCTAGTGAAGTGCATGAGAAGTCTTATGTGGTATGAATAAAGCCTAGAAAACCTCCCCTCACGTGTAAAATATTTCATGATGACTCTCATCAAGGGTGCATATCTCTCCAGCAAGTGTGAAAAGGGAAAAATGGATATGCAGTCAACTTTGTATCTAGGTTTTAGGAAAGGTTCATAGTGGCTTGGGTCCAAACTAGCCTGCTTGAACCACCTTTCTCCCACACTAGGTATCCCAGTGGCCATAGAAATGGTAATTGAATATAGCTCAAATTTTACCCCACCTAAATTTACTTGATTGTTATGAAGGTTAAGGATAAAAATCCTGGTCCGGTTAGGATGACTTTGTACCTGTTGTACTCTTTCACAAAATTCAAAACAACCAACATTCTGGAAATACGAAACTCTCATAGGAGAGGCCATCAACTCCATGGTGTTCAGTGGCTCAAACCTATTTATTATTCCACCCTTGCGCTAATGTCTTCTAGGCCCTTGGCCTCCCTCACCACTATCACTATTACCTTCTCTTGATATTTTGACTTTACTGTTGCCTTGAAAACCAAAAACCCTAACTCTGCTTTGTGAAATTGATGGCAAAAAAGGGCAAGGGGGAGATGGTGATAAAGGTAGCTCTTATACAAATGAGGGATGAGTGAATGAGGGTGATGGAAAAATGAGTAGAATGAAAGGTTTGTAAAAATAGATGATCACCCTACTGATCTGTAAAACACTCTGCTTTGGACACCTTGCACTGATATCAAATGGATGTAAATGAAAGCAAATGAGTTTTCCAATTTGTTTTGTGGTGTAAAGGCTAGAGCTTTCAAGATTGGATGGATGACTAATCCACAAATCATTTTAACCACTTAATATACCCCTGCCTTAACTGTTCTTTTCTTGTTTATAGATGAGGGAGGTTTAATGACATTTAGCTCATGTCCTTAGGGTTTATTTATTTAACCAAATGACCAAAAAAAACCTTGAGGCAGAGGCTATGTTTTGTACTTACCCCTCATAGGTGTTTAGAAAACCCTTGGAGATGACTTGGAGGGATTTTTTAGGGAATTTGAGCATTTGAACAGGTGCAGAGGCCCTCCTAGCCAAATTCACATCACCTGAACGTATTTTCGGGTGACTGAATGCATCGTCGGGTCAGGCAGATGGTGTAGCATTGAACGCGCAGCATATGGCCAGTCGGGTCATGCTGAACGGCTAAACGGGCAGCGTTTGAACACAAACGAGCGGTCAGGATATGTCTATCGTGCTTTTCCATAGGCACGCAGTGCGTGCACATTGTTCGAGTGAAGGTGTTGGGTGCCGGGTTTGCATGAACCTGCCGAGTGAATGTTTCATGCAGAGTCTGAACGAGCGTCGGGTGAACGCTGCACGCAAAGTCTAAACAGGGTTCCAGGTGAACACTACATGGGTAAACGTGTAGCATGCATTTATAGGCACGTAGCATAGAGTAATTATGCACAGAAAAAACCTCCAGGAGCATAACACACGACTCCAGGTGCGCGACATAGGGTAACTTGCCCGAATTTGCCAGAAATTCACAATTTCCTCTTTGACTACCTTAGATGATCTTTGTAAAATAAAAATGAGTTGTTGAAGGGTGGAGAGGGCCGTTATAGGTTTAGAAACTTAATTTCAAATGGAAAACCCACTTTTCTAATGTTTTCACGCCCTTTAACTTTTCACTGATATCCTTTTTTACCCTTTTGCTGCAAGTGACTTAAGACATAGATTTTTGCCTTTCTATTACTTTTCTCACAAACTCTTTATTATCTTGGTTTGCAGGTGACTTTAACAGATGCAGTTGGTCTTTTGCTGCTTCCTTTGTACATTTCAACTCAACCATTTGCCTCTTCTTACTGATCCTTTTGCATTGTTTGCTTCTGCAGGTGATTAGATGATGAACTTAGACTTTCCTTTGGTTCCTTGAAGCATGAGGAGCTTATTCTCGTACTTTGGTGAAATTGGCTACACAACAACTTCTTCAATTTGATGTGAAACCTCTATTATAAAACTCAGTTTACCCTTTGATCTTCACAAACCTCCTTTCACTGTTTGTATGCAGTTTTTCTAAAATGGTAAAGTTGACTTCCCTTTGGCCTAGTGATGCCTTTCAGCATTTGCTTGACAGATGACTATGAGAACCCTGTCCTCAAACTTCTTACTGATCATTAGACATGATAAAATCACATTTTTACAAGAATTATGAAATTCAAAATCATGTTTATTACCTTCTTTGAATACTTCTTCTTCATAGGTGTCTGAATTTATAATTTTAAACTTGCCCATTGATACTTTTCACCTCCTTGTTTTGCAGATTTTGTCTGAGTGACAGGGCTTACCTTTTTTGGTTGGTCTATGTCCTTGGAAATTTTCACATAGCAGGTGTTATGAAACCCTGAAATGGCTCTCCCTTTTATCTTTGAAGCCTGCTAACTTTATTTTTGACAACTTTAGAAGCTTACACAATGGCAGTATCTTCAAAACTTCTTTTTTCTTACCTTGGAACTCATACCATGTTTTTCTATCTTTTGACCACTGAGTGTAAATGACTGAAATGAGAGCTTGACCCTCCTTCAGGTGTTTTGCTACATTGGATCTCAGCTTGGCATACTGTTGATCCAATCTGGATTAGAAAACTTGATTTCTCCTCAAGACCCAGTGCTTCCTGTCTTCCTTTAGGAACTCATTAGTCACTTATCAACTTCCTCTGTTGATTTACCTCTTGACATTCTTACAGAAATGCCAAGCACATTTACCTTTTGCAAAAATTTTAAATTGACAAAGTAGCCCTCTTTGGAGATTTTCTGCTCTTTCTTGGGCAATCATGTGTTGCCCTTCTTTTACATTTGAAACTAGTTCTAGCATAAGAAGAACAAATCTTAGAACACCAATGAAGACCCTACAACCTAGGAAACCCTAATGATCTAGTGGGAGGGTTTTAACTTGGTCTTTGACTGAAATTAAGCTTAGGATCTTAATAGTGTAAAAACAGAGGTTTTGACCAATTGATGTATTTGAATATATAGAAATTGATGTACTTGATTGATCTAAAGAGCCTATAGAGTTATTTTTGAGACCATCAAGGTTTGAGGAACCTAATGAACATGGGAATGAATAGGCTGATTGGTAACCCTAGATAGAAAGTTAAGGAGTGAGGCAAAGGAAAAACAGAGTGCTGGGGTTATAGGTGGGAAAATAGAAAATAGATGAATGGCATAAGCCCATGAGGGGCCCTTTAGTAATGACAGGTTAACCATGGAATGATAAAATAGTAAAATAAATGAAATTTTTCTGATAGGATAATGAAGGCAGTGAGATTTCTAAAACTCATAATATTTAGGAATCTTGTTTTTAGAAATATAGGATTGGTATTTAGTCATCTACAGATAGTAAAAATTATTGATGACTAACATGGTGCAAGCAAAATAGGGGATTTTAGGACTGCCTTGTAGAGGGAGGGGAATGAAGGGGTTAGGGGTTGTCTAAATTCTTGGGGAAATTTTGGGGATAGGGATAGATGTTAGAGAGTAGGGGAAAGTGTAATTTCAAGGATTGAGTGAGGGGAAGGGGTCCAAAAGGGAAAAACACATGCCTAGTGTTGAAAAGTGTCAAATTGTAGCAATAGGCTAGGGTTTGTGGAAAAATGATGATTTTGAGGGATAGGAGTGATGGGAAGTGTTTAGGAAGGTATATTAATGATAGGGGAAAGTGCAAGAGCATCGGGATACAAGTCTTGTTGATTATTTTTAACCATGGAAGTCATGAGATCAAGAAAAATGCCCTCAAAACCCTAAGAGAGGGAAATGAGCTTTCCAAGCACAACTGAGAGACAAATATGGTAAACACAAAGCCACTTACTTGGAAATGATAGTTTAGAACCTGAAATTGTTGAATACAATTTACTATTACTACTCCTTCAAAAGATGAATTTGGTGGTGAAATGACCAATTTTCATGATTTTGACCTTATGACCTAATGGGACTACTTTTTGACCTGACTTTTGAATGAGACTTTGAATTTTGACTTTAAAGACTTCCAAGTGAACAGAGCATTTCCATAGGTGTTATTATGCTCAAGGAGACATGAGAATGAGTCAGCCAATATGATCTTCTAAGGGAGAAACAGCTTATTTGACAAAGACAACCACCAACAGAGCAATTTTATGTCATGACCTAATGGAATGATGAAAAATTTATTCAGAATGAGACACCTAAGATGCACATGAAAATGTGTTTTGATCCCTAGTGGAACTATGAAAATACTGACACTAACATGGATGACAGGAAGAACGAGTTATCATTTGTGGAAAATTTTTAAAAGTGAAGGAATGGCTTTGATTAATTGCCATGTGTAGATTTACTCATAGCCCGCTATGTGGAGGCACAAATTTTGTCGTTGTAAATATCTTGATAGAATTGGGAGTTTTACTTTGCTATGGGTTGAGAAAAGAAAGCGGTGGATGCACAATGCAGAAGAATCCTCAATGATGATAGTGAACATTTGTTTATCCCAAAAGATTTATTTTATTTATTTTCCATTGTGAATAATTATGTGATTTGCCTTCATCAATATTCTATTGTAATTTCAAATTGCCAACGACATATTTCCTGATAGCACAAAGAGAGCTTGTTTTATCATTAATAAACTCACAATCTTATTATTAAAGCCACTGAAATCTTATGGCATGGTATGGGAGCAATCAAAGAGATCGTTGAATCATCAATAAGTTATTTGGGCCTTTCACTTTTGCAACAGATTATTTTTGAGCTTTCTTTTAGAAAAGGATATACATCTTTGATTCTATTTTTGATTTATTATTTACATATTCATGGTGGGTCAACTGAATGTATAGATCGGATGATACGATGAGAAGAAGAAAGAACTCTCAATTGATCTTTAAGATCTCTCTCTAGCTATGCACTACATTTTCCTCTTTGTAATAGTATTCTTTTAAGTTTTTTTAAATGTTATTAAAATTAAATATTATTAGTAATGTTTGATAATTAAATACTTGAATGTTTAATAGTCAATATTAAAGTTTGATAATTTTATTTATAATATTTATAATTCGTAAACTTTAATAATAATTAATATGGTTCATATATATACCACGTACATTAAATGTATGTCTATCTACCTGTATTAATTATATTTATATCTATCTTGAAGTAAAATCGAAACGAGAAATAATATGATAAGATAAATAATTTCATACATATTATTTATCATTTCAATTTTATTGTGTTATAAAAGAGTCTTATATCCTTCTAATCACCTCTCTCTATATAAAATAATATTTATACTATATTTAATTTATACGAAACACATATTATCTTTCTATCATATTGCGTGGTACCGTTTCATATCCAATAGTTTCCTTTACCAAGGGTTATGAAGTTTATTTTCGAGAGTTATCTTGTTGGGCACTATTAGGTAAAAAGGGCGTGATAGGTAAAAAAATGGCTTTGATTACACTTTTAATCTTAGCAAATTGCAATGATGTATTAACCTCTACTATTCCCATCAATGGATGTTATAATCACGTATCGTTTTAAAATGACTCCACCCTTTCCCGAAGCCTTGGTTGATGCAACAAACCACAAGAGATACGGGCTTACTCAATATTCCTTTTATAATTATATATCACCCATCTCCACGCTTTCTCAAAGCCCAAACCACAAGGGAGCGAGTCTTGGTCAAATATTACGGTGCGGGGGAGTGGGGCCTTCACACACATTCCTAATAAAGAAAGGAACTTTCAATTAAATTCCCTATAAAGAAAGGGACTCTCATTTAAAGATAAAAGTTAGGAATCTTAGTTGAAAATGCCATATTCTTCCAAATATTTCTTTTGTCTAATCATGTTACTAAGAGTGGGTTCTAAGAAGGGTAAGTATTCTCAATGTTATAATGACCTTTATTAGTAATGACACATCCATTAATGAATCAAGTTACACAAAATCAAAGGTTAAAAATAATGTTATTGGTATCCATTATAAGATATTTATATTTAATTTTATTCGGAAGGTAGATCATTTAATACAAGAATTAGTGAGCTCAACAAATATATTAAATAATTTTTCTTAATATTTAACAAAATGGAAATGGGTGGTTGACGGATAGGGGAACAAGGAAAGGCGATGTTTTGTTATAAGAAAAACATAAGGGTCCATTGTGTGGGGATTGAGAAATTTATCCCATAATTAAGTAGAAGTTTTGCGTTGTTATGTGAATTTTGTTTAACTATGAATGCCCTTGATTGTGGTGGGAGATTCTAGTATAACCATCTAATTAATGAACAAGAAAGTTCTTATATCTAACTATAAACCAATTTCTATTATGTTATAAACTCAACAAAAGGTCATTCAAATTCAAAAGAAAAATCTTTTTATCAAGTCTTATGGGTCATAATCATCAAGCATACTTTTCAAACAATGAGATAATAAGATTAAAATTGAGGAGCTTAGGATTAATTATCGCACATAATATTGTTATTGATGATAACAAGATGTCATTGATGTCAAAGGGAATATGTGGATAATAACAACAGGACAATCCTTGATGATCAAAGAAGCATCAAGTATCTTCCTGAAGTAGTATGACACCTTGAACTTTCACAAGGTTTCATTATTAACATGTACAAGCACCCATAATTATTGACATCAATGCTCAAATATTTATATCAATGCCAACACCATGGTGCCAACAATACCCAACCACCCCCCCCAACCCCCCTTTGGCGTTGATGTTAATCACCATTATTAGCTTATGTGAAACCTATTTTTTCTACCCCGTTTACATAAATTACACGAAATCAATGCCCAATTCTCTCCCTAATATTCTGCACTTGAAAGAGAACTCCCTCAAGTCCTTACATCTGAAACTCCCATGAGTTGATAATGGAAGAGAAGAAGAAGAGATCATTCCTACTTGTTCTCTAATATACTCAATGGATTCTTGGGGAAGAGGTTTAATAAGGATATCTTCAATTTTATCATATTTAGGTACGTATTCAAGCTTCACCTTATGATCCAAGATTTACTCTCTGAGAAAACGATATTTGATGGGGATGTTCTTTGTCTTGTAATGCATTACAAGATTATTGGATATACTAATGACACTAGTGTTATCATAGAAGATAAAGGCATGTTGAGGGGAATCTACCTAAAAGTCCTGCATATTTTGAATCAGCCATATCAATTGTGTACATCATGTTGCAACTCCAATATATTCTAATTTAGAAATAGAAAAATAAATGGAGCTCTATTTCTTGCTAAGGAAAGAAACTAAACATTTTCTTAGAAAGAAAGTACCACCATTAGTACCTTTTACGTCATCAATGCTCCGATCCAAATATGAATCAATGTATGCTTGAGAAGTCAAATTTGTATTAATTGGATACCATAGTCCAAAATCCAATTTCCCTTATAGATATTTGAATATTCTCTTAACTGATTTGAGATGTGTTTCGTTAGGAGAAGCTTGAAAGTGCCCTACTATGCCAACAACATGCATAATATTTAGTCTTTTTCCTGTGAGATATAGTAAAACCAAAATCAAAGATATATATTTAGAATGATTAACTACTAGATATTTTTCATCCTTGCTAAGATTGAAACCTATTACAATGGGTTTACATACAGGTTTATAGTCCTCTATCCCAGTTTTTCCTAAAATCTCCTTGAGATACTTTGTTCGAGAAAGAAATATACCATCCTCTGTTTGATGCACCTATAATCCAATGAAAAATGACAATTCACCAAGCAAAGACATTTCAAATTATTGTATAAATTTTCCCCATTTTCGTTTATATAGAAATTTCTATCAATTGAACCTTTCTTGAAGCCTTGTTGCTGCAAATATTTGTCTAATCAATAATACCAAGCCCTGAGAGATTGATTTAATTTGTACAAGGATTTATTGAGTTTACATGCAAGGTCCTTATCATTGTATAGTATCAATCCTTTAGGTTTCTCGATGTAAACTTCTTCCTCCAAGTCCCCATTAAAGAATGCATAATTAACATCCATTTAATAAACTTTCAATTTTTGGAAGCTGGAAAACTCTAGGAACATTCAAATGGCTTTGAGTTGTGCAACTGGAGAAAAATTATCTTAAAAATGTATCCCCTCCTGTTTTGCAAATCATTTACAGACAAGTTTAACATTTTTCCTTATCACATTCCATCTTCATTTAACATGTTCTTGAATATCTATTTAGTATCAATTACATTTTTATTCTATGGCCTTGGAGAAAGATCCCAAGTATGATTAATCTCTATTTTATTAATTTCTTCATGCATAACTTCAATCCAACATTCATCTTTCCTTGCCTGCTTCAATTTTTTAGGTTCAACTATAAATAACAAAGCTAGATTTATATGACTAGAAGAACCGATAAAATTCCTTCTAGTTTAAACACCATCTTCTATATTTCCTAGAATTTGTCTTTAACGATGATTTTTATGGACATACCTGGGTGGAATTATTTTTTTAAATCAACACCTTCTCTGTCTTCTTCCTATGATGCTCCATGCTCTTCTTCCCCTTTATTCTATTTGATCTCATTATCTGGAGATTCATCATTGATGAAATCATCAAATTGTATTTTTCTTTTGGCACATACAAAACCTCCATCTACTTTTACATTTATACTTTCAACAGTTTTATGAAGTCTTTTGTTATAAAACTTGTACCTATTACTTCTAGGAGAGTATGTGAGTAAAACACCTCCATATGCCCTTGGTTCAAATTTTCCAAGTTTGTCATCATTTCTCTAATATAACATAATAAATTTTCAAATAAAATAAGTTTGTAGATACAAATAAAATTCAAAACTATCTATTCACTTCCCAATGAAGCATTTATATAGACTTTCAAAATAACAACTTGAGGATTTATTGGATAACATTCAAAATCTAAATTGACATCTTAGTTTTTCAAGTTATACATGAATCTTCCTGATCACGATTCACTATTGGAGAAGCGAATCATGACAGGAGACATTATCATCTTCAATCTATTCATATTATAAAATATTCATTGTTGAATCTCACTTGTTTGATATAGACCTCGCTCACGTGATATTTTTCTTCCTAAAGGTGTGCCATGATTGGGTTGACTAAGGATTTGGCTTGAGTGACGTGTTAAACCTATGAACAACATTTTGCGGCTTTCCATATACTCCGACTAATTTAGAACACATGATATCCTCTGAAAATTTTGATTCAACTACAAAATGTTAGAGAAGCTACAAACTAGCAATTGCACCGGGGGTGCAAGGGAACACCGGAAAGAGGAGACCTGAATCATTTTGTGGTACATGTTAGGGAACATGATGAATGTGAATTTATGAGGGGTAAAATCTGCCATTGATTGATTACATGAATATTTAGATTCAAAACTATGAAAATAAAAGATGTTGTTTTCTCAAGTTGCAGGTGGAAAGAAGATAGGTATTTTCATCTCGATGAGTTACATTTTATGATTTTGTGGTTATTATGTTAAATCATTATGTGTTAATAATAGTAGAAGTAAGTCACTGATATTTGGACGAATGTAATTTAAATTAGAAGCAAACTAATTGAAAATGAAGAATAAGTTTGGTTGTGAATCAATTTATAATTGTATAAAATGAGAGCATATGAAGGAAGTAATTTTTGAGATTTAATTATGTAGGCATAATTGATATGATGAAAATAGATAGTATACAATATAGTATACCATAGATTTCTTGTCCATTGTATAATTTTTTTTTGCGAGGTTATCATTGACTTGTATAGAAGTAATGTAATGGTAAAGACGCTGTAGATGTTTTTGAAAGTCCTAGCAGTAGGCAGTTTAACATCATGGTAGAAGCAAAATGAGTAAGAGTGATATTGTTAAATCTAGAAAAGAATCGATTTGGAACAAGAAGGAGGAGCAAGTGATAGCATAGCACATAGAGGGGGTATTTTGTGGTACATGTTAGGGAACATGATGAATGTGAATTTATGAGGGGTAAAATCTGCCATTGATTGATTACATGAATTTTTAGATTTAAAAGTATGAAAATTAAATATGTTGTTTGCTCAACTTGAAGGAGGAAAGAAGGTAGGTAATTTCGTCTCCATGACTTTAATTTAATAACTTTGTGGTTATTATCTTAAATCATTGTGTGTTAATAATAGTAGAAGTAATTGACTCAAAATTGCATGAATGTAATTTAAATTAGAAGCAAACTATTTGAAAATAAACAATAGGTTTGCTTGTGAATCGATTTATAATCGTATAAACTGAGAGCGTATAAAGGAAATAATTTGTGTGATTTAGATATGTAGGCATAACTGATATGATGAAAATAGATAGTATACCTTTGTATGCCTTTTATAAATAACAAGAATTTAATACCTTTCATGTCTTAATGATCACAAATTTTATTTCTATAAAAGAAGAAAAGTTGTCTAAAATACAAATAATGCAAAATCCATGTTCAAAATTAGTCGTTGGTGGTTGGAAATTAATATTTGTGTTTCTTAATTGAAATTTAACTAAATAGTTCAATGATATAGTTAAAGATAATAAATCATAGATTATGGGGTCTAAATTTTCTAACATGTATTGAAACTAATTAGGTTAAATAAATTTGTATAACATTAACATTATTTTCAAATAATATTTATCAAGAGAAATTGTGAATATATTTTTATTGTTAATAATTTAGTTTCATGAACTAATCAATTTTCAATATGCCTCCATTGTTAATAATTTAATTTGTATTTTTCTGAACCAGTTATCTTGATTTGTGTTTAAGATTTTCTCCCATTTGAAGAGTATGGAAGAAAAGATCTTAAAAATAGGAACAATTTGAAGTTGGACAAATGTAAAGTTTCTACTTCAAATTATAGCTTTATGGGATGATGTCACCAAAAAGTTTAATTTGACAATTTTAATGTATATTATATTAAAGTATTTTAATATATATATTTTGGAATAATAATTTTAGTGTATATTATATTAAATTATTTTAATATATATATTTTGAAATAATAATTTATGATTTAGTAAAAGTAGACTTTATTCTTTGAATATTATTATAATGAGTAATTAAAATTTAAATAAATTTTAAATATGTGAAAAAAAAACAAAAAATACAATACACGTCATAAAATATCAATAATTTCAAAATAATACGTTATTGGAGGGTGTCGTAATTGAATACAACCCCTCATAGAAAATCCCCCACTTCATGACGTGGCGGACCGACACTGCACCCTCGTCCCATGACCTTGCATCTCGGCAAGACAGAATATTGCCAACGTTGTCCCATTAAATTATATAGTAATAAACCAAATGGTGATTAATATTTACTGTTAAAGCATACCCTTCATATAAATAAAAACCAATGGACGATTTTCTTATTGTTCATGTATCGGATTGTCCATTCGCTTAAGAAACCACCAAGAATATATAAAATATAAATCAAATAACAACTTTTTGGCAAAATATACGCCATTGCCTTAAAAACCAAGCAAGAATATGTGAAATATAAATTGAATCGGAAACCGCCACGCCTACTGAGAATTAACTGACAATTCAGGAGGAAATTGCATTTTTTTATGTAAATATTTTGGAGGCAGTTTCGAGTATATTTACTACTGGATATTACTAAAAAATCTCAGACATAATATTCTTTGAAGTAAAATTTTGTAAATAACCCTTTTGACACCAAAAAATTGTCTTGGCATTGGACATTAATTACTTCTACTATCCCGATTGTGTATGGACTTCCACATAAGAGGGTCATTAGCAACGACACCCTTGTAATGGCAATGGCTCTCAGGTGTTGGGTGTAATTAGTATTATATTTCTACCCAGTTTTTATAATACTGCTCGTTGGTTGTTTCTAGTATGGCCCACGGTTTTCGTCATGATGGCTAGGCGTTCAAAATGCCAAATTAACAGAATAAGTTGTAGTGTGAGTGGCAGTACCTCATAATGTTCTAAAAGTGTTATGTATAGTATATGGCATCAAGTGACCGGTTGGCTTAATCAAATCCCTGGAAACTATAAATAGATTTTAATAAGTTCGATTTCATCGCGTGTAATTACATTTGCTTCTTATCATATAATGCACAGACTGACTTAACAGTGGACTTCATGCATGGTTGCGCTTTGCATGAGGCCCACGTGCCTCTGGCTCTCTTAAGCAAACACTAAACACGTGAACAACAAACTCTTCGACACCATTTCGCCAGAGGTTTTCGCATTACGTGCAGTGATGGGTGAACCAGAGGCGGTGCGATTGTAGCTTAACACAACAAAACATGGCATGGCAATGCAGTAAACAGCAAGAAACAGAAAAGGGCAGAGAATGTGCGACGTACAATGGGAAAAACGCATAGGGCAGCTGTGAGACACGGCAACTTTTGTACATAAGTCAACATCTCAGATATTGAGGGTTAAGCGAAAACGCAGGTGATTCTTTTTGAAGTTCAAGAATCGAATTTGTAAGTAAACTTCATCTAGAATTCAAGCCGTTTGTAGCATTTTCTTCTCAAGCGAACTATTCTTTAGTATTATTTTTTTGAAGCCATTGTTGTTATTGTTCATGTATCTGTTTGTGTTTATATTCTGGAGTCTCAGGCGGCCTTGCACAAGTGAAAGAGTCCTTTATGTCTTAAGAAGTTTCATATTTTCTCGCAACTTGAAGTGCCGAGGATTTTAGCCAGTTGGTGATAAAATAACCGAGATTTGAAGATTATTCATGGGAAGAAGATTTTTACATAATTCTATGCTCGTCCACGCAATTTTTTTTTGTCTTTTAAACCTTACGGCAGGACTGGGAGCACTTCTTCTTTCTTACGTTCTAGCCACTCTGATACTCTCTCTTGAAAACTAAGATGCCGAGTTTGAAGTGGTTCGCAGAGAAATTTAGGATTGGGAGCTAATCTGGTTGCTAAATAGGTGAAGAGTTTGGCTATTAGGTGATTTTAAGCGTAATGCTTAACCTGTTGGAATTGAGATCTTAGGAGAACCTATCTTTTTCAAAGATTTAGGGCTAGGTTTTTAGACAGTGTGCTATCAGGTTAAAAATTTCAGTTCTAAGGAGCTTTAGCGTCGACGAAGAGGTATTATATTGTGGATAAAAATTGAAGTTTTAAAATGTAGGTTCCACAAGAATAAGCTAGTGATAATTCGAAGTAAATTCCCCGAAGCTTTAGTTGCTCAAGGACAAAGGAAGGTGCTAAACTGAAAATCATTTAGCATCGGTTAATGATTTCAAAGTTTAGATTTAGAAGAACTGACTTGGAAAAGGATATTTGAGTTTTTTGACGGTTGATTCTTACTCTTAGGAAGTAACACTTTAGGTCGTTGAAGGCAAAGATCTAAGCTGTAAAAAGATCTGGAATTCAGGAGCTACGCCATTAACAATGTGACGATGTAGGTCGAAACACTGCTGAATCCAATCTAATTGGGATGAAAATAATTCTTTTAAGAGTCTGAAGCAAGTCAGTGAGTAATTAACCTCAAGGACTTCACATTTTTCAAGCTCAGCTGTTTATGAACTGAGCTATTAAGTAACTAACAAAGATTTAACACATCTGGAGGGTCAGATGGTTGGAGTTGCTTGATGCCAAGGTGGCGAGTAGCTGAAAAAAAGAAATTCTGGCCTTATGGAACAGTTCTGTTTTCAAATTGGGCTAGTAATGAGTTGGTACATTTGATCTATTCTGTAACTAAATATACCAAATATAATTGTTTCAATTTTTGTGTTGCTTTATCTATTCTATATAGAATTGTTAAGAACAATTCCATACTTTACAAACTTGACTGAGTAATACCTGACCCTATTTCTACTTTCTGAAGCTGGCACCTAATTATTATCAGAACGCGGCTTTGTAAGAAAGTAGGAGTTTTGATATTTACTAAACACAGATTGGCAATTGCTTGAAGTGTAGAAAGATGTCTTTTACCTGACTGCGACTGAAACTTCCTATACTTTATTTATAGTCAGGAATGATACAGTATATGGTTATAGAAATCTCATTATTAACTCATGATACTGTAGACTAAGTAACAAAAACGTCCATATTTTGTTATCATGATATTTCTTAACACCATTATGTTTGAATAGTCTAACAGAAAATAAAATTCTAGTTGTTCCAGCAGAATTTAAGGGCATGATATTCTTCCTAATTGCAGGTAATAGAAGCTTACCAGCAATTTGTAAATGCGAAGTGAAGTTCTTCAAGGTCGAACTCGGCTGCAACTGCAAGTTCTTCTTCTTCAAGCTGGAGCTGGAAGTCGGACAAGTTCTTCTTCAAGCTGGAGCTGGAAGTCGGAAGTCGGCACTATGTTTAGTCAGATGGAAGTCTATTTAAGCAACACATCAAAGTCGGTTGCATGCTGCAAGTCAGCAATATTCTGCAAGCTGCAAGTCGGCAATAGTCTAGTCTTCAATGCAAGCTGCAAGTCGGCAATATTCTGCAAGCTGGAAGTTTCCAATATCGTAGTCTTCAATGCACATTAAATGGTTGCATTAAATCGTTCTGTGCCTGGAGTTGATAAACGATGTTTCCAAGAAATAATATCGGATCTTATGAAAAGACACAAACAATTCCAGGGAGCAGCACAAACAATTATAGGGAGCGGAGCAGAGGTCCTGTCAATTTCAGACACAAACAATATACAAACAATTCGAGCGAGTGGCACAAACAATTCCAGGGAGCGGAGCGGAGGTCCTATCAATTTCAGTGATTGAAGATTTTCAAATGTAATAAATTTCAATGTGCCGCAAAATCAAACTTTGCTGCCATGTAGATTTCACTCTGCAAATCTAAATTTGAGAGTTTGAAATTTGAAATCAACACCTGGTCGCCAGATCGAGCAATTTTATTGGTTCAGGAGCTGCCACATGTAAAGATTTAACTGGACCAGATCGAGCAATTTTATTGGTTCAGGAGCTGCCAAATGTAAAGATTTAACTCGCTCCATGTGCGATGGGAAATTGTTCTCATTAGCTGGGGTGAACAGTGTTTGCTCACCCCAAGCCCGCAAAGAAAACGCCTCCAGTGTAAATATGCAAAATTCGGTAGCTTATATATGATCAAACCAATTTTATAAATAAAAACATATAGATTTGAGATAATAATGGGAATTCACCTTATTAATGTATTTTCATGGCTCATATGGCTTCCTAACTCATGGTAGAGTTATACTTATATGAGAATAAATAAATAAAAGGGTGAAAATGAGAGATAAATTGTAAAAAACAGGAAATTTTGGATTCTCAACAACTAATATCACGAGAAAACTATATAAACTCTCCACAAGGCATGGAGGAGAAATAGTTCACTTATGTTGCAATGTTTTTATAGTGATATTCTAATAATATTTATTCATAAGGCTTGATGCTAGTGAGTATAAGTGAGAAAGTCACTCAAACGAAGGAAACACCAACCTCAATTATGTACATTCTCTAGTTATATTAATGCAAAGTGTAGAAACTTTCCCCATATTTCCATTATGTAATTCCATTATATATTTCATGTTGGATTTTGTTTTGTGAACTAATATTGTGATTTCAAGGAAGTAGTAGGTTTTTCTCTCTCTTGTGTGTAGTTTTTAGGTTAGGAGTAGGATCCAAGATCTCTAGAAGATCTTATTTCGAGTTGGATGCATCAACAGAGACAAGGATTTAATGATAGATTTAGTAACTCACATTAATCTTGTTTGTAAATTATTTCATGCATGATTGGAGAGTTTATGTTAGTATCGTTTCACTTTATACACACACACACCCCTTCTAGGTAGAATATGGGAAAAGTTATCTGGGTTAAAAGTGGTTTATTACTGTAAGCCAAATTTTATCATAACAACATTACAAGTAGAAGAGCTAAATTATATTGATGGTCCGTAGATAATTCACACTCTTAGCTTTAGAGGAACAAATAAATTGTTCTTTAAATAGCCTAAAATCCAAGCAACATACTACGAAGAAATACTTTGATAAAAAGTCCAAAAAAATTAGTTTTAAGTTTGGAGTCTTGGAAATAATGTTTAATAATAAGCGTGGGGGGTGAATAAATATTAAAGATAATTTAAACTTTTCAAATTCTTACTTTTAAATTTGAACTTGGCAGTCATCATGTGTGAACCACCATCATATCATGTTCAACAAATTAATTCATCAAACCTATACATGCACACCAAAATAATGAGAAGCAATCACATAGAACACAAAGGATATAATATGGAAACCCGAAAGGGAGAAACCACCAAATATTGTTTTTTATATGATGTAAATATGAACTACTACTATATTACATCAAATAGTTTGTGAGCCACCACTCACGGGAAGCACCAACTCCCTTCTTTTATATACACCTAATCAACTTACCAAAAGCACCAATTGAAGCACTGAATTCTTGGATTTGTTTTAAGAAACAACTTGTAGGAGGCACCATCCCCCAATATCTCTTTAGATAACAACTAAAATGGAAGCTACAACTTCCTATTTTGTAGGCTACAATCCACACTGAATAAGGAAATATCTACTCATTGTTCTTGGCACTCACACTGCCTTGTTTCATCTTTGTGTTTATCAATTCTTGGCCCTATGTTTTGATCAGTAACCTTCACTCATACACAACCTTCATAGAATTGTCTTATTCTCACTCTACTCACCCTGCATCAGCACAAATTCAACACTCGTCCTTCAAACAACCAACATATCAGCTTGTGACCCCTTAGCTATTCCACAGGAACTCTCGACCTCTACTCAACAAATCACTCACACATAACACTCTATTGCAACCTTGAAAAGTGCACTACCTGAGTGTACTCTACGCATGGCTCTACATCCTGATGTTGCATTCAATTACTCAACCTCTGCAACTAAATTAAATCTAAGAATGGGAAATGGAATTTTTTTACATATTTAGAATTAATTCTCAATCCAACCTACACACTCAAATAATTCCTTCATTAAATCCAACCTTCATAAATAACATGGTTATCCATTCCTGCTCTTTAAGACATGTACAAAAATTATGTTCAAGAATGACTCATAGAGCTTAAAATGTACTTCAAGCATGGCTACTTTAAGTTTGGTCAGCACTCAATTACTTTCACAACTATTTTTCTCATTAATCTCATTGTGGCATGAGGAGCACTAAAGTTTGACTTGTTTGGTTTGACATTGTTATTCCATAAATTCTCTCCGCAAATTGTCATCCTCACTTCCTTTCTTTTATATTCTAGCTCATCAATACTATTTTTGGTGATGTCGATAAATGTAGCACATAATTTTGAAATGGCTATCAACCCATTCAAGCCTGCATAATCCAAACATGGTGAATCCATTTTTAGCATAACAACAAAAAATGGAGGGACCCTATTGTCGACCCATTCATGCTATTTAAACATATTCCCATTGTGATTTTTATTGTAAATATCCCTTAAGCCCCTAGTCACATTAGCATGTGAGACCACCGCAAAACTGAATTCTAGGCCCCTCTTTACACTATAGCCCCAAGGGATTAGAAAAACATGCATTTTTCATTTTTCTCCCATGGACACAAATCACTCACATATTAAAGTACTAGATTTTCCTTTAGCCCTTAATCTTCCTTTCTGGATTACATGTTTATTTGGGACCTCCGCTTTCCTCATGCACCATTATCATTTGTCCTTTACTACCTCTTCGTTTTCCATTGTTTCTCGAAGCCTTTTCATCCCATAGATTTATCCTTTGATCCCTTTTATTTCCTTTTGAGGCAGTGCCTCTAGGGTGACATATCCTGACCACTTTCTAATTGGTTCTCGGCTCTTCTCTGTATGCCACTACATATTCCTCTTGTCTCGACACTTAGTCATTCTAGAGCTCCCTATCCTACACTCTTTTAAAACCTTCTAGGGACGTTGGTATGGGATAATGTGTCCTGTTGGTACATATGTTTCTCTCATGAACCAATACCATCTAAGGTGAATTTTAACTGCCACCACAATGCCTTCGTGTCCCAATTCTTAGTCATCCTAAATCTCTTTTCCTGTGTGCCTTTCTAAACCTTCTAGGGTATCCCTTTTGAGGTGACATCGTGCTTATGTGAACAACGCCATGTGGCATCTTCAAACTGGTGACATGTGTCATCCAAATTTATCCCACTTTCCCACATGAAAATTCCAAAAACACATGCCATGTGTCTCCTATGCTGACATCATCACAAGCCATTAAAAAATTCCCATGCATTTTCATTTAATGTGTCCATGTTGTCTTGGGTATAAAGACAAAATGTGTTCCTAGGCCTTCATTTTTAGTTAATTTCTTCATTAAATAATTAATGGTATTGGGCCTTATTTCTTCGTTGAATCAATCTTCCACCACATTTCCCAACCCTACGTCATCTCTGGAATCTCCTCCAAGAAATCCTTTGGTTCTTCCAAGGAAAGATCTCTGGGATGGGCTATTATGTGGACCCTCCATCGGATAATTATGTTAACTCTACCTAATGACTCCTCCTAGGCTAATTTCATCCTGAGACTCAACACTTGCATGCATATTTGGTCCTTCTAGGGAAGTCCTCCACGGGTGGTGTGGTTATGGGACCTCCCCACACTGCAACTCTATCAGTGAACACCATTTCCGCTACTAACTCCTCCCAAGTTCACATCATCCTCAACACTCTATTTGTGCACAACTTTTGTAGCCTCCATTGAACCTCCTTCCAGGATTACATGTAAAGGGATCTATCGTTAGCCAATAAGAACTCATTCAACCACTGTGTTGTTTTCCCACATCTGCCACCTTTGGTTTAGCGACTCCGCCAAAAATATCCACCAACTCTTTTTGGATACCAAACTATCACCAAGTTGACCCTTTTTCCAACTTTAACTCTACAATTTGACTTTTGAAGGTACCTAAATTTGACTGGAAATGACTTGTGATCAAAGAGGCCTTTTTCATACTTCAGAATATTGTTGGAAAGCTATGTCTGAGAATAATACAATTCTACCAATTCCTAAGGTATCTAACCTGATCTCCTATGGAATAAATTCATTCAAATCCTGGGAATACCCCAAAGCTCAACATATCATGCATATTAGTGCTATCCTAGTTGCCATAAATTCTAGCTTAGTTGACATCAATTCCAACACACTTGATCCCACTAGTCAACCTAGCAATGCCAACTTTCCAACATCGATAAAATTTCTTTTTATGGGACTCTACCCATGTAAAGAAGAGGAAGCACACTAAATTTAAAAATCTATGGATATGACCTTTCGTATTATGTTTCAACTATCAAAAGTAATTCATACCTACCAAAGGATGAAAATTACAGATTATTTGCTATAACACTAATGGTTCACATCTCAAGCCTTTCAGAGAGGTTGTATTTTCTTGTAAATAATGTTTTTATTTCTTTTATTTTGTTATTTCAATTTCTGCATTTTTTGTTCGAGTCTTTGTTCTTCTATTTAGATTTTAATTTTAGTTATGAGTGTCACTTTCATCGAGTTTTGAACCAATTCTAATAAGATAGTTCTGATGTTTTTGTCTCTACAAACTTTACACTAATAGTTTCTAATTTAATAATTTGAAGAAGTAAGAAGAACTAGATGACCTCTTACATGTTCGTGAAATTTTAGCACTTCACTACCAATCTTCGTCCTTTTATTTTTTCTTCTTGGAAACGTTCATCTTGTCTTTTTTAATCCATTTCTTTATTTTTCCTACCATGGCAACCTAGTTTACTCTCTCTCATCGTGACATATCAATTTTATCACAAACTAGAGATTTTGAATTAGAAACTATTTCACATAATCCTCCCTTTAAAATCACTATATGTTGACTCATTTTTGACTCACCCTTATTAGAATATGCAAACCATTGGAACCCAACTATCTTCCATTAAATTTGATGATACAAAAGAGAAAAAAAAAACTTTTGAGTAGGTGAGGTACCTAGGAGAAATAATGATATAACAACTCAAAAGTTTATTTAAAAGTCATCATTATGGATGCTAGCATGTGCTATGATCTATGATATTTATCAAAAACAATTGAAAAAATAAGACATAGTTAAGATATGTTGGTTTATTTTTAATTATATTTAAAATGTTCACTCAATTCATGAATGGGAACAATTATCTCGACACTCCCATGGACAAGTTATGAATGCTCACAAGAATTACATTTTAGTATCTTCTATACTCAACATATTTTGGCATGATATGATTTTTATTCCTTCTAGCATAGGTTAAAATTTTATATACATGAGGAACCCTCCATTGGATTGCTTCATGGACTTACATTATGTGACATGAGCTTTACCCGCTCCCCACCAACAAAACATAATACTTTGAGCAAATCTTGGGGAATATACATTATCAAGACATAACTGTGTATCAATATGTTAAAGGTTTGGGGCATGAACATGTTTTAGGGCATAACAAGTTACCATATGATAAGGTATTGGGCAACATAATGTATTGATTGCCATATATTGTATGTGGTGAAACATTGCGCTAAGGTTTTGTTGTATTGCATGGTGGTGCATAAAATTGGAATGTGGTTTGGCATTTGATAATATTGCGTTAAATGTTATTTGGGTGACTAATGAGATGCATCCGAAGGCATGCATTGGGATGCATGCCTCAGGTACCATGAGCGGCTAGACTTGAAGGCAGTGGCAACATTCATTCTTTCCTTCAATTTCTACTACACTTGGTTACAAGCTTGATTAAAACCAAAATATAAGAGAAAAAAAATTCACATGAACTAGTGGTTTCACTATTGTCAATGGTCTAGGGTTCTCAACTAACAATATAAAATCTTATGGCACAAGTATGCCCATATACATTTCAATGAAGAAGAGAATTTACGTGTATGGCTCACTATTTGTACAGTTTATATGTATGGCTACATTTGTGTATCAAGGTTGGGTTAATCCCCTCATTTGAATTTTATTTTTGCTACATTTCCCTCCTCTAGGCTTTATTGAGACCACTTTGCTCATAATTTTCATGCATGCAAATTTTTTTGTAAAGAAGAAGCATAAAAATATACCCCTCAAGATAGCAGGCTCATGGTACTAATGCTCTCTATTTGAAATATCATAAGGGACAACCCCACACAAGAGCATGACATGCTTGCTTCCTATTTTATCTTTCATTTTTTAGGAGCAATACATTGGATATAGGGTTTCAATAAACCATTTTCATGCTTTGTTGATCTTGTTGTCCCCCGATGACTTGAACCATACAATCAATCCCTTACATTTGTTTATTCCACTGCATAAAATTTCAGCAACGTTGAGAAGAATTCCACCCTTGTTTCATTTTCAAACTCCTTCATTTTGGTCCATAATCCCATTGTAACAATTTTATTACTAAAATATAATAGTGAACCCACTATTTTGAACATGTTATGACTCACTAAGGGAATTTTGAGGTAAAAAATGGGCCTCAATACAAAAAATTTACCAACAAAATTAATTTTGAAACAACCAACAAGATTCAAGATGATGATGTCATCCCTAGGGGTAAATATTTTGGAGGGAAAAGAAGAAAACTACTTTTTTAATTGTATTTTTGGCTTATCTCCTTATAGGTTTATTCAAATGTCAAGTGTAGACACCCGTTGGATGTGGAATTAAATCCCCATCCAATGCATACCGACTCTACAAACATATGAGCAAACCCACATTGATAAAAATTG
Source organism: Pinus albicaulis (assembly GCA_034641835.2). Lineage (NCBI taxonomy): Eukaryota > Viridiplantae > Streptophyta > Pinopsida > Pinales > Pinaceae > Pinus > Pinus albicaulis. The sequence continues at coordinate 962,721,336 of CM076581.1, read as the reverse complement.
AAAATTCAATGAACACACTTTTTTCATGTATTTTCATTTTTTCTTGATGTGTGTTTGCTAAGAAGTATGTAGAGTGGGTACTCATTGGATGGAGAATTTAATTATACATCCAATGGTTTCCTATACTTGAAGTAAACCTATAAAGCGATAAGAGGAAAATATAGTAAAAACGGTAGTTTCGTTTTTTCTTTCTTTAAAAATTCATAACTATTATTTTATTATTTTAATTATTATTTTATTATTTTCCTTAGGAGGCCCATTTCAGAACTCAAAATTCCCCTAATGTGATTATTTCATGGGTTGGATAGCAACAATTATGAAATATGTTTTATGGGTATGGGACATGATGTTATATTAATGAATTCTTGTTTAAACCTTGATAACTTGGATAGTTCGCCTGACAATCTAGTGATTCCCCTTTACCATGTATTTCCTTGCATACATTACAATATATTTATTTTTCATGAGGGATTTCTTCTAAAAAATAAAGCAATACTGCATGGGAAAGAAAATTACCCTATGAATTATGTGCGCCAAGTCTAATTTACTATGCTACATCTCCATGAAATATATTAGTTGGTTAAAAGTAATATGGGAAAATAAATTGACATGGATCCCTAGTTGAACCCATTGTATCATGAATTTGAAAATATTGGCTCAAAGCACCAACCAACATGAAAATTTGAAGGAACAATCATACACATTTGTCGTATTAGCTCCAACATGGATCATTGTTATTTATCTTGAATAATTCCCTGTAGATTTATGCTTATATCTATTGAACACTCAAAGGGGCCTCAAAATGTCACCTTCCAATTTCAAAAATGTCATGAAAGTCATGTGGACTACCTTCAATTTATTCTACTCAACTTCTTTATTTTTCCTATGAAATGATTATTGTACGTCCCTTTCCATCCCATGCCATCTTATATTACTATTTTTATATACCCATTATTAAAGCATTAAAGAGTTTGTTTTAAAATTGGTACATTGTTAAATTAGAGGTTTGTTTCACCCCTAGTCATAACTTGAGCCTACAATGGTCCACTTGTTCATGCAACCTGCTTACAACACTTAGTTTTGTTTAGTGTTCACATGCAAGCTATACTAGTCTCTTCAGAGTTAGATATTCATATGTTATTGCATTCATTTTACTCCCTTGCATAAGTTATAGTTATCTTACAGATGTATCCTTCATTCTCATATAAAAATTGGTCAATAAATAAATCCATTTGGATACATATTCATGGAAAATACACTCTTGTAGTTCTTTACCTCTCCATTAATCACGTGTTGTTTCAAGCACCCAGATGTTTATGATAGATTAGAGCCATGAAGGTGAATTTTTAATTTTTTTTAGCTATCATGTGCTTGAGATGTATTATAACATGAAAAATTATTTTATCTTATGCCTTAGATGAGTTTATTTAGGATGGCTTCTAGAGGGAATAGAAGGGGACAAGGAAGAAGAAAAATGTGTCTTGGAATGAAAGAAGAAACAAAATAATAAGGTTTTTTATTCATTTTTATACCAACTTAGATGACTTCAACAAATTGACTCAAATTGGTCACCTATATCTAGGAAGACCTCCTCCTAATCCTCACGTGTTACATAATTCCCCTTAGCCACATCCCAACATCATGGAGACTCTTGAGCCTCATCCACTCCCATAGCAACAACCTCAACTCCATGATGGATGGGAGCCTAATCATGTTAGGCTAGCCTTTTGGATTACCAATTGGCCTTCTATTTCCCATCATGGAATTCTACTACTTGTTGTTTTCCCTCAAATTCCATATGATTTGTCACATGTTATGAATTCTCCTACGCAACAAACTTTGATCTCCCCCACACAAACAAAAAGAGGAAAGCTACATATGAATGTATTACTTATTCCCTCTTCCACTATGCCACATCAACCCATTCTCACACCAACACTCCCAAAACCAATGATGAAGGAAGAAGAGAAATATCCTTCCTAGGCTTGCATCTTGTGGTACACGAAGGAAATAGGAGTGTTGAGATGAAACATGTCATGGCTTCAGATATGCATCCAGAGCTATCTTGATTGGGACTTTAGTTTGACTTTATTACATCCAAGGTGTTCTCTTCGCTGGGTTTGGCTGGGAAAAGATTCGTCCTTCCTTCCAATTATAATTTGACACGTACATTGCTCACCATCGTCAACCTTTTTGTCTTCCATCGTTGATTCCAATTTTATTTTCCACAGTTGGATTTGTCCAGCACGCTGCCGCACACTACTTGCTCTGCTCCATCTTCATTAATTTCCCTCAGCTCCGTCTTCATCGGCTGTCAGGGTTCATTCGAGATTGATACTTCGGAGATTTCACAACTGTCCAACTTCAATATGAAATAAAAATTCTGTATTTGATCATGTCAAATCCCAGATTTTGGTTTTCTTAGGATTTCTTATCATTAAACCATTTGTACAGCATCAATCCGAGGGGATGCCCACGATGTCTTTCAGCTCCCTAGCCTTCATAAGCTCCTCGATTCTGGCCACGGAAAAGGCAGCTATGGAGCATGTGTGCAATCCCAACACCATTCCGCTCTCCACATATTCCACGACTTTCTCTGCAGGAAATTTCTTCAGCTGATCCTGCATCAAGACGCTGGTCGACGAGGACATGGCTGTCACTGATAATCTGGTAGTTTTTATGCTCCTGTTATGGTTTAAGTGAAGGTGGGTACTCGAATTCCATGGCTTCCACTTATTCAATTCTGAAGAGGAGGACAATGAGCAGCTCCCCAGCCTTCATAAGCTCCCTGATTCTGGCCACGGCAAAGGTAGCGGTGGAGCCTCTGCCCAATCCCAATACCATTCCGCTCTCCACATATTCCACGACTTTCTCTGCACCCAATTTTTTCACCTAATCCTTCTGAGTTCATACTGGAATGTGAATGTCTGACTATTTGAAATATGGTTTTGGTATCTTCTAATCGTTATTAGCCATATTTCTATTTGTTATAACACTAGTATATGTCATTCTTTTCTTTTGAAAATGGTTTTCGCTTTGAAATTGCAGAGAGGAGGTGAAGCAGCCTCCTACTTTGCCTCACTACGTTGTTTTTAGAAGAGCTCACACAAAATGCAGGTAAGAAATAATTCTGAGTTTTCCTTTCAATCATGGATTTGACTGAACTGACCACAACAGAAATGCCCTTAACAATGGTGAGAGCATTACTTGCAATCTCTGTCAAATTGTTCAACATGATTTTAGTTTGATCTTTCACTTGATCGTTTGGCGTGATGGTTGGAAGTCCACCATACCTTTGGTGTATCTTTGCACCTTTAGGGGTAATTGCTAGTTATACTTGCTTTTTAGACTTAAGTGCAGACATATACTATAGAAATAGTCTCATTTTTTATTATATAGCTTTTTGAACATGAACATGAGGCACAAGGATGATTTCATGCATGCCTTTCCATGATATTTTATGTTAAGCTTTATTATGTATCTATATGATGATGGATTAGGCATTTTGAATATATATATATATATATATATATATATATATGTGTGTGTGTGTGTGTGTGTGTGTGTGTGTGTGTGTGTGATGATGATGATGATGATGATGCATTTTGACGTTATGGTTGATGATGGTTAATGATATTTGATGGATATGAGCCTAGTGGGGTGCTACCTTCTTGTAAAAATATTGAAAGTATAAAGTTTCCTTCAAACAACCTATCCTGAAATTAAAAGAAAAGAATTAATTAAATAATTTAAAATAAGTTAAGGTAGTTACCTTGTAATCACTTAAAGATATTACAAAAAGAATAAGAGGCCTTTGAAGGAGGGGATTGGAGAAAGTGAAGAGAGGTATGCTACACTTTTGAGTTATCATTTTTCTGATTATATTTTCCCTTTTTGAGTTAAAGAGCTTAATTTTTTTGTTGATAAGAGAATTTTTTTGCGGAGTATTATTTAATCTTTTTTCCTACAGGGTTGTTTTAGTTTTCCTGCAACTTCTTGTATTGTTAGAAGGTTTGATTAATTTTTCATTTCTAATTAGTTCATCTTTTGCAGAGTTTTTGTTATAACAATCTTACAAGAGAGTTTCAAGCTATACATCTCATTATTACTTTGCTTCTTTCATGACACTCAATTTCTTCTATATGGACATATAACATACTTGCTAGTCCATTTTTTTACGCAAATTTGAAGAAACGAGTGGTTGTATACTTTTACTTATACAAAAATCAATCTTTTTTCTACTTTTTGTTCAACATATATCTCTTTATCTTTTATGTACAATTCTCTAAAACATTAAGTATATTTATAACACCTACTTCCTGTTTATTATTTGTTATGTGTCATCTTTTCTAATACATGCATGTTCCTTTTGGCTAATGGTGTATACTATCAAACCTTCCTATAAGTTATGCCATTTTGTTGTATATAAAATAAGTCTTTTTCAATTTTTAAGTTGTAAATCATTGTTTTTGTATAGTAATTTCTTTCAAAGTTTGTTTCCTTGTTGCATATGTTTGATATTTTCTATCCCCAAGGGTTAGTTCAATTGGTTAAGTTCCCATCATTAAATCACCTTGCTAATGGGAGGTCACGGGGTCGATTCTCTTTGACACTCTTGGGGTTAGGCTCTGCTAATGAGCCAGCGGGAAGTGATCCCTTCGAGTGGATCTACCCAGATTGTTTTTGTGGATGTAGTGGCCACGAATATTTGGTGTCCGTGAGCCACACATGAAAGTACAATAAAATCATTTTTGTAACATATACCAATAAAATAATATATGGATATAAGCAACTCGACCTAGTTCCCGTTATCTAGCCCTGTGAGATTTGAAAGCATTGTAAACAAAACATTGAAACTTTGCTCCACAAAAGCTAGTTAATTGGAGTAAAAAGGCATTGAGAGATAGGTTATCCAAAGTAAGGATCAAAATTCCCAAAAAAAATATTTCCAACATTCTTTAATTTATAATATTTATATTGGACATCTTTAATCTCCCCCTATCTTTGACATTAATGAATAAATTATTTCCAACATACTATACATTCTCTCTTTTCTTCCTCCTTCCACTTGACATATTAAGACACCACTCAATATAATGTATGTTAGCAACCTTTTGTTCAAAGCATTCCTAAAGAAACTCCTAAAGCTTAATTTTTTTTTAACATAATATGAATAAGTTAGTTGAGATAATAATGGGTTAAGTTAATGATGTTGCACCCAAAGTTTCCTTTGTAATTTTGTAGGTTGTCATCTTGAATAATTTCTAACACTAAATTTGACATTAATTACGCCGATAGGCATGCCTATTTCAATTTTGGATGTGGGTTTGATGAATTTTGATTTTTTAATAAATGAATGGACGAGATTTGATTTCTAGAGAATATTCTTCGTCTTATACACCATCAAATAGATGCTATGAAAAGTATATGAACAAGTTTTCAGTTTCAAACCAAAAAACAACAAAGTTAATAACATAATAACATATTATTTGGCCAAGTTTGTTAAGTAGATTGGAGCTACTACACGGATTGGAATCAAATTGTTTCTTTTGGTTTCAATCACTTCATGACCACAATTGATACCCTTGGGCAGTGATTTTGCATGTTCCTGATTTAGAAGATCTAAATATTTGTGGTGATTTTGCATGCTCATGATTTGGAATATCTAAAGATATGCATAGGAGAAAGTGGAGAGGAATGAAAGATCTACCATGTCCATTCCTGAAAATACTAGGATAGACCTTTACAGCGAAGATTGTTAAACCAATCCTCCATACGTGTTAATTACCATTTACAATGTCATTGGAATGAAATTTTGTAGCCTTCCTGGTGGCCATGTAATTTTCATGGCACAAAAGGAAAAGTGGACAATAGGCCGAGGGCGACTTCATCGTATTCGGGTTGGGATTCGGGGAATGTAAGTTAAGGAAGTGATGGAATTATGGTTTATAAATTGGCCACAAAATACCTTGTAGGAATAGATTGTGATCATAGTATTATTTCAATGAAATAGTTAATGATGATACAATGTGGTTGCGAATGATAGGACGAACAAGTTATCTTTTGTGGAAAAGTTTTGAAAGTGAAGGAATGGCTTTGATTAATTGCCATGCATAGATTTACTCATAGCCCACTATGTGGAGGCACAAATTTTGTCATTGTAAATATTTTGATAGAATTGGGAGTTTTACGTTGCTATGGGTTGAGAAAAGAAAGTGATGGATGCACAATATTGCAGAAGAATCCTCAATGATGATAGTGAACATCTGTCTATCCCAGAAGATCTATTTTATTTATTTACCATTGTGAATAATTATGTGATTTGCCTTCATCTATGTTCTATGGTAATTTCAAATTGCCAGCAACATATTTCCTGATAGCACAACATGGGAGCACAAAGAGAGCTTGTTTAATACCATATATATACATTTATAAACCTTAATAAGTATTAATATAATTCATATATACCATGTACATCAAATGTATGGCTATTAACTTATATCGATCACATTTATAAATATAATTGTGCTAATTTTTACTTGTCTAACTTTTCATGAAAATTAATTAAAACTTTATAACAAAATAAAACTGAAATAATAACACCTCGAACTATTTTTTAACACCAAACTAAACACTTTTTTTACTTGTCTTTTTTCAGATGGAGACAAATTAAAACTTTATATTGAAGTAAAATTGAAACGAGAAATTAATAATTTCATACATATTACTTATCATTTCAATTTTATTGTGTTATAAAAAAAAGTCTTATATCCTTCTAATCACCTCTCTATTTATAAAATAATATTTATACTATATTTAATATATACGAAATACATATTATCTTTCTATCATATTGTCTGGTACCGTTTCATATCCTATAGTTTCATTTACCAGGTTTATAAAGTTTATTTTCGAGAGTTATCTTGTTGGGCACTATTAGGTAAAAAGGGTGTGATAGGTAAAAAAATAGCTTTGATTACACTTCAGTCTTTCTCAAATCGCAATGATGTATCATTGGAATGTATATATTCCCATCAATGGATGTTATAATCACATATCGTTTTAAAATGACTCCACCCTTTCTCGAAGCCCTGGTTGATGCAACAAACCACAAGAGAGACGGGTTTAGTCAATATTCCTTTTACAATTATATATCACCCATCTCCACGCTTTCTCAAAGCTCAAACCACAAGGGAGCGAGTCTTGGTCAAATATAACGGTGCGGGAAGTGGGGCCTTCACACACATTCCTAATAAAGAAAGGAGCATTCAATTAAATTCCCCATAAAGAAAGGAACTTTCAATTAAATTCCCTATAAAGAAAGGGACTTTCATTTAAAGATAAAAGTTAGGAATCAGAGTTGAAAATGCCATATTCATCCAAATATTTATGTTCTCCTATCATATTACTAAGATTGGGTTCTAAGAAGGGTAAGTCTTCTCAAATTTATAATGAACTTTATTAGTAATGACACATCCTTTAATTAATCAAGTTACATAAAATCAAAGTTAAAAAATAATGTTATTGCTATGCATTATAAGATATTTATATTTAATTTTATTCGGAAGGTAGAACTTTTAATACAAGAATTAGTGAGCTCAACAAATACATTATTTTTTTTTCTTAATATCTATCAAAATGGAAATGGGTGGTTGAAGCAGAGGGGAACAAGGAAAGGCAGTGTCTTTTTATAAGGAAAACATAAGTGTCTATTGTTTGGGGATTGAGAAATTTATTTCATAATTAAGCAGAAGTTTTGTGTTGTTATGGGGATTTTGTTTAACTATGAATGCCTTGATAGTAGTGGGAGATTCTAGCATAACCATATAATTAATGAACAAGAAAGCCCTTATAGCTAACTATAAACCAACTTCTATTATGTTACAAGCTCAGCAAAAGGTCATTCAAATTCAAATAATTCTTTTTATCAAGTCTTATGGGTTATAATCATGTGTAACGCTGGTTTCCTATCTATAGGCAACAATAAAACTACTTATTGGACTGGTTTCCCCTTCGTAGGCAGTACCAATTCTGTTATTTTTGTCATTTTTGAGAACCATGCCTTCGGAATAAGCTAGGACTGCAGAGGCTCGAGCCTCCTTGTATTTTTATGTTACATTAATAGAAATTAGCCTCATTTAGAAAAAAAAAAAAATGTCTTATGGGTTATAATCATCAAGCATACTCTTCAAACAATGAGATAATAAGATTAAAATTGAGGAGCTTAGGATTAATTATTGCACGTAATATTGTTAATGATAACAACAAGATTTCATTGATGTCAAAGGGAATATGTGGACAACAACAACAAGACAATCCTTGATGATCAAAAAAGCATCAAGTCTCTTCGTGAAGTAGCATGACAACTTGACCTTTCACAAGGTTTCATTACATGAGAATATGGGTGCTTAAAGTTATTCTAGTTTTTTATTAAGTTAAGAGTTTCAAATTATCTTACAAATAGCATGGTTGTGTAGTGATCATCAATATCTTTCAAACGATGTATTATGCTAAAAAAACATCCTACTAGATAAGAAGTTATGGCCAACGAAAGTCAATATTAGCTGGGGTAAAAATTAAAAGGCCAAACTATAGGGCCAAACCCAAAAAATTAATCTATTAAATATCATGCAAGTTTGGAGGAGATCCACCATTGAATCAACAAATCAATGGCTACAACCATGGGAAGTAGCACACTAGTTAATGCCAGCAAGTCCAAGGTCAATCAATGGTGTTACCAACAGATCAATGACCAGATCAAAGAGAAATAACACAATGCTTAACCCAGCAATTAAATTCAATCAAATTTTGACACGTGGAAATATATTATGAGGAGATGAAATGGCATTCAATGATATCAACATAGTTACATGCATCATCACCAGATGTTTCCATGCGGTAGTGACCAATACCAATTTTGGAACATCAAGGAGGTCAAATTTGGGTGACACGTGTGTCGGTCAAGGTTGTCATTGATGTCAATATGACATTGTTGAGATGGAAAATATTCTTGTGATACATGAATAACCCTAACCTCTTTATGCAAACCCTAAGAGGGTCCCCTAAGCATGATTATAGAATCATAATGACAAACCCTAGCTATATTGCTATTTACATGATGAACAATGAAGCCCTATATGCTAATGCATGATCTTGAATGATTTAATGATGCATGGATAAATGATTGTCAAATAGGATGCCCTAAGCCTTAGCTAATGAAGATGCCCATGATAAATGAAGGACATAGGTGAAGGAACCCTTATCTTGCAAGTCATAATCTTGAAGGCCTAAGAAGAAGCCTAGCATCATAATGGAAATCGTAAAGGCTTCCACGATAAAATAATGATGAAAATTCACAATTTATAGGAAAATGACCTCATTGAAGGATGAAATTGACACCAAGTTGTAGAGGACAATTTCCCCTTTGTCACGAGCTATCACTCGCCCTCTAACTCCTTCTAGATTGAGAGAAAATGAATTTTTAAGTTAAAATATTATATTCTTTGATGCTAGTCGACCTAAGCCTACATGTACATGTCGTCTTCTCCTACAATAGAAGTGATATTCATTATAACTCAAAATCAATATAAATACAAGTTAAAACGCTTTATTTCAAGACATCAATTTGATGAAGAATATCTGAGGAACACAGAACAACGAGGAGAATTCACATCTCATGAACTAAGGCCAAGGAGGACTAAAATTTTTTTATTGTTTGGGTTATTCTTCCTCAAGCTCAGAAAACAGATTATATTTTTCTAGCCACTTGTTGTAAACACACTAATATATCATTTGGGAAGTGATAAGTTCTATGGGAGACATGTTGTAATACCATCCTACAACACTTCGGACCTTGGAGTTACATATCGCGAAGAAATGATCAGTCATGTGGCTTATGGTTTTGGTAGTCTTCTAAACAAGCTAAGATTTGTTTCCATTGGAAAGAACGTGGCTCTTAGATATCTCATACCTAGAGTAAGTACAAAACAATGACCTCCTTCAAGCTCAGACTTGGTACAACTGAGAACAATCTCCTTTTAAGCTCGAAATTGGTTGGAATCTCCACTATGATACCCTCATCAAGCTCAGACTGTGGAATTGAAAAAATGTAACATATATCAGACAGTGGAAAATATATAAGCTCAGAACTTAACCTCAATTCTGTGATTAGTTGTGACTGTTGAATAGAGCTTGGATATGCACCTAAAATAACTTGGATATCTGTGACAAATGTGTAGTTGTAGGTTTTGACCTTATACATAAATTATCTGCAAACGAATCTTAAAAATAGAAAATAAACAATAGCGAGAGCATAAAACATAAAACAAATATACACAGATATTTTCCCCTGGATCCCAAATCGGGACGACCAGCTTGATTTTTCATTATATTCCTTTTAGTGTTACAACACATATATACATGTCGAAGCATACATAAACCCCAATCCATTAACCCTGGATTAGAACATAATTGTAGTTCCCTTGGCCATATCTACAAAATACAAGGGGTTGAAAACCATCATGCCCCAAAACCATGTGCAAACTAATGCACAAAACCATGGGCGGGTCTGCCCACTGAAAAATAGGGTCCAATTTTTTTTTTCCCAATAATATAACACATACCCAAAATTCTCCCACTTGTTGTTTTCTTTCCGCAGGAGGCCATAGGAGAGCTTAGTCATTAGCCCAGCTCTGCAACACCCATTGTTTCTCTACACCAAGAGAAATTCTGAGTGCTCACAGACTTCGTCAATGCATCTGCAACATTCTTCAAAGTGTCCACCTTTACCAGCAACACCCTTTTATCCTCAACCATATCTCTCACAAAGTGATATTGAACATCAATGTGCTTTGTCTTTGAATGATAAGTAGGGTTCTTAGCCAAGAAAATTTCACTTTGGCTATCACAATCTATCCTTATAGCTTGCTGCTGCACCAACCCCATACTTGAACACAATCTCTGCAGCCAAACTGCTTCCTTGCTTGCATGAGTGGCTGCCGTGTATTCTGCCTCTATAGTTGAAAGAGCCATTGTGGACTGTCTTTTACTCATCTAACTGAATGCACCTCCAAATAGGCTAAACACATACCCACTTGTAGATCTTTTTTGGTCCAGATCTCCAGCCCAATTTGCATCAACAAAACCACAAATTTCCAACACTCTTTCCAATCCTGGTCTTCCCTGGTAGCACAAGCCATAATCACTAGTGCCACGGAAATATCTGAAAACCTGCTTCATTGCTGTCCAATGCTCCTTCCCTGGGTTTGACATAAACCTGCTCAATACTCCCACTGCATGTGAAATGTCTGGTCTAGTACAAAACATTGCATACATTAGGCTTCCCACTGCACTTGCATATGGAACATGGGACATATCCTTCTCCTCTTATTGTGTCTTGGGACACTATTCAGCAGATAGCTTTACACCTACAGGAATCAGAACATTCACCGGTTTACTATCCTGCATATTGAACCTCTGCTGATATGGTCATAAACGCCGCCCACTGCGGTTTAACCAGAGCTTCCTCTTTGCCCGATCTCTCTTAATTTCCATGCCCAAAATATATTTTGCAGCACCAAGATCCTTCATGTCGAATTTGGAGAACAGTTGGGTCTTAAAATCTTGGATAATTTCTTTGTCATTTCTAATCAACAGCATATCATCCACATACAAGACCAAATAAATAACACGGTCACCAATTAATTTAAAATAAACACATTGATCCTCCTTGCTTCTGGTGAAGCAAAGTCCCCATATATAGGTATCAAATTTCTGATACCACATCCTTGGTGACTGTTTTGACCCCCCCGTGCATGAATAATCGTGGAAAGAATATAACACATACCCAACAGTAGTAGCCTCCTATTCTGACATGTGTAAGAAATCAGATTATACTACAGTGAATAAGAGAGCTTAGACTTCAGACCTATGTTTGTGGAGGCTTTAGATTTGGGTAATAGTGCTAAGAATCAGTACTTGGATCTGTGGAGGAGTAGTAAGGGTTTTTAGACAATGGAGTATTAGAATTCTTGTTGAGTAACTTTTGTGAAGACAACTTGAGGCATCCTTGAAGAGAGAACATCTTGGTAAGAATATCTTGGAGGAACAATTTTGAAGCTCAAAACAATGTGCGAACAGTACCTCAGACTATAGTGGTTTGTAGAGCTTAGTACTGAAATATCCTTGAAGGTGAAGGATTTTCTTGAGGACCTTTTTTAAGAAATAAAGTCTCTAGTCATTATAGTGACATACCTTTGAAGCATTTATAGTCTTTTTGAATGAATTTGTATTGATTTAAGAACTTGTGTAAGATCTTGGAAGCTTAATTGAATTACCATTGGAGAATTTGGGATCTCTTGTAGCTAGTCCCTCTTAGGACCTTGTAGAAACATTGTTGAAGAAATAGAGTTGCCTTGGGGATATTCTTGAGCATACCTTGGAGAGTCACCTAGAATCACTATTGAAGAAACTTTGTAAAAGAATACCTTGAAGTAGCCCATCGAAGAACCCTTGAAGACATTGTGAAGCATTTGAAGACTTGTTTCGTGCAGAACTTGGACAACCTATTGATCACATCTTGAGGGATTATTGAAGACATCTTGTTGAGAAGATTTAGCTAATATTGGAGACCACGATGCATTGCTAAAGTCATCATGAGGTGACCTTGGATAAATTTTTTTGGGTAACATGAAGAGTTGTGGAGACACCTTCATGAGAAGACAATGTTTTCATTGATGAGCTAAGTTATTTAGAGATCATTTTAAGGTAGTGCTGAATGTGAAGATATTTTCAGGGCTCGTTGTAGAAAATATTGGGAGCCATGAAGAACTATTGATCTTATCTTGAATAATTGAAGCATTAGGTTGGAGCCCTAGAGGATAGGAGTCCTCAAGAAGACTAGATTGGAGTCTATACCATAGATAGGGTTGGATACCTAGAGGTTGGAACCTCATAGAGATAAGGTTGGTGCCTTGGGAAGATAAGGTTGGATCCCTAGAGGTTGGAGCCTAGTGAAGTCCAAGTCAGTGCTTGGAAAATTACAGGTTGGAGCCTGATGGATTGGAGATTGGTGTCTTCATCTAAGGTTGGATCCCTACACTATATTGTACTTGATTTATTGTAAATAAGAGGATTTAAGTCCTCGTCATTCCTAATTAATAAAAGTATTTATTCTTATTGTTCATTTTTTGTTCTAATTATAAGTTATCTAACTGGTAAAAATAACAATTGAATAGATATATTGATTCATCCCCCCTCTCAGTATTTCCAACAATTGGTATCAGAGCTAGTAACTTAACTCAAATCCTAATGGCTTGAAGGTATATCCTTAGAACAAAAATGGAAAAGCAAAGGAAGAAAACATCCAATCCTTCTAAATATGTCTCTTCCTCAACCATGAAATCATAAGATAATCAAATTGGGAAAGCTCCAATGTTCAATGTAAACTTTGATATATGGAAGGCAAGAATGAATAATTATTTAATGGCTCAAGGTTTTGAAGTCTGGTAATTAGTGATTACTAAAGCACAATGGAAGAATAATCCAAGGAATATAATGCAAGAGTGATTAAGGCAATCTTGAGTGGGCTATCAGATCCTATAAAGGCCAAATTGGAAAAATGTTCATCGACAAAAGGTATGTGGGACAAACTTCAAGATATTCACTTGAAAGGAGCTTTGATCATGACCTTTAATATAGAATATGATGAAAAACAAGAAGGGAATCTAGAACCCATAAAATAAGCTACAAATAAGAGTGAATACATCAAGATCAAGGAGGACCTAGAAGATAAAGAAAATGAAGAAGATCTCAAAGAAGATCTCAAGGCAAAACTTGTGGCTTCCCTAGAAGAGATAAGCAGTTTCAAAAAGTAAAATGAGGAGCTCAAGAAGCAATCACAAGATGGAGATCATAACCTTGACCAGACAAGGAAGGAAGTTGATCTCTTTAAGCTTCAAATTCAAGAAAGAGATGAGGAGCTCACCAAGATTAAGGAGGAATTTCATAAAAACAAGAAAATACATCATGGAGAAGTCATATCCATGACAAATTAGTTGGATTAGCACAAAAAATGGAAGACACTTTGTCAAGCCATGTTGAAAAAATACACAAGGACTTGAAAAAACTTGAAGCGAAAATTGGTCAATACATGGAAGAGGCCTCCTCCCTTAAATCTCAACTATAGGAAGAAAAGAAACAAGCACAAGGAGTTGAAATGGTAATGAAAGTTTTGACCCTCCTAGAAGTACAAGTCGATGAAGTAGCAAAAGAAATAAATGACATGGCATTCCAACTAGAAGAAAAGGATGAATACATCACCAATTTAAAATCATAAATCACCTCTCTTAAGGCCCAATCATGTGAAGCAACCAAGATGAAGGAAGAAATGGAGAACCATATAGCAAATAAGGATGAAGAATTCAAGATGATGAAAGAAGAAATTAATCTCCTACGAAAATAAGTTGATCATTTGAACATCAATATAAAGAGCTCTCAAACTCTAGATGACATCCCAAGTCATCAAATATCTCCTCATGATAAATCAAGTCTTGGTTATGCAGGTGAATCCTCAAATATAAATGATGCAAACCCTAATGCTTCAAACAACATAGATGTGGAAAAACTTGGAAGAAATATTAATGCCCCCAGTTCCAGCGAAGGGAAGGAGAAGAGTGAATATAACATTGGAAGAAACTCTACTCTAAGAAGATATGCAGATGGTGTCAAGAATTCAAGAGGAAATAATTTTGACCAGAGGATTTTAATGAAAAATGACCTTAGAAGTAAATCAAGGAAATACTCTACATAAGGTATCAAGGATGCAAGATGAAATTGATATCATCAAAGAATCCCAAGGTAAAAAGAATTCATAAGTACATCAAGAAAATATGCATCTCTGATGCACCAAATTATATTTTTTGATTATTTATACTCTTGTACAAACTGTGGGCACATGGCAAAGGATTGTAGGGCATACCACAAGGACAAATATAATGTTCCACACCAACTCCCTAGAAGAAACTTTTCAAGAAGAATTCATGATTCCTCATTCATGAACAAGATGAAATGCTTCAAATGTCACAACATTGGACATATGGCTCGTGGTTGTAACTTGACTTGGGCCCCTAAACAAGCTAAAAACATGACTACCAAGAAAGAAAAGAAAGCTACACAAGTATGGAGAAGGAAGCAAATTGGATCAGAAAGCCTCTTGAACACTCAAGCCAACAACACATGTTTTTGATTTGATGAAGACATCTTTGGCAAATATGATATTCCAAGTTTTGATGATGAGACTTTGCCAAAAAGGATATCTTGCATATTGTTAAGGTGAGCTTGCGATTCTTAACAATTATTGCAGAAGCTATCCGCAAAGAACCCTATGAAACCCTTTATGCGTCACACATGGACAATTATCACTTGATATATCATCTCTTAGGAGTAATTACACTGAATAATAAAATGGGCCTCCTAAGGAAATAATAAAATAATAGCTAAACCAATAAAATAATATTTATCAATTTGTAATTCACTTTTTGCACCAAATTCCATGTAACCATAGTTAAATTCAATTCAAA
Organism: Pinus albicaulis; assembly: GCA_034641835.2. Classification (NCBI taxonomy): domain Eukaryota; kingdom Viridiplantae; phylum Streptophyta; class Pinopsida; order Pinales; family Pinaceae; genus Pinus; species Pinus albicaulis. The sequence goes on along the minus strand of CM076581.1, from coordinate 962,705,758 downwards.
AGTTGTACAAAAATAAATTTAATAAAAAAATTATATTGATGTGACTATAAATAAGAATGAGATTTTCAAGAAAAAGTCATTATCATTGAACAACTAATGCATTTGTCCTTTGTACTTAAATAACTTAAAATAAAATATAAATATAAATTTATAAATTCTTAATTATATTATATGATATTAATTATAATTTATATTATTTAAATTGTATAATAACATGTAATTAATATAATATAATATATGTATAGGGACATGCATTGTTTCTTTCAAGAAATATGAAATAACAATAATACTATTTTATTTAAAACGTGTGAAATGACATTTATTATGAGTACTTTACTTTGACTTTAAAAGTACTTAGAGCACTACCATGGTTAACCATGAGTTTTTTTCCACCATTGAGAATGTGACAAGTAAGTACCTTTAACTCAAGCAATGCCACATCGACCATTAGGGATGATGGCATCACCTAAAATGTGATTGGTTCTCATAAAGTGAATTTTGATTGTACATTTTTCTTAGGAGGCCCATTTTAGACCTCAAAATTACCCTAATGAGTTACATACCGCAAATAAGTGAACATTCCTATGGTTTATCATTTGGGAAGTATTCTAAACAAGCTCAAATTTTTTGTCACTGGTACAAGTGAGAACAATCTTCTTTTAAGCTTGGAATTGGTTGGCATATCCACTATGATACCCTCATCAAGCTCGAACTGTGGAATTACATAATTGTAACATATCTTAGACAATGGAAAGTATATAATCTTAGACCTTAACCACAATTTCGTGATCAGTTTCCTGTTGAAGAGAGCTTGGATCAACACCTATATGAACTCGAATGTGACAGTTGTGTAGCAACCACCTATTCTGACTTGTGTAAGAACTCAGAACATACTACAATGAATAAGAGAGTTTGAACTTCAGGCCTATGTTTGTGGAGAATTTAGATTTGAGGAATAGTGCTAAGCATCGATACTTGGATCTGTGGAGGAGAAGTAAATTTTTTTGGACAATGGAGTATTGGAAGTATTGTGAGGAACCATTCTGAGACACCTTGATGCATCCTTGAAGAGAGAACATCTTGGTAAGAATATCATGGAGGCATAGTTTTGAATCTTGGAACATTGTGAGAACAATACCTCAGACTACAATGGCGCTTAGAGATTAGTTGTGAGAACAATACCTCAGACTACAATGGTGCTTAGAGATTAGTGTTGTAATATCCTTGAAAGTGAAGGATTTTCTTGAGGACCTTATTAAGTAACAAAATATCTAGTCAGTATAGTGACATAACTTTGAAGCATTCCTTACAGTTTTGTTGAAAGAATTTGTATTGATTTAAGGACTTGTGTAGGATCTTGGAAGCTTAATTGAAGTACCATTGGAGAATTTGGGATCTCTTGTAGCTAGTCCCTCTAAGCACCTTGTAGAAACATTGTTGAAGAACTAGAGTTTCCTTGGGGATATTCTTGAGCATACCTTGGAGAGTCATCTAGAGTCACTATTGAAGACACTTTGTTAAAGAAGACCTTGAATAAACCTATTGAAGAACCCTTTAATACATTGTGAAGCAATTGGAGACTTTTTTGGTGCAAAACTTAGACATCATATTGATGACATCTTAAGAGATTATTGAAGACATCTTGTTTAGAAGCTTTAGTTGATATTGGAGACCATGATGCATTGCTAAAGTCATCATGAGGTGACCTTGGAGAATTTAGTTTGGGTAACATGAAGAGTTGTGGAGACACCTTCATGAGAAGACAAAGTTGGCATTGATGTGCTAAGTGATTTGGAGATTGTTTGAAGGCATTGCTAAAGGTGAATATATTTTCAGGGTTCGTTGTAGAAAATATTGGGAGTTGTGAAGAACTATTGATCTTATCTTGAATAATTGAAGCATTGGGTTGGAGCCCTGGAGGATAGGAGTCCTCAATAAAACCAGGTTGGATCCTATACCAGAGATAGTGTTGGAGCCTCATAAAGACAAGTTTGGTGCCTTGGGAATATAGGTTTGGATCCCTAGAGGTTGGAGCCTCATGATGTCCAAGTCGGTGCTTGGAAAAGTAAAGGTTAGAGCCTGGTGGATTGGAGATTGGTGTCTTTATCTAGGGTTGGAGCCCTACACTATATTTTCTGAAAACCCTAAGGTCCAGGTCATATGAATCAGTTGGGACGTCAACTTGTTCATTAAATTTATTTATATTTTGAATTCTCTGGAAGGAAATTGGTTGGTCATTCCATACTATAAATATGGTGTCACAAATGGTTTGGTTACAAAACTTTGGAAATTGATCATTCATATGTGGTTTGGTGCGAGCATTCAGCAATTAGAACTATTTCATTTGATTTGAAGCTATTCTTGTTTGATATGGTTTGGTTGCTCTAGCTTGGTTTTTATTTAGCACACATTTTTTATTCTTTTTTTTTATTCTAATGAATGGTGTCCAATCCACCACTTTGGTATCAGTCGAAAACTCCTCCCAACATCACTTTCATATGTTAACATGTGAATACCACTGTATCTATGGGAAATATATGATGAAGGCCGATTATTGTATATCATCATGATCCCTAAGGTGAAGGCCAAGTATTTTATATCACTGTGACCATTGAGGTGGAGTATTGTAGCCATCATTGATAGAGGCCAATTGTTTTACATCACCATGACCCCTGAGGCATATTATTATATTCCATGGTGATCCATGAGGCCAAGTATTGTAGCCACTATGTCCCTTATGTGGATAAGGTTGAGCACTATCACCACCATGGCCCAGAGACCTTGACATAGACAAGGACGAGTAAAATGTAGCACCATGGGCCTAAGACTTCACAGATGAGGGAAAGTATAATATAACCACATGGACTCACAAAGTTCTAGAGAGTCGACAAGGCTTCATTGAATACTATGACTCCAAAATAAAGAAATGAGAATTTCCTAGTGTTCCAAGGCACATAGAGGGTGTCGTTGGTATAGTGTATGTGTGGTAGAGAGTTTAACCTACAACACAAACAAATTGGTTATTTTTTAATATATTCACGCATTTTGTCACATTTCTTGCAACTTCAAGTGACCTATGTTGGAATCCAGTAGTCATATAGAAAAGTTCCTAGAAATAGGATTTTTTTTTAACATTTAATTTTACATATGGTTTATTATATATTTTATGGGGTTTTTGACGAATTATAGATGTAAACTGAAATACAAAAGAAGATGGGAGATCGAGGCTCAGAGATGGAAACAAATACATGGGTTTGATGATTGTTTTGAAACATATTGATGACCAGAAGCTCTTGTGTATGTTTGGAAGGTCTATGAGCATATGCAACGAGTATTTTTGACTAATGAAGATAGCAAGATCAGAGGAAGGGTTTGAATTACCACATTGAAGTTTTGGTTTGTTGTGGTCACAAAACACCCCATAAATTTTCAAACTTATTATGGGGATCTTGCATGCAAATTTTGGTTAAATATATATATTTTTTAACACCCACAATAAAAAAATTTCTATTAATAATGTGCCCAGTCAAAGTCAGATACCTAGGAGATTTACATCAGGTTCAAAATTATCATAGGTTGTAAGAGGAAAGGAGGAGATTTCTCTACAAGATCTAGTCGGTTTTTGTTAGGTCCCTGTATTACTAGTGTAGTCTTTTATTGTTGTTAGTGTATCCCCATTATTGTTATTGTTGTACCCCTGTAACCCCAATATTGTTATTATTGTGCCATTACATTATTATTGTTAGGTCAGCTAGGATTATATTGTGACCCCATGGACTCCTATATATAGAAGGAGGTTTTGGGTCATTTGTATCATACAAGAATTATTCATTTATGTAATGTAAAGGAGGTTTCCCCCCAAAGTAGCTTATTTCTAAGGTGTTGATCTCTCTTTTCTTCTATTTTTGGAGCTGGTTTCATAACATTTTGGATCAGAGCTTTGAATTCTAGGGTTTCGCTGCTCCAAACGTGTCATCGTGGAATTTTCCCCATAACTTTTGTTATATGAAGTTTCAGAAGTTGAAATGTTTATCACGCGAATCAGAAATCCGAAGGAACATCATGTAACAATTTCAGATCTTGGTTCGAAATATTTTCGGAGATATGATCTGTGTAAGTTAGGTTTTTTTCAAGGTCCCGAATTTCATCTCAAAGAGGTGCTCATGGGAAAATCGTCATAACTCTCTCTCTGAGCATCAGATTGGAATTCTATAAAATGTGGCTAGAAGTACACGGACTATAGTTTCTTGGGTATCAATTTCAAAGCCGAAGGAGGAAACAGTGACACATGTCACAATGTACAAGTTTTCTTTACTGAACCAGTCCATAATTAGATCATTGTGGTAGATTGGGCATAATTTTTCCTTGAAGAATCCAAATCAGGTTAGACTTGTGGCATTCGAAAGAAGATTTAGAGGGCTACTACAGGGCCAAATTTCAGATATTGAAGATCCAAAATCACAGAGATAATTCAGTTTAAATACTGAGCTCTTCAAAAGAAAGAAAAATGTGTGTATTTTTTTTTTTTTTTTCCGAATTGCATAAGTCTTGTTTGAAGAATTAGTTTGAATTGATTCCAAGGGAATATTGTAGAATAGATATCAGTATTGGGTTCTAAAATTCCTCCTAAAAATAATTCAACACCCATTAAGCCTTCAGAAGGCTCTAATATGACCCATGAAGACGAAAAAGTGCAACATGACATATCAAAATTACAAGAGCAAGTGCACCAAATTTCGCTCTCGCAAAGAGCAACAAAATATGAAATGGAAGTTTTGAAGAAAGGCATGGAAGCTAATATGGATGGTTTGAAGAAAGGCGTGGAAGATAAGATGGATGGTTTGAAGAATGGCATGGAAGCTAAGATGGATGGCATGGAAGAAAAAATGGAAAACATGAAGAATGATCTAAAAGCATACATGGAAGGTTTGACAAAGTTGATACAAGAAATTTTTCTTAATGGTGAAAAGATAGTAGAGCAAACTCATGATGAGAAAAAATTAAATGTTAATCATGATTTCATAAACTCTAATGTTGGATGGAAAACCCACCATATTCCAAATATCGATATGAGGAATTTTGATGGAAAGGATCCCGTAACATGGATACTACAGATGAAGCAATACATTGATCTCAATAATGTGCAAAACACACAAAAGATATGCCTTGCAAATTTATATTTAGAAAAAAATACATTTGTATGGTATCGATGGCTTTGTTCCCATAAAAAAATTGTCACTTAGTCAATTTTTACAAAGGAAATGATAGCACATTATGAGGATACAACGAGCAACACCTTTTTAAGCCAATTGATAAATCTCAAACAAAAGGGTTCTGTGGTGGATCACATTGAGGACTTCCAAAAATTGAATATAAGGGTAATTGATATTCGAGAGGAACGCAAGATTGATGTCTTCATAGGGACTTTAAAGGATAACATCCAACATGAGGTTCACATTTGGGAACCTGATTCATTGGAGAAGGCATTCAATTTGGCAAGAAAAATTGAATGTAAAATTATGGCGACAAGGAAGCCTACCACTCACATCTATAAATATGGAAGTGTTGCTACTCCTAGACTTCCAAAACCTACAAGGTTGACACCACACCAATTGGAAGAAAAAAATAGCAAAGGGATTTGCTACAGTTGTGATAGAAAATACACCAAAGGTCATAAGTGTACTGAGAAGAAATTATTTTACATAGATTGTGAAGAGGAAGAAGAAAATGAACAAGAAAATTAAAAAAAAGACAATATATGCTGGGAACCAACCATAGAAGAAGAAAAAACAAGTTTGACCATATCGTGTAATGCATTGGAAGGAATTACCACTCCTCAAACTCTCAATATAGAAGGACATATCAAGAAGAAAAAGGTAATAGTGTTGATTCATTCAGGTAGTACCCATAATTTTATTCAGTGTAAGGTAGCCAAGGAATTGAATTGTTTCTTATACCCAGAACCAGAATGTCAAGTGATGGTTGCAAATGGAGGAAATATAAATTTCTCTGGAAAATCCCATAATATCAAGCTAACCATGGGGGAATATATATTGAATATTCCAATGCTTTCCATTCCAATGGGAGGTGTTGATGTTGTACTAGGAGTACAATGGTTACAACCTTTGGGGGCGATAGCTTTTATTTTTCAAGAAATTTTCTTGAATTTTTTTTCAGAGGGAAAGGAAGTCAAATCATGAGGTATTGCAGGGAAGCCGAGAAAGATAATAAGCTCTAATGTCATGAAAAATCCTCTGAAGAAAGAACACCGAGACATAATTGCATAATTATGCTCACTAGAAGTTCCAACATCAAAATCATCTATTTATTCAGATCTTCAAAAAGTCTTGGATAGTCATTCCAAGGTGTTTGAAACTTCCAAAGGACTCCCACCTATTCGTGATCATGATCATGCTATTCATTTGATTCCAGGAAGTGTTCCTCCAAACATCAGGCCTTATAGATATCCTTATGTCTAAAAGAGAGAAATTGAACGTATGATTGCAGAAATGTTAGAGGCGGGTATAATTCAACCTAGTCAAAGTTCTTTCTATGCTCCTGTAGTATTGGTACACAAGAAGGATGGATCATGGCGCATGTGTCAAGATTATAGGGAGCTCAATAAGCTCACCATTAAAGATAAATTTCCCATTCCTGTGATTGATGAATTATTGGATGAATTACATGGAGCAATTTATTTTACCAACTTGGATCTTCGTTCAGGATATCATCAAATTAGAATGAAGACTGAAGATATTCCAAAAACAACATTTCGAAATCATGAGGGTCATTATGAATTTTTGGTCATGCCTTTTGGCCTTACCAATGCACCTTCTACATTTCAAGGGTTGATGAATTCCATTTTCAAACCCTTCCTTAGAAAATTTGTGCTAGTATTTTTTGATGATATACTAATCTACAACAGGTCTTGGAGGGATCATGTTCAACATGTTGACAGGGTGCTCAAACTATTGCAGGAGAAACAATTATATGCAAAAACATCCAAATGTTTCTTTGGAGTACAAGAGGTGGAATATTTGGGTCATATTGTATCTCACGAGGGTGTTAAAGTAGACCCTAAAAAATTAAAGCCATTAAGGAATGGAAAGTCCCCACAACCATAAAGAATTTGCGAGGATTTCTCGGGTTAACAGGGTATTATCGCAAGTTTGTTAAGAATTGTGGGAGAATAGCAGCACCTCTAACAACATTATTGAAGAAAGATGCATTTTCATGGACTCCTGAAGCAACTAAGGCCTTTGAACATCTTAAAGAGGCAATGTGCCTAGCACCGGTCTTAGCTATGCCAGACTTCACAAAAACCTTTGTTGTGGAATGTGATGCCTCAGGAAATGGAATTGGTGTTGTTTTAATGTAGGAAGGAAGACCCATTGCTTTTGAAAGTCGTCCAATCAAAGGAAAGTATTTACAGAAACCTATTTATGAGAAGGAAATGTTAGCAATACTGCATGCACTAAAGAAATGGAGAACTTACCTAATGGGAAGACACTTCAAGGTAAAAACTAGTCATGATAGTCTTAAACACTTTTTGGAACAAAGACTATCTTCAGAAGAGCAGCAAAAATGGGTCACAAAGATGTTGGGTTATGACTTTGAAATAATCTACAAAAAAGGAAAGCTTAATGTTGTTGCAGATGCACTCTCAAGAAAGAATGAATAGGTGGAATCATTGCTTTGTGCCATTTCTATTATCCAACCAGATTGGATAACCGAAGCAAGAGATGAATGGAAGAAGGACAAAGATGTATGGACACTCATTCAAAAGTTGCTGCAAGATCCTAGTACATCTGATACATTTAGTTGGAAAAATGATTCCTTATGGTACAAAGATCGCTTATATCTTTGTAAGAATTCCCAACTAAAACAAAATATTCTTCTGGAGTTGCACACTTCTCCTTTAGGAGGACACTCAGGATTTTTAAAAACTTACCACAGGGTGAAGAAAGAATTTTTTTGGGATGGCCTTAAATCTGATATTCAAAAGTTTGTGTCGGAATGTTTGGTTTGCCAGCAGAATAAAGTGGAGACAATTAAGACCCCGGGACTTCTACAACCTTTATCCATTCCAAGTCAACGTTGGGAGGAGATTTCAATGGATTTTATCACAGGTTTACCTAAGTCTGAAGGAAAGAGTGTCATCATGGTGGTAGTTGATAGACTTACCAAGTATGCACACTTTTGTGCATTATCTCATCTATTTAAAGCAAGTACAGTTGCTACTACATTTATGAAAATAATTTAAAAACTACATGGAAACCCAAAGATTATTGTAAGCGACATAGATCCCATTTTTACTGGAAATTTTTCGACGAAATTTTTTTCTTGTTTGGGTACTCAACTAGGTCATAGCTCATCTTATCATCCTCAATCTGATGGTCAAACTGAGATAGTGAATAAATGTTTGGAAGGATATCTTTGTTGTTTTATATCTAATAAAAAAACACAATGGGTCAAGTGGTTACTACTCGCTGAATGGTGGTATAACACTTCCTTCCATACTGCAGCAAAAATGACCCCATTTAAAGCAATTTATGGATATCATCCACTGTCTATCACATCATATTTAAGAGAAAATTTTAAGGTTCAACCGGTGGAAGATCACATTGAGCATCAACAAGAAGTTCTCCAACTCTTAAAGGATAACCTTAATTTGGCACAAAATCGAATGAAATAATAAGTAGACCAACATCGTAGAGATAGAAGTTTTGATGTAGGAGACTGGGTATTTTTACGACTGTTATAGGTCAATTCGGGCATCATTCCCAATGACCTGGATAACTGGGCATCATCCCCAGGACCAATTTATAGGTTCTATCATCCCCTAACATTTCAGTTTCTACATGCCCTAAGACAAAGAACAAGACAAATCAATCACAGACTTTCATCTGCAAAGGTTTCCAAAGTTTGAAGTTTATAATATATCATATGAGAGCTCACCAATGCTGCCTCTAAATGGACTAGCCCCATGCAAGGCTGCTCTACAAAGCACTTCTTAACACTCATAGGTGCATTGGTCACATTGGGAGCGAAATTCTCATTGTTCTAGAATCTCCACTTGGCCAGTACCTTTTAGAAGAGTTCACATGTGTCAAACTTCGAATCCATGTGTCCATTTGACATCTACAAGATTCGGAACATGTCTTTCCTATTATTGGAAAGTCATTGATTGTAAAACTACCTTCAGCTCCTCTATAAATTGAGCACAAATCTTAGTATTTGATAAGGAAGAATTTGTGTAGAGAAATGCTGGTGGAATTTCAATTAAGGAGATTGATTTGAGTGACATATTGCTGGAGATATCTACATTGTGATGAGGCTGGGATGCTACTGGAGATGGTGACACTAAATCAATCACTGGGTTGTAACCTCCCCTTCTATCATCAATAAATAATACTGCTTATTTTTCCCTATATGCATCTATATAGATTTTGATTTTCCATATCATGATTTCTTAGTTGATGTATATGGTTTATGCTTTATTGATTTAGATAAATAACTTGAATAGACATATATATTATTTCTATCTCTTGTTGTTTAGTGTTCATTCTTGTAGGAAATATTTTGCACAGCCAGCTGGAATTTGAAGCTACAGCAAAAGCGATAGAAGGAGATTTTGGAAGCACTTGGACTCCAAGTAAGCTTCTTATTTCATTCTGTGTGTCTCTTTACAGTTAGGAAAGATAGTCGTAAAGTCTTTGACCTGTTGTTCTAGATTATCACCTGTCTAGGGAAGAATGATTTATCTGTAATTCATAATTCCACATAACATCGGCTACAATCGTATAAAAAAATGTCCCTCAAGCAAGCTAAGAAGGATAATAAATTATCGCCAAAGTACTATGGTCCTTACAAGGTGTTGCAAAAGATTGGTACTATGGAATAAAAATTGGAGCTTCCTGCTTCTTCGTGAGTGCATCCATTTTTCCATGTTTCATTCTTAAAGAAGGTCATAGGTGAAAAACTTCCAGTTCAAACAATATTGCCAGAACTTGATGAGGAAGGAAAAATCATATTGTAACCTGAAGCAGTCACGGAAACAAGAAATCAATAGCTACAAAATCGATCAATTTCAGAGTATCTCATCAAGTGGAAGAAATTACCCACTGAATATTCTACATGGGAGGATGAGAATTTTATATAGAAGCACCCAGAGCTACTCAAGTGTTGAGGACAACAATTTTTGAAGGAGAGGGGCATGTTAGGTCCCAATATTACTATTGTAGTCCCTTATTGTTGTTAGTGTAGCCCCCTTATTGTTATTGTTGTACCTCTGTAACCCCAATATTGTTATTATTGTGCCCTTACATTATTATTGTTAGGTCGGCTAGGATTATATTGTGACCCCATGGACTCCTATATATAAAAGGATGTTTTGGTCATTTGTATCATCTAAGAATTGTTCATTTATGTAATGTAAAGGAGGTTTCCCCCTCGAAGTGGCTTATTTATAAGGCGTTGATCTCTCTTTTCTTCTATTTTTGGAGCTGGTTTCATAATAGTTTTTTCTACAATCTTTCCTACTGCCAAAAATTATAATTTTGTTGTTGTAAATTCTAAAAAATTGGCCATTAAACAAAATACATTTGCATGGAATTGTCATAGCTTACTGAGGATTAATTAAAATTTTATTTGTAGGGGCACTACTTTTCGTGCTTTTGGAGTCTTTATTGTTCCTTTGGGCTTGCAATTATACTAGCTGAAGGCGCATCCCATCCCTATCTTCTTCCATACGATGAATTTTAACCTATTTGATTCACGCAGTTTCTAACAAAGCCAAAATTTTCCAGCAAAGCTCTAAAACCTCAGCATACCAATCAAGCTGAGGATGAGGGCATACATGGCAGTGGTGATCCATTAGACTATGTGCACATTTCCTGTAGTCAAGTGTGATCCACAAGGTGTTAGTGCCTGCAATATTCAATCCCAATTACCTTTGAAGGGAAAGATACCAACTAATGCAAGAGATAAACCAACTAATCAAGCTTGACGTTAGCTTTTTAGTCACAGATTGAATCCATATGCTTGCTAAAACGCTGATATTTGAGAGAAAATATATGGCTTGTAGTAATAAAGTCTTCCAAAACAATTGTTGTTGAAGATTTGAGAAGAAATTTGTGAGCTCACCTAAATTGAATCTCTTGAAGTGTGGCTCTAGTTTTAGAAATAGACTTAACTTGAATCTTAAATTCATTAGAGATTTGAAGGCTAGGTAGAAAACTACACTAGATTGAAAGAGAAACAAATATTGGAATCAAGAGATGCCAAGCTTTGTCCTTATAGTCGAATTGATCCATGTATTTATCCACAGTGAACTAGTGTACTAGATTCAGCATGAGCTCAACATACTCGAATGTTAGCATGGGGTTAAATATCTCCCATGATTTCTAGATTGTTGTCAATGTTGTTACTTGGAGGAGGTGACAATGTACATCAATTTTGTAGGCTACAGACCAGGATGAGAGAATCATCAGTTCAAAAATTTCAAACGAACTTTGAGCGCATGAGTGATGAAGGAGCTGTCGCCATTGTTGCCATACATGAGGAGTGGGTCCTTCCATTGTTGAAGGGACTTAGACAATAACTTTCTCATAAATGTATTCAGGATATTCTTCCCTTAAGGAGTTTGATTGAAAAAGGATTTAGTTTTGATCATGGGATACATTTCCAGGTGATATTGTCATAAATCCTCATTTTCCCTTCTTCAAGGCGATAGGCTAAATTAGCTTGCTGATCAGTGTCTTGATTCTGCTTGTAGATAATATGGTGGAAATATTTACAAGAAAAATATTCCAAGATACCAAGGACTCTGTAGAGGAGAGAAATAGTGTTGTTCAAAGGGAGAGAATCAGAGCAGAGGTGTTGAATAATCAAAAGAGAGTCCCCCAAAACTGCAATATAAGAAATACCCCAATCCTTGGCTAACTAAAGGCCTAGAAGGTGGCCATACATTTAAACTACATTGTTTGATTCCTTCTCCAGACCCTGAGTGTACTTTATTTTTGTTTCTCCTTAAGGATTGTTGATGATCCCTTCCCCTCGTGCCACCCCTAATCAAATCTCTTCTTTAATGCTTTAATGTTGTTAATTTTGTGAGATTTTCACTTTTCTCAACTTTTCATTTTGATTGCTCCATTGCGTGCATTTTGTCGTCAACGTTCCAATAGTTCAAGTTTCATCTCATTTTGAATTACAGTTTGGAAAATATTCTTAATAAAAATTTTGTCAATTTTATTGCCTAAAAATAAAATATGCAAATATATATTTTACTACTATTTTATAAATTAAATTAATTTAAAATATATAAATATAATTAATTAATTTAATTAATTTTCATTAATTTTCATTAATTAATTTATAAATATTTTTTTAATATTTAATTAAATTTTATTTGTTTAATTAATTAATTATTTTTTATTTATTAAGAAATCCATCGATTCAAGAACTTGTATATATATTATAGCTATATAATAAAATTGTACATTGCAAATTATATTGCAAATATATATAATATATATAAACAAAATATATAATATATTATATAAACTATTATAATAAAAAATAATAAAAAAAATATTATTATATCTGGTCCCTCGATTTCCTAGAGGATTATGCATTTGCAATTATTCATTCCTCCCAAGCTAATGGGGGAGGAGCACATACGTTGAGTGGGAGGCTTTACAAGATACAATAGTTATGCATTGTTTTATTTAAAAAAAAAATGAACATGGTGGTAGGAGGAGCCCACTCTCTACTATCTGCTCCCTCCTCCATCTTCTCTCTTCCATATGCTTTAGCTCCTGTATGTTAAAAGGCCCCTCTTTATTCTAACTTTGGTACATTTTATATATTTTGTTTAAATTTTATTACGATTGATTTATTTCTATTTCTATTTTATTTTATTTTATTTTATTTTATATATATATATATATATATATATATATATATATATATATATATATAAAATCAAAATGTTAAACCATTTATAATTTTTTCTCAATAAACAATTTGGAACTCAAACTTTGACCGGCAATATCTTGACATCTAATTAAAAAAATTGAACAAATTAGAACTTTTTGGAAATATTATTTTGTGGAAAATGATCTGGAAATGGTTGCATGATTAGAATTGGCTATTAACCACTCCAATAAATTAGTAGAAGTTGCAGCTCCATATTTGCAGTAAAACATGAATTTCTGAGTTTTTTTTTAATATTTTTCATTGGCCCAAAACCTCTTCTAGTTGAAAATTTGTTCAAGATTATATCCTTTTTGAAATAAATATTCATGAGAAGAATTGGAGGGATATTTATTCTTTTATTTAATTTGTTAGTTTTGATTTTAGTTTGAGGAATTTATTTTGACACTGTGGTATTTTGGTTTCACATGCAAATTCAATTGGTTTTAATTGTCATTTTTTGTTGGTTTTTGGTAGAGAACTTGTTCGAGAGGATGAGGCAAAGAAGTATTGGAGAAATGGAATTGAGGCAACAAAGGGAAAAGGAAAGATTTACAACTCCAAAAAATAGAGATCTAAAGCTTCTCTTCAACAAACCTCCATTTTACGAGATTCCTTTTGTAATTAAAAATGATAGTTTGGAGAATGAGAGGGTTCCTCTTTTTTGCAAATTAGATACTTTTTTCACTATTGCAAGAATATTTCTTGATGTAGTATTGGGGAGGATACTCATATTTGAGCTTGGGAATTTTTCTTTTGGAATTAAAACCTCGTTGAAGAGGTAGATCTGACACTATTGTTGTTCTATTCCTTATTCAAAGAGCTTAAATTATTAGTACTGTTGGAAAAAATATTTGTGAAAAATAAACATGAGATCTAGGTTTACCATAATTGTATTTGAAATACTATTAATTGAAAATATAATTGTATCTTTAATGGGATATTTGTGCCAATTATTTCATGTTTTTCACGTTTGCTTAATATGTGAATTTCTGTCTAATAGATCAACGATATGATCTTATATGTTTATAAATATGATATTTATTCTTTATTTTCTCTTATATTTAATCAAATTTCTAAGTAACTGTTTTCTCAAAACAATTTGCATTAAAAATAGATTTATTTGTCATTGAATTGTGTGAACTATTTCTACAATTTTATGGCTTATCATTTATTCTTTTAAATCTCTATTAGGGCATGCTTTCCATTTATAATATCATCTATTAGAACTAATTCGACTACTTAATATTCATCATAAAAATCATGTTAAATCCCCATCATATTTTCATCCTTGCACTTGTTATTTAGGATTTATCTCCTAGATATCGAGTTACACTGCCTTTCTTTGTTTTTATCATTGCATGCACATTTAGATTTAGAGTTAGATTAATTAATTACATCCATAGGAGTCTCCTTACATAGGAGCAATCTCATTAGTGGCTTGGCTAAGCCCTTTTGTTAGCTTAAGGATTTGTTTCTTGCAAGCTAGCCGCAAGAGGATAAATATGATTTCTCTCTTAATTTTTATAAGTAATTAGAAACATCACAAGTCAGAAAGGAGAGCAAGGGTAACTAGACCTATTAGAAGTAGTTAGAATCTCCATTCAAAATGGATAAGGGCTTAGTTTATGGCCCTAGCCGAGTGATCTCCCCATTGTTGATTTTGGTCATTTTAGGTCATCAACATGGTTGCAACAGAGTTATGTGACAACAATATGGGAGCCAAAAACAGAGAAAGATATGATTTTTGTGACATTCATTATAGTATATCATGCAATGATAGTGGGTGTAATGTGTGCAGTAACATTTCTTGTAGGATGTATGGAAAAGACAATGATTCTTGTAGTGGCAGAAAGAGTGGAAACATCGATATGTATTGATCGCAAATTAGGACATTACTCATGATTTAATGATTTTTTATGACTCTAGATCCACTTTGAAAATGTGATGAAATAGAGGTCCAGAAGGAAGCAGAGGAAGGAGGTTGAAGCCTCAATCAGGTTGGAGCCTGGAGCAAGTTGGAACCTACTAATCGTTGAGGTTCGAGCCTCAATCAGGTTGGAGCATAGAGTAGGTTAAAGGCTCGATCAGGTTGGATCCTAGAGTAGGTAAAAGCCTCAATCGGGTAGGAGCCTACTCATTGTTGAGGTTGGAGCCTACTTAATATCGAGGTTGGAGACTTAGTCAAGTTTTATACTACAATGAGCGCTTGCTTGCATCTTTGAGGTCATATATTCAATTAGGTTGTAGCCTGCCATAAGTGGCATCTTGCATAGTTTTTGGGGTAGTTGACCAGGTGCTCAGTTTTATTCTCAAAAATAAAAGTTCTCAGAATGTCGTGAAACCTAAACTACCATGTAGTGTGTTGGGTGTGGAGCCTGATTATATTGTTTACTTTGTATCACAGCGTTGGACCCCTATACCTTAAAAGGGGCGGCAACGCCGCCTGTAATTAATCGCTGCTGTGGGGGGTCCAGGGGGGGGCGGCAGCGCTTTTTGGAGCCCCCCCCTAGCGGGGGTTTTCGGGGGTAGTGCCCCCGAAGCTAAAAACAGATGTAAAATTGCCTTGTAAAAGTATAGTAATTTCTAGTCAATCTGGGCCATTCATAGGTGGATGATCTAACGGTAGAAGTTATGTTTAGATTAGGTTTTTTTGCCCTAGAAGGCAACCCCTCGCTTTTATGAGGGTATTGTATTGCGGCTGTGTATTGTATGTGTGTGTATTCTCGGAGTGAGAAATAGAGCAGGAGACTGTGAGAGAGAATAGAGGATATTACAGCGGATCTGCTGTAGGTTTTGTCTCTTCATTTTGCTAGATAATAAAAAGGAAGGACTGGTTGTTCGGGGTGGACGTAGCCCAAAATGGGTGAACCACGTATATCTGTGTCTCTCTGTTTTTATGTGTTTTGTGTGCTTATATTTTCCGCATATTTTATGTGTTGCATTGCTCCATAATATATAATTTTCTAACAACTGGTATCAGAGCCGAAGGTCTATTTGGCTGATAAACTCGTAGGAAAGAAGGCTTCCTAGTTCGAGTGGGAGCAATGGTAGAAGATGGTAAATTTAGGGTCGAGAAATTTAACGACCAAAACTTCCCGTTGTGGAAGATGCAGATGGAATATTATTTGTATCAGAAATATCTGTACCTACCATTGAGCAAAAAAACAAAGAAGCCGGCGGCCATGACAGACGCGGAATGGAACATTCTTGATAGAAAGGCACTCGGAACAGTAAGGTTGTGCCTTGCAGCGTTAGTCGCCTTCAATATTTCGAAGGAAACAACAACAGAAGGTTTGATGTAGACGTTGGTGAAACTATATGAAAAACCCTCGGCCTCAAACAAGGTATTTCTTATGAAACGACTATTTAATATGAAGATGTCGGAAGGTGGATCTGTTGCAGACCATTTAAATGAATTTAATACAGTTACCAGTCAGCTAAGTTCTGTAGGGGTAAACTTTGATGATGAAGTTAGAGCTCTGTTATTCTTGTGCTCATTGCGAGAGAGTTGGAATGGTTTAGTAATGGCCATTAGTAACTCTGTCTCTGGATCTAGTACTTTAAAGTTTGATGATGTTGTTGGTGCTATCCTTAGCGAGGAAATGTGACGGAAAAGCTCCGGTGAGACATTAGGTAATGCTTTGAGTGTAGAGTCTAGGGGAAGAAGAATGGAAAGAGGAAAGAGATCGGGATATTGTAGTAAATCAAGGAAAGGCAGATCCAAGTCCAGATCGGGGATAGTGTGCTAGAATTGCGGAAAGAAAGGACACCTAAAGAAAGATTGTAGATCTTGGAAGGGAAAAGAAGGAGATGAACAACAAGAAAAAAATCATGAAGCAAATGTGACAGGTGATGTGTTACAAGATGCTTTGATTCTTTCTTTCAAAAATGTTATTGATTCTTGGGTTGTAGATTCAGGGGCTTCATTCCATGCCACACCTAATAAGAAATATTTTCATGACTATGTTCAAGGAGATTTTGGACAAGTTCGTTTGGGTGATGATAAACCCTGTAAAATTGTTGGAATGGGTAAAGTTATTGTAAAACAACAAAATGGAAACCAATGGCTACTAAAGGTGGTAAGGCATGTTCCAGATCTGAAGAAAAATCTGATTTCAACAGGGTAGTTAGGCAGTGAAGGTTGTGTGACAACTTTCACAGATAAAACTTAGAAGGTCACCAAAGGAGTGATGGTAATAGAAAAAGGTGAAAAGGTTGGTACATTGTATTTATGCAATGGTATTTCGAACTCTTTTAATGATTTAACTTCCAAAGGAGCAGATGCAGGATTATGGCATCATAGGCTCGGACACATGAGTGAGAAGGGAATGAAGATTCTTCACTCAAGAAATTTGTTTCCAGGTTTGAAGAATGTTGATTTGGATTTCTGTGAGAATTGCATTTATGGAAAACAAAAGAGAGTCAGATTTCTCAGAGTTGGGAAAGAAAAGAAGAGTGAAAAATTGGAGCTTGTGCATACAGATGTATGGGGACCTGCTCAGGTATCATCTCTCAGTGGCTCTCACTATTATGTTACGTTTATTTATGATGCAACTAGAAAAACTTGGATTTATTGTATTCAAAATAAATATGATGTATTTGATACTTTCAAGAAATGGAAAGCTTTGGTTGAGATTGAGACAAGAAAGAAGTTGAAGTGTCTCAGATCAGACAATGGAGGTGAATATTGCAGCAAAGAGTTTGATAGGTACTATTTAGAGCATGGAATTCGTAGAGAGAAGACAGTTCCAAGAACACCACAAGAAAATGGTGTGTCAGAAAGGATGAACAGAACAATCATGGAGCGTGCAAGGTGCATGAGATTGCATGCGGGATTGCCTTTACAATTTTGGGTAGATGCTGTAGATACTGCTGTTTATCTAATAAACAGAGGGCCTTCAAGTTCCTTGGATGGTGGTATTCTAGAGGAAGCATGGACAGGTAAAAAGGTAAACTACTCTTTTTTAAAGCTTTTTGGCTGTGAGGCCTTTGTCCATATTAATAAAGAAAATAGAACAAAGCTTGAAGCAAAATCAAAGAAATGTACCTTTATTGGATATGGTGTTAATGATTTTGGTTATCGCTTATATGATTATGAAAATCACAAAATCATTAGGAGCAAAGATGTAATATTCAATGAAAAGGTCTTGTATAAGAATCAGTTGCAGGAAAAGAAACAGGAAAAAGAAAGCAAGGAATACACAGTTCTTGATGAGATAGCTGAAAAAGTAAAGGTGCCTGAAAATAATAATAATCAACAACCACAGCAGCAGCAACCACCACAACAGCAACAGGCACCTCAAACACCTGAAAGTGGTGTTAGAAGATCTACCAGGATAAGTAGACCCCCTGAACGATACTCTCCTTCATTATATTATTTATTGTTCACTGATTCTGGTGAACCTGAATGTTATGAAGAAGCAATGCAGGTTGAAAGCAGGAAGAAGTGGGAGCTAGCCATGGAAGAAGAGATGGACTCCTTAATGCATAACCAGACTTGGGACTTAGTTAGGTTGCCTGTAGGTAAAACTACATTGCAGAATAAACGGGTTTACAGGTTGAAGGAAGAAAATGGAGGAAAACAAAGGTACAAAGCTAGACTTGTGGTGAAGGGGTTTGCATAGAAGAAAGGTATTGATTTTGATGAAATATTTTCTCCTTTTGTTAAGATGAATTCAATCAGAACTATCTTAAGTCTTGTAGTAGCGGAAGATTTACATCTTGAATAGTTAGATGTAAAGACGACATTTCTCCATGGAGATTTGGAGGAAGAGATATACATGCAGCAACCAGAAGGATATGAGTTAAAAGGGAAAGAAAAATTGGTGTGCAGGTTAAAGAAGATCTTGTATGGCTTAAAATAGGCTCCAAGGCAGTGGTATCTAAAATTTGACAAGTTTATGTCTGAACAAGGTTATACTAGATGTCACTCTGATCATTGTGTTTATCTAAAAAGGAAAAATATGGCAGCTATATTATATTGTTATTGTACGTAGATGACATGCTTGTTGTAGGGTCTAACATGCAGGAAATAAATGTGCTCAAAATAAAATTGGCAAATTCATTTGCAATGAAGGATTTGGGAGCTGCAAAACAAATCCTTGGTATGAGGATAACTAGAGATAGGAAAAATCGTAAATTAACACTGTCTCAGAATGAGTACATAGAAAAGGTGTTGAAAAGATTTAATATGCAGAATGAAAAACCAGTTAGTACACCTTTTGCTAGCCATTTCAAACTTAGTAAAGAGATGTGCCCAAAGACCCAAGAAGACATGGATTATATGTCTAAAGTTCCATATGCATCAGCATTTGGAAGCTTAATGTATGCAATGGTCTGCACAAGGCCTGATATTGCACATGCAGTGGGAGTTGTAAGCAGGTACATGAATAATCCGGGAAAAGAACATTGGATGGCAGTAAAATGGATTCTCAGATATTTGAGAGGTACCACAAATCAAGCATTATGCTTTGGTGGTTCAAACATTGCTCTACAGGGATATGTTGATGCAGATATGGCAGCTGACAGAGATAAAAGGAGGAGCACTACAGGATATGTATTTACTGTAGGTGGAACAACTGTCAGTTGGGTTTCAAAAATCCAAAGTGTTGTTTCACTTTCAACAATAGAAGCCGAGTATGTTGCTGCTATAGAGGCTAGTAAAGAAATGATTTGGTTACAAAGGTTTATGGATGAATTGGGTAAGAAGCATGATATGGGCACACTATACAGTGATAGCCAAAGTGCTATTCATATTGCAAAGAACTCAGCATTTCATTCCAGGACTAAACACATACATCTCAAGTACCATTTCATACAGTCAGTATTGGAAGATGGAGAGTTGAAGTTGGAAAAGATACACACTAGCCAGAATCCTGCAGATATGCTAACAAAATTTGTAACCAAGGAGAAACTGAGAACGTGCTTAGTTTCAATTGGTCTTCAAGGATGACGATGAAGATGAGGAATAGCCAGGTCCAAAGAGGATTCATTTTCTAGCGAATGAAGCAGCGGTGGAGTTGCTACAATCAGTCTCCAAGTGGGAGATTGTTGGGTGTGGAGCCTGATTGTCTTGTTTACTTTGTATCACAGCATTGGACCCATGTACCTTGAAAGGGGCGGCAACGCCGCCCGTAATTAATCGCTGCCGTGGGGGGTCAAACAGATGTAAAATTGCCTTGTAAAAGTATAGTAATTTCTAGTCAATCTGGGCCATTCATAGGCGGATGATCTGATGGTAGAAGTTATGTTTAGATTAGGGGTTTTTTCCCTAGAAGGCAACCCCTCGCTTTTATGAGGGTATTGTATTGTGGCTGTGTATTGTATGTGTGTGTATTATCGGAGCGAGAAACAGAGCGGGAGACTGTGAGAGAGAACAGAGGATATTACAGCAGATCTGCTATAGGTTTTGTCTCTTCATTTTGCTGGATAATAGAAAGGAAGGACTGGCTGTTTGGGGTGGACGTAGCCCAAACTGGGTGAAGCACATATATTTGTGTCTCTCTATTTTTATGTGTTTTGTGTGCTTGTATTTTCCACATATTTTATGTGTTTCATTGCTCCATAATATATAATTTTCTAACATAGTGCTCATCGTTCTGAATCCAACGCACTTCGTTTAATGCAAAATGGACTCCGTATGCTCCCGGAAATGAGTTCTATTCATTTTCACAAACAGGAAAAATTTAAAAAAAAGGACAAATAGGTTGCCCAGTCAGTAGTATGTACTGCTGATGTGGCATGCTAATTGGGTTGGGTCAAAGTTTTTTCTTTTTCCTACGGCGAGTAGGGGACTGACAAGTGGTAGCATTTCATTGGCTGAGAATTTGGGTGATTTGGAATTTTTGTGTTGGCTTAACTTTGGACCAATGGGATGAGGACACGTGGTGTAGCCTGGGGTCGCCAGATGCCCCCCCCCCGCCCCCCATGGTGGAGAAAAACTTTGTTTGAATTTCGGGTGGAGGTGACACAGTTCGACCCCGCGACCTCCCACACAACACACATGCCATCTACCACCATGCCACACTAAAGGTCTTAACCATATTGGAAACCCACATATATTTATGTTTTATAATGTTCAACGGAGGGGGGAGAGGGGGCTAGCCCCATGGGGCCAGCCGCCAACGTATATGACCATAACCGTGACCACCAATGGAGCCAACTCTAAGGAGCAGATTTTAAACATTAATCCAGGTTTAATTAACCCGTAAACTTGTCTTAAAATGCACCTAATCCATAATTATTAACACTAATCTAGATTATCCTCTAAGCGTGGGTTATGTGCTAAAATTGATTAATTAGCGCTAACTGCAGTTAATTATATTAATGAGGATTAAGTCGGTGGTCTGCTAATTTCAGTGGAACTACCAGTTTAACTCTAGCGAACTAGATTTAGCTCAAGTTAGCTAAATTTAGGCCAGAAATTGTGGAAAAACTAGAGATGGTCATAACTTTTAGAGTTTTCGACCAAATTGGGCTCAAAAAGAGGCTTGATGACCATATTTGGGCATTATGGACTCATTGGAACATGTATCAGGATCCATTGAGCACATCTAAATAGTATTTTTGTAGGTTTAAGACCAAGGATATATGGATCAATCAGGGTTTGGAGCATAATTGTTTGAGATTTTATCCAAATTTAGCTCAGAAAGAGGCTACATAGAGGTTTTTGGATGATATGAATCCAATGGTGACTTATTTTTTCTATTTTGAGCACATATAGATGGCCTTTTGTAGGTTTTAGGCTAAGAGGTGTATGGATCAAGTAGGGTTTAGTTACAGTTCCTGAGGGTGTTCAGCATGAAGAAGACCTTGTAGGGGTATTTCCTCACCTTAAAAATTCATATGCAGTAGCTGTAACCAGCAGAGTTCACTTTAGGTTTAACTCCTTTCATTATGAAGTTTCATTATGTGCTTCAATGTGGAACTTAAGGATGCATGTGATGTGTTTAACTCAGTTCAGTGGAAGTATGCCATATTTGTAGGAGATGTTTTGAGTTGTTGCTATTGTGAGAGTTATTTTTAGGAGGAAATTACCTTGTAGGGTTAATAGCCACATTTTATTTGCAATTTTTTTTTAATGTACTTCATTAATACTAAATTATATGAGTGGTCCAGTCATGTTGAGAGGCCCAGAGATGTAGCTCGGGAGGGGTGAACTTTGTTAACAAACCTTTTGTCTTGCTCTTCTTTATGCCTACATGGATTATGTGTGTGTGTTGTTCATTAATTTCAGTTGAAAATAAGGACTAACTCATGTTGAAGATACATTAAACGAACATGTTGTTTTTTGAAGACCCAATTTCATGCATTTCAAAGTGTCAACATAGTCCCAAGTTTAGTTATGTGATTCTAAGGAAGAGGAAAGTGAACACATCCTCCAAATACAGTTCAGTGGGTTTCAGAGCTACAATTGACCAAGTTGTAAGATGGGTAGAAAAAAGAGTATCCAAGAGCTAGAGGAGCGAAATTTGGCTCTTCAAATGGAGAACATAGAGTTGACAAGGATGTTGGATATTGCTAAAGAGGGGAAGAGGCACATGCATTTCTATTGCAACAAGTGACATATGAGAAAGTAGAAGAAAGTTCAACTCCTACAGCAACAAGAGAAACCTCCAATATGAAGTCAGTATGTGGTCATGCTTCAAAAAGTGTATTTGGACAAAATGTGGAAAAATATGCATGTCAATTTAGCAAGCATCTTCAAGAAGCACACCATATGCCAGAGGATAAAAGTGGGTGGCTAGAGTCATCTACAAGTTGGCCATCATCATCATCATGAGAGGTTGAGAAGATGAATGGAAAATATAAGGAGGTAATTAGCATTCCGAGTATCACTCCTTCCATATATGTGCATAAAAACACTTTTGCAGCATTTGAGCAACATACCAAAGGCATAGGCATGAAGTTTCTCTCCAAGATGGGCTATGAAGGTGGAGGCCTAGGCAAAAATGGCCAAGGCATTACCAATCCAATTTTGGTAGAGGAAAGACCAAAATATATGGGATTGGGATATGGTCACAGAGAGTATGGAGAGTGCACTTAATGGCCTAAGGTGCATCAAGCATATGAGTAAGAGATGTCACCTCCTTGTGAAAACCGTTGAAGCTGCAACTCCAAAGACATGTATAACTATCAAGAGTGTTTTTCAAGGCATGGTGATTTTCATTACTTATGGAATCAATACCTTTGTACATTTTTTGATTCTTTTGACCATTGTGTGGTTGTGTGTGAGAAATGCATGATAATGGTTAAACGACTGAACCAAATTTTGGGCATCAAACATAATGACTTTCTTTCGCATGAGAGAACTTCTATGTCTGCAAACAAGAAGAAGTTTTTTGTGCTCATTGCAAAGTGGAGGGACATGACACTGAATGATGTTGGAAGTTACATCTGAAGCTTTGTTTAAAGAAAGGTAAAGATATTATGCAACATGATTCAAGGGAAACAAAAGGTGGCCAAGAGGACTCGCAACAATCCTGAGAAACGTTCAAGACAAAATGGTGCAAGAAGAGAACCCATAAGCCTAAGATAGGCATGATTGGGTAGAATTATTGTAAATTTGTTTAATAAATTGTGTAAGTAATTGTTATCACTACCTATTTAGGTACTTTTCTAAAGTGAACATTTATTGTCACTATATTCGACAAGTAGATGTTTTTCATTCACGTATGTATTGGCTTGTTATAGTCCACATGTTCAAGGATTTTCGTGAATGTACAAGTTGTCGTTCAATTTGTCTACAAGTTTTTCGTATGTTCACCTAAACAAGTATTCAATCTGAAACTTGTGTGAATAGAGTCTTGTGACTAAGATGACTATGTTTTGTATATAATTCCAAGCATATCATGAAACATTTTTTGCAGCAATGTACTACTTATGTACAAATTTAGCATGAAGACGTTAAAGAAAATTTATGTTGTTTCTAATTTACAAGATGGAGTCAAGTTTGTATTCAAAAATTTAACTTCAGAGATGAAGTGTTTTCAAGCCATGCAAAGATGAGGGTAAAGAGAATGTTTAGAGTCTACTCAATGATATTTTTATTCATGCAACAACGATAAGAATGTTGGCTCGACTCTTGACAAGAAAACAGGTCTTCATGAGGGTGATAAGTGAAGTGCCTTGATTGGGGCTTGAAGGGCACCAATTTAGAATCTTGTAATTTGGTTTGATTTTTGTGGGTATTTTGAGTTCCAGTCTCTTTATATTGACTAGGGAAGTAAACTTTTGGAGTCCAAAAGTTCCTAGTGGGGAGGAATGACCAGGTGCTCAGTTTTATGCTAAAAAATCAAAGTTCTTAGAACGTTGTGAGACCCGAACGACCGCGTATTTCTCATCGTTTTGAATCCGACGCACTTCATTTCAGACAAAATGGACTCTGTATGCTCCCAGAAATGAGTTTTGGTCATTTTCAAAAACATGCAAAAATTTAAAAAAGGGAAAGACAGGTTGCCCAATCAAAATTCTGTACTATTGACGTGGCATGATGACTGGGTTGGGTCAAAGTTTTGTCTTTTTCCTTTGGTGAGTAGGGGACTGCCAAGTGGTAGCATTGCATTGGCTGAGAATTTGGGTGATTTTGCATTTTTGTATTGGTTTAAATTTGGACCAATGGGGTGAGGACATGTGGTGCAACTTGGGGCTGCCACATGCCCTCCCCCATGGTGGAGAAAAAATTTGTTTAAATTCTAGGTAGATGCGTTGGGTTTCGACCCTATGACCTCCCACACAACACACATGTCATCTACCACCATTCCACACCAAAGGTCTTAAACATATTGGAAACCCACATATATTTATGTTGTATAATGACCAACGACGGGAGGGGGCCAACCCCCAACATATATTACCAGCAACGTGACCAAAAGTGAAGCCAACTCTAAAGAGTAGACTTTAAACATTAATTTGGGCTTAATTAACCCCTAACCTGTGTTAAAATGCACCTAATCCATAATTGTTAGCACTACTCCGAAGTTATCCTCTAAGCACGGGTTAAGTGCTAAAATTGCTTATTTAGCACTAACTGCAGCTAATTATATTAATGAGGATTAAGTTGGTTGCCCACTAATTTTCACGGAACTTCCATTTTAACTCCATCTAACCGGATTTATCTCCAGTTAGCTAAGTTTAGGCCAAAAATTGTAGAAAACTGGAAATGGTCTTAACTTTTGGAGTTGTCGACCAAATCAAGCTAAAAAAGAGGCCAGATGACCATTTTTGGGAATTTTGGACTCATTGGAATAGGTATCTGGAGCCATTGATCACATCTACATAATATTTTTTCAGGTTGAAGACCAAGGATGTATGAATCAATCAGGCTTTGGAGCATAACTATTTGAGCTTTTATCCAAATTGAGATCAGAAAGAGGTCACATAGAGGTTTTTGGATGCTATGAATCCAATGGTGACTTCTTTTTTCTATTTTGAGCACATCTAGATGGCCTATTTCATGTTTGAGGCTAAGAGGTGTATGGATCAAGCAAGTTTTAGTTGCAGTTCCTGAGGGTTTTCTGCATGAAGAAGACCTTGTAGGGTTTTTTCCTCACCTTCATAATTCATATGCAGTAGATGTAACTACAAAATTTCGATTCAGGTTTAACTCCTTTCATTATGAAGTTTTCATTATCTGCTTCAATGTGGAATTGAAGGATGCACACAATGTGTCTAAATTAGTTTAGTGGAAGTATGTCATCTTTGTAGGAGATGTTTTGAGTTGTTGCTATTGTGAGAGTTCTCTTTAGGAGGACATTACACTGTAAAGGTAATAGACACATTTTATTTGCAGCAAAATTTTAATGTACTTCATTAATACTAAATTATATGAGTGGTCTAGTCATATTGACAGGCCTAGAGATGTAGCCTAGGAGAGGTGAACTCTATCAACCAAACTTTTGTCTTGCTCTTATTTATGCCTACATGGATTATGTGTGTGTGTGTGTTGTTCATTTAGTTCAGTTCCACATAAGGACTAGTTCATGTTGAAGAGACATTAAACGAACATGTTTTTTGAAGACCCAATTTCATGCATTGCAAAGTGTTGACACGGTCCAAGTTTAGTTATGTGATTATGAGGAAGAGGAAAGAGAACACCTCCTCCAAATAGAGATCAGTAGTTGACTCTTGCAAGTTGGGGCCTGCAAATTAATGTAAAAAAATTGAAAATTGAGTAGAATAAGAGTTGGTATTTTTATCCCATTTGGGTTTCCATATAAAATTTTTTGTCTCCTTATGATGTGATGCTCTCTTGTGTTTTTTATTGTGTTATGTCATGATGATATATATATATATATATATAACCGATGACATAATTTGTATAGTTTTGTTGACGCTGCCAGATCCCGCTAACAATACACGGGATCTCCCCAATATGAGGTCCCAATTACACCTCACACCGTTTGGTGTAGTAGTCCCATCAGGAAATATGGACCAGTTTCCACTAACTTAGAGATTTTCCTTGGCTTAAGAAATTAGCATGAGAGAGTAGCACACATGTCCTTTTTAATGAGTAAGAGAGTGTGCCTTATCAACTATTCGATTGTAGATGTATCAAGGTTCTTTCAATTCAAGGGAGAGAATGTGATCCTCTAAAAGAAAATTAATAGTACCAATCTAGTGGAAGCACACACATATGAACAAGAAAGAATCTTAAGACATCAAATGAAATAGTTAACATAGATGCTACTATCATTAAAATCATCACAAAAATTTTCCGACAATTTGAGCTCCAAAGTCACTGAAATAATTTAATTACTTCAGTACATAAGGAAGCCAACATAAATCTCAAACATTAAAAGAGTAGTATCAAAACATCCATGATATATGAATGAATTTTTTTTGGAAAAATGGCTTCAAGTATTAAGAAAAACTTCCAAGATACATGAGTACAATGAACATCACTAGCTCCAATAGTGAAGCATTAGAGCCACTACTTTTTGCCCAAAAGTATTATCTCTATCTCTCTAATGCCTTGTGGGAGAAGCCAAGGTTAAAAGTATTTTGCTTGAGTAATGAGGCTCCTTGAAGCATGAACTTTCATATACTTACCACTTCTAATGACCTTTGGACTTCTATAACTCTTGAACTTCCAAATCAATTTTGGAATTTCATATGACTCTTGGAATTACGTCTTTTGGACTTATTCACATGGCGTGTTTGTCCATACATGAATCTTGGACTTCTAATTCTTTGTATTTACAATAGTTTCATCATTACATCATGATTTCCATATCATCATGTGGTGAGGACATGAAAAATCACTATCATTGATGACTAGGACTCATAGTAACTGACGACATGGACTTTCTTGGTAGGTGACAATGTTGTCACTTGTATCTTTGATCTTGTATGCAACTTCCATGCTGTTGATTTCTTCACCCTCTAATGGATCTTTCATCATATGGAGTATTTTGAGCTACTTCAATCATCAAGATTTCAATTTTCTTCATCTTGTCTCATCGTGTGTTCTTCATTCTTGAATGCTTCCTTTGATTGCCATCTTTGCCCTATATTTTTATGCATCGTTTCCATGTTGTTTTGGAAAAACCTACAACTGAAATCACTCATGGAAAGCTAGAAACAACCTTAAAAAATCTCTTATTCTAAAATTTTTCATGCAAATTTTCTATTTAATGCTTAACAGTGCACTCGAGAAGAGCAAGGGGAACTTCTAGGCACAAGAGTGCACTACAAAAGGCTGAAGGGATGAAGCTTCAAGGCTTCAGGATGCACTCATGTGTTAAACATGAGAGAGAAATCTTAAGTGAGGGAGTAGGGTGTAGGTCCAAAGGATTAAGGAATAACATTTGAGCTTCCCAAGTGAATTTTGAACTCAAGTAAGAGAGGAAGGAAAAAAGGCACATTGTTGAAGGTTGAAGGGATGAGGCTTCAAGGATTCGGGTTGCACTCATGCACTCAACAAAGCTAAGGAGGGCACAAAAAACAGT
The DNA here is from genome assembly GCA_034641835.2 of Pinus albicaulis. NCBI lineage: Eukaryota > Viridiplantae > Streptophyta > Pinopsida > Pinales > Pinaceae > Pinus > Pinus albicaulis. The sequence continues at coordinate 962,677,832 of CM076581.1, read as the reverse complement.
GTTGAAGGCTGAAGGGGTTAGGCTTCATGCTTTCCAAATTTGACATATGATCAAGAGGGTCAAGGAGGGCGAAGGGCGTAGTGCTGAAGGTTGAAGGTGTTAGGCTTCGACCTTCCCAAGTGCATTATGTGCTCATCAAGGAGGAAGGATTTTATATGGGTGTAGTTCAGAAAATGGAAGGGGCATGATTCTTACAAGTGTGCGATGTGATCTTGGAGGGTGCATGGTGCACTTCCGAACAACGAAGGAGTCCTAATCAAGGCTTAATATTGTGCCATGTGCTCCTAGACTTAATGGGTTAACTTGTGCAATCAAAATTTGTCTATGTCTGGTAGGTAGAACAAAGGGAGAGCACAATTAGTTTAGACATTAAATTAAGTATGACACATACCAACTCATCAATAAGACATTGATAGGCTTGAACAATGAGGAATACACATCAAAATCCAATTTACAAACATTCCCCAAGAACAATGAACAAAGTGTGTGCGACTGCAACCAAAAGTGTCGTTTTGCAACAAATAAAAGTATTGTAACCATTAAGTGCACTAGATATGTTATAAAAAATGTGGCGACACTTAGGAATGATCAAGAACGCTTAAACAATGTGGAATGACTTGAAACGACACTTGATAACCAAAGCGACACTTGATGCGACAGTTTGGTAGGCTTCAAAATTTGAATGTAGTGAAGTTTTGGAGGGTGTTATAACAACGACAACATGTTCACTACTATATGGATGAATGATTAAGAAATATTTTTAAATTATGAAATTGACCTTACAATGATTCACCCTCCTCTCAGTGTGACCTTTGGGCTAACATTAATATTTTATTAACTTGATAATTCATACCTTAATAAATCTTATGCACTTAATTACAAGTACCATTGAATTTCTATGCCACGTGTCTATCATGAACTAGTTCCACTTTCAAGGAAACCAAATAAACACAATGAAAACTAATCTCCACTTACACATGTTCAAGCTCTCGATGATCTTGGAATTTTAATGCAATGGTAGAATTTATCAAAACCGAGGTGGTATTTTTAGTGTTGGCCTTTTGTATGGTGGAAGGGTCATGGATAATTACTTTGCCTAGTTGACCTCTTCTTGGAATGTGATTTAGTATATATAATTCACTTACACTCTTACTTTGTTTTTATGTTTTATGGTGTTGTTTCTCTAATTTATATCTTAATTTCCTACAAGAATTCTTAGGTCTAAGGCTATGTATCTATCAAATTTCCAAGTTACAACCTTCCATTAGGGATTTTCTTACTAGTTTTGAATTAATGAATATGGATCACTGAGATTTGCAAGGAATCAATAATACTCTTCTGTTTCATGAAGAAATGGTACAAGATTAAAACATCAACTTTCCATCCTTGAAGAAGAATGCAATATGATAAGGAACCTAGTGGTAAATTTGTAGAAAGATGCCTAATGTAGAGCATCCAATCAATGGTTGTTTGTAAAGTTACATTAAGGGGTGTAGAAGGAGGAGGATAATGTGCACTGGATCACTGAGAATATGGACATTATAGACCAAGAATCAACACCAACTAATATAGGTTTGGAAGATGCCACAAGCTAAATATTTTTTGTTAATCAATTATTTTTAAGGTAATGAGTATCATATAGAATCCATAGTAGTAGTAAGAACTAGGAACTTTTTCCTACATACAAATGCAAACTCTATATTGTGTTGTGAATATGTGCAACTTGTTTAGAGCTAGAGAACACTTTTTATGTTATATTAGTACTTTTTAGTTATGCTAAAACTATTTTGATAATATAAATGACCTAGTTTCAGTTTTAAATAAAGAAAGAAAGAAAAACTTAACAAGATGTTATTTAATACTATTGCATAAAAAAAAACCTGAGATTAACACAATAGAGGAATTTGTGAATAAATTTCCATAATTTATAATAGGGAGGAAAAATAAACCAAATACAGATTATCTGGTAGATTGGGTTTTAGTTTCCCAAGTCTCCTTTAGTCCTCCTTCTGAAATTTGGTTCAATTTATTTCAATCATATTCCTTTTCGCCTTCAACTCCTACCTTGAAAAAATGAGGCTTCACCATATATTCGTTTTTCTCCTTTGCTAGAGGATCCCACTAAGGAAAAACCTATCACAATAAGCATAATTACATCCTTTCTTATCCCACAACAATTGAATATTTTCACATTGAGTTAGGACATCAAAAACTAATAAGAATATATGTACACAACATGTATTTGGATGAAACCTACCTTGCAAATTTCTAGATCAATGTTTAATAGTGAAACATCCAAAAGGATATATATATATATATATCTATATCTATATATATATATATATATATATATATATATACAATATCTAGAATAGATTCTATATTGGTGCATGATAGTTCATTTCACTTTTCTTCTTGTTTTATAGGATTCTTTATAATTTCATTCATACCCTCATTATGATTATTTGCAATGTTTATGGGTTGGTTTTCTCAACTAGAAAAGGTCAGAAGGCATTATGGATAGAAATTGATCAATTGATAGCATAGTAGCAAGATTATGAGCCCGATTAAAAAAATTCATAGTAAAATTATTCCTTAAGAAGCACCTCAAGAAGAGTTGAAAATTTGTATTATGGATACTCATTATCGATGACATCTGAAGATTGTAGCATCTACTATTATTATGACATTTAGTTTCTCATTAAAATCAATTACCATCCTTTTTTATTAAGCTTTAACAAATTTTCTGGTGAACTACCATATATGACACAAGTATCTAACAAGGCCAAATCTTATCAAACCTTCAATTCCCATTTAATGGAGCGATAGCATGTGATTTTCATCATATAGTCTCTTAGGTTGTGCACATCAAGAGAGGAGGGATGTCTCTCTAGTTATATTTGTATGATGTAAGATATTGTGGATTCATCCCTTGACAAACATGAACTCACAAAATTGAGAGAGAGATCGATGCATTGAGATGCCATTTGCACTTATTATTCGTTGAATCAAATAATAAATTTAAAAATTAAAAAAAAATGTTAGTTGAACTTTATAATTGTTCATTAGTCGCAATTATATTTTCTTACACAAGTTGTTAACCTGAATTATTTCCAAGAAAAATATCAGTGTTAAACTCGACACTTTTACCCACGTACCTACACATAGAAATGAAAATGAGGTTACAATTTCTGGATCATATTTTAGTCTTGTCAAAATATGCTTTCTTTTAGAATTGATTTCCAAACTTCCTGAGGAATACCTCAATATTTCTAGGCACAAAATTTGGATATCTTTTGACAACATTATTGGCACCAATTTTGAGTAGTACTTTTTAACCATGAGAGCATGCACTACTTGAAGAAAAATGGAAGTAGCTTGAGGTCATTTTCTTCACACAAAATAAAAAACACCTATAGTCACAACTTGGTGCACTTAGATCATTTTAGCATTGAACAACGTCCAAACAACCTATAGGTCAGGTGTGATACATAAGGATCTTGGAAGCATCGCCAGACATGCAATTATGCTTTAGAGAGAAGGTGTTTTTGAGAAGCATTTCCTAATAGTGTTAGTGTGTATATTCACTAATGATGTTAAATAATTTTCTTGGGAAAAATGAAGGAGTTACACACTTTTTATTGATATTATTCTAAGTACATTTAGTAAAGTATGTTTCATCCTAGAAAATTTGTAGCATTATGGATGTTGTTGTGGTAACACTTATTACGTAGTAAATGGGGAAAATTAGTGTAAACTTAAATGAATACTTACAATGAGCATGGAGAGAATTTCATTAAGGTCATCATTGGATATTTTTATGTTGTAGAGAGTGGTTCACTCCAAAAATCATTTTGGTTTTAGCATTTGAATCAATAAATAACTATTATTTAGCGATATTAAGGTAATTTATTCTAACGAATAACTATACATATTTAGGACAAAAATGAAGGTTCCCTCGTGGTGTATGAATTCATTATATTTTATTTATTGATAACATATATTTGACTTATGGAGGAGGTGCAAAAGTAGTAATAAGGAATATTTATATAGAAATTGCAGGAATTTCCCATGAGGACAATGAAAGTATTTTCTTATAATAATTGTAACATACTTACTTTTTAAGAGATAGAGAGAAGACTAAATTTGTTTTCTTCTCAAATTTTCTTGACCATATTCCATCTACCCTTCCATCCCCCTTACCAGCACTCTATTTATATTTCCAATTGAGGGTTGAGGGATCCAAACCTTACCCCTAGTTTTCTATCAATCTATGTTAAATACCAAGCAACTAGGAGACGTACGAGTTCCATTATGTTCTATTTTATTTTGTTTCATAGTTGAGCAGAGAAAATGGGAGTGGGAAATTAGAGAGCATAATAGAGGGGGTTAATATTATATAATAGCCTTATAGGACATGGGTCTCAAATAAATCCATAGAGAGCACTTCTTCCTTTGTACTTGCATACTTCCATATTAGAGAAAAGAGAACAAAGTAGCCTTGCCTTCTAGGAATGGTTTTTTCCATAAGGGTTTCCCAAGAAAGCGCTTGTGTATATTATGAATGTTGTGTGTGTGTAGTATTTCCTTAAATTCTATATTTCTCACATTGCAACTATTTTATTTAATTACATAATATGAAATCTAAAAGGAAAATTAGCTAACATGGTATGGATTTAAGTAATTTCATCAAATAAGTTGTGAAAAAATGTTATGGTGGAATATTGATATCATATTATGTTATCTCCATGTGAGGAAAATTCTTGTGGATGATTATTTCTAGATTCCAATGTTATAATTGTGAATGTAAAATTTACTTCTCAAGGCTCAAGTGAAGGGATCATCAACAATGATGGAAGTGAATTAGGTGTGATGGTTCCTCTCTTTATCTCTCTCTCTCTCACACACACACACACACACACACACACACACACACACACACATTCCTTTATTGTTTTGTTATTAAAATTATTTATTGTATGTGACATATCTAAGATTTCTGGTGTAATTTATCTCCTAGTGAATAATATCTTGATTATGGTTTGAAAGTGGAACTTTTTAGGTCTTTTCCTCTTATATTTCGAATAAAATTTACAACCAGCATAGAGTTGTTATAATATTTTATTTGTCATTATCATAAACGTAAAAAATTTTGAAATATACCTTTTAAGATTGTGTTTGAACCCAAAATCCCGATTTAGAATATAGAAATTATTCCTCCTCACCCTTCAACTACCCTAAAAAATATATCAAATTGTATTTTATGTTTTATAATTAAAATTTTACAAAAAAGAATTATCCATTTCAAATTTCCTTTTGGGTCTGGTAAACACTCATTTGCCCATCTTAAATTAGACTTAAATTTCTATTTGAAAACATATAATTTCTAGCATTATATTTGAACTTAAATTTATTTTAATCCTAAAGAAATCTTATTACCTTAACCTCTTTTAATAGGATGAAATTTACATGTGAAAATTTGAAAATTTACTTGTTACAACTAAACCCTAGAGCCATATTTACCCTATGTCCCCAAGCATCCTCTTCCATTATCATTTTTTTGGACTTATATTGCCTTAGGAATTTTCCCTTTGAGCTAGAGGACAACTATCCTAAATTTATAGATACAGCTACCAAGGTAAATACAGGTACCATATCTAAGTCACCCTGGATGTTAGTATGAATCCTTTGTCGAAGTGTACGAAAAAGGACCACTTTAGCTACGCATAACTAATAGCCCTAACAACAAAAGTGGCTGCCAATATCTTCAGATCTGCGATTAGTTGAACAAGAAAAGAGCTGCAAAAAACTAGATCTATGCATGGAAAGACATTAAGCAGTAAAAACAAGGGTTTGCTCCATATACCAATAGACAAGACAAGAACAATTTTTGAAATAATTTTTGTATTAATTGGGCACCTGGGAGGAAAAAAAGAAGGCGTATCCAATTCTCCTCAGTGGGATGGGTTCTTGGAAGTCCTCGGCACTTCAGATCTAAGATTTCTCTCTCTTGTTGGTGTAGAAAACCCAATGCAAAGAATAGAGCTCAATGGGAGCTCACACAGCAAATGATGGAAAAATGGGACCAAGTGTATAGATCCAGAGTGATCTAATAAGCAACAAAAGGTGAAGAATGGTAGGAAAAACCCTCCTATTTATAACAAAATATTGGGTCATTCTAGATCTTGGTGCATGATTAAAATAATGTTAACCAAATCTAGATCCACCTTTTATGGAATATTTTATTATATTTGTTGGAGGAAAAAGGTATTTGACTTGGGTCAAATCCCTTTCTTTGTCAAAAAAAAAAAATAAATTATTTATTTATCTTTTTAAGGAAGTGGTTGAAGGATAATTAAATAAATAATGATTTATTTAATTATTTGTGGGTGATTTGGTCATATTTAACAAGGAATATTATCTAAATAAGATTTAAATAATTATTCCTAGAAAATAATAAGATAAATAAAGGTTTATTTAATTAATTTCTTTGTTTTTGGGTTAAACATGACTGGGAATAATAATTAAATTATGGTTTAATTAATTATTCCATGAGGAAAATTAAACAAAATAGGTTTGTTTAATATTTCCTTTTGGGGTTTCCTCTTTAGACCATAAACAACCTAATAAATGTGGTTTATTAAGTTATTTTACATAGTGAAAGCAATTTTACTTAGGGTAAAATTGGTCTTACATGGTGTACTTGGGTCCATCTAATGATAATAGGTTAGATGACTAAAAAATGGTGTAACAGATTGCCCCCCAGCGTGCGAGTGTCAGGAGAAAATCGTATGACCGAAGTACGTTGTAAGAACACAATCACTAGACAACAAAAGGGATGTCAGAGAGAGAAATGTGAGGTAGATAGTGTGCTGAAGGACTAGACCCTGAGGAGACGAGACTCGCAGGTGCAACAAGTCTCCTTTTATGAGAGGGTACCTGTGCTGAAGGCGGCGGGGGAGGCATACCTATGCCCGCCGAGACAAAGTACAAAAGAATAGTGTGTCCAGTAAACAAGGGACCGAACCATAAAGTACAGCCGGCATAATCATGAGCTAGATAAAAATACAATGAGGAATCCCATATACATGTTGTGCCTGGGATAACAGCCAGGACTTGTACAATAATATCTGAGTACATGAGATACAAATACAACCCAAATGCCCCCTGTAAATGGGGAAAGGCTCACAAAATCTGACTGATACATGCAAATCAAAGAGGCACTGCAAGTGGCTAAGGCCAACATCATCAAATATCTGGAGCTGCATCGAAGGCTGCAAGGAGGAGGTCATCCGGGCATGTGGGGGGCTACCTGTAGGGCCACTCCCTCATGAGGCTTGAGACATCTCACACACACCCAAGAATCATCAAGAGCTGTTGCTGTATCACTGAACCATCAAGTATACGGATCTCGGTCATGCTGAAAGGAGCTAGAGTGGAGAAACAATCAAGTCAAAGGGAAATGAGAGATCCCTTTGCCTGATCCGAGGCACCGAACAAGAGTGGAAGCTGGAACCAAGGTACACCGCCCTCTAGACCTGGCTTCCGGAAAGAATGAGCTGATGTCGACAGAAGGAGGTCCGCTATAGGTGAGGCAATGAGATATCCTCAACTAAGGCACGAGAGAAAATATTAGAGTGACGGACAGACTGACACTAATGATGATAGTGAAATGGAAAGGACTGAGTAGCGAATGGACGACTTCCCTTGTTAGAGCATAAAGGGCATGAATGACATGGCAGCGACTGACACAATATCATAAGGGATAGGGGACAGTGGGACTAAAGGTCATAATGTGCGACACAAGAGAGAGACCAAGCAATGAAGGATGGAGGGCTATAGCGGGGTACAAAGGGACTCGGGATAGACTCCATGAATGCGATGATGACTCAACTTGGATGCTCTAAACAAGGGCGACTCGATGGTGTTGCCACACAGTAAAGGCCCAATTGGGGACCATGAAAACATGAGTACAAGATGGTAACTCATGACGAAAATCGACACGAACAAAGACAAGTAAGGAGGCAAAATGGTGCCCCAAGTACAAGTGTCGTAAGTGAGGAAATTCGATTTTAAGGAGAGGTGAAGTGACCCTTCTTAGACAAAATGTGTCATGGTGAAGTATCAAATCACAAAAAACTAATAGATACCCATTTGAGGGCTCAGTGAGATCTTTCCAACGGTGCAGACGGTTTGTCAAACGGGGCTACGGTATGGTCGCAGCAGTCAAAAGAAGAAACAGAAGTTCTCTTTTATTAAGGCAGTTTTCCCTCCAAATTCATTCATTTTCTATTGTTGCTGTGGTGAATGTAAAGAGGAGAGAAGGCCCTAAATCTTGCGGTGAGCGTAGTGGAAAAACCGACTGTTGGAATCGAGATCCGTCAGTTGCAGGTAAGAGGCATAACCTTACTCTTTCATTTTGATGGATTGAAAGTTCAGTTTAGGGCCCAAAATCTCAGAAACAGACCCTCCTTCATCTCTACAGCCGGGTCGCACTTTTTGGGCCAAAAAGTGCGACCTAGGAAGCAGGTTTCAGGGCAAAAAGTGCCTGTCCCAGAATTGGGCAGAAAATTGCGACCTGGGAGATGAAGGGGTTTTAGTGCTGTTTTATGGCTGAGAGTTGGGTTTTTGTGTTTGGTTATGGTATTCCCTATCTATATGATAAAAAAGATGATGTTTTTGTGCAGGTATGGCAGATTTACGGGTTAACTGGAGAGAGAGAGACCTGAGTACATTACGGGCAGAGATCCAGGCAGATCAGGGTGTCCGTCGTGTGTTGGCCAGGTTTGGGGTTCTAAAGTTTTTGGAGAACCCTTTGATGAGAGAAGGAGAGCCTTTTTTGGCCCAGATTATCAGTTACTAGGATCCAGAGCATGAGGTCTTTGTAGTGCAGGGGCACAGGATCGAACTGACAGTCCAGGATGTGTATTTCCTGACGGGTCTCCCGCCACTGGGGATGGTGGGAAACACACAACCAGTATTACCGCGGGGGCGGCATATCATGGAGTTTGTGGAGCGACATTGTCAACTGGGTCTCCAAGTCAAGGGGACTCGGATACCGATCGGGGATCTAGAGAGACTAGAAACGCGTGCAGTGGCCGCAGCTGTGCTGCGTATCTTGGGAAACCAGGTGCTCCATCACATCACTGGGGGGTAGATGATGATTGTGGAGAGTGTGTTGAGTGGGACCTACTATGGGTGGGCCCAAATTATGCTGGTGTCACTAAAATGACAGTTGTCGCTCTGCAAGCGGCAAGTGAACCACGATTGCTCATATGGGACTTTATTGTGCACCTTCTTCTTTGAGAAGATCCCGACCTTGCGGCCTCATATACAGCTTCCAGATGGGGGCCCGAGAGAGCCCAGGATGCGCCGGTGGGGGCGGCTATTGTGCAGAGGAGGAGGAGGGGCGGTCGGGCGAGTGTTTCGGCCTGAGTTTTTTGCCCATTGGGATCAGATGCCATTATACATAGACGACTATCCCTATAGTGGGATGAGTTATTATGGAGATCCGGACCTGCCACTTCCGCCTGGTCGAGTATGGGGGCCCGATGGTAAGTGAAAGATTGCTATTCTTGTATGGGCATGTGAAAGTTTTTGAATAGTAGCTATGGTACTGATTCATGTACTTTTGGTATGCAGATATAGCTCCGGTAAAACCGGCCAGATATATGGGACGACCGGCAGCATCTGGAGCTGCAAGTCCGAGTGGGTTGAGAGTAGCGCATAATGAGGTTGCAGCCGCCCATCTGGAGGACATCCGCCGTAGATGCAAAAGGTTGCTGACCGGAGTATCAGAGCGCGGGTGGCAGGACTTAGACGACCAGTACATAGAGCCATGTATTGGTCTACCCTCGGAATGGCAAGGTGTCATGCGGCGCATGGCGATGGCCGGTCAGGGGATGCGTGATCTACAGGCTGCAGGGGCAGAGCCATTGGCTCGGGATCCACCAGATAGTGATTAGGTGTGGGGCATGTGGTGCCCCCTAGTGTGTATGTAGGGGCAGGTGGTGCCCCCATTTTTGAGTTTTTTGTAACATGCTATGGGTATGTCATATGTATCAGAGTATATGGGCTCTAAACACATATTTTGTGACACATATTATGGATATGCATCAGTTTTTAATGATTATAAATGTTATTGTCTTGTATGAAATGTGTGTGATAAATGCCAATCTAGAACATGGTTTGCAATACTATCTACATAGTGATTCTGGTCTCGAGGTACATGGTTGAAAGTTATGGTTTAAAATTCACGTATCAAGAGTTTCACTCGTAAATAGCATATAAAAAGAACAGGGTTATGCACACGATAAACACCATTGAGTTGCATGACAAGAAGTAGGGAATCCAAACGAACGTGCAGATGGAGGATGCGATGGAAGAGGGCATCGGCTAAGAGACCACGCACTGCATCATATTCAGCCTGATTGTTGGTGGCAGAACCAATGCAGACCCCATTAGAGAGGACAAGGGCATGCAAGGGGGTGAAAATGGCCCAACCTGCCGAGGCTAGATTCCGGGAGTAACAACTTGCACCATCGGCGTAACCGATAAAGGGTAAGGACGGGAGGTCCTGCAGAATGGTGTCACAAGACAAAAAATGGGGGGAGGAGATACAATGACAGCAGCGTGAGTAGACAGAAGACATCGAGTGGCAACTGTGGGAGGGGGTGCCAGGAGCAGGATGACTATGACTCATATACAAACGAGAGGGTGGTATATGAGGGCTATCGGAAGGGTGGTGAGGACTCAGGTTGCGGAGGTCAACAGAGATACAGGTAGAGTGATCTCGTGTAGGGGTAAAAAAGAGGTGGTCAGGCGAAACAACAGGGGAGGATGCAGGGGGACTGGGCTCCAAGGGTCGTGTAGAGGAGGATAGGTAAAGAATGGTCGTAGTAGACTCTGTCATCTGAACATCAGGGGGGGAATGTCGATGGGAGCGGGGGAATCCTCAGGTTGGCCTGAAGCATACTACGCGAGTATGGGAGAGGTGGATTGATTTTGTTCAACCTCATACTCTCAGACTACCTCTAAAGAGGCGCGGTAATGCGTCAGGTGAGGACAATGGTGGGAGTAATGGCCATGGACACCACACAAAGCACAGGGTTTGTTGGTGCGGAGAGTCTTGGGGTTCTTGGTTACGGACGAAGAAGGAATGGAGGCTTCAGGGGCCGTAGACTCGGGGAACGCAAATTTAACCATGGGTTGAATATGGGGCAATTCAGGACAGGCATGAGTGGCATGGCCGACGACATCACATAAGGCGCAGGGCTTTGCAGGTGGAGGAGGGGCCGGGTCAGTCGGGGTGGTCTTGTCTTTGGGTGCCCCCTTGCGAGCTTTGCTTTTCTTCCCAGGAGCCGTCACGACAGGAGAAGGGTCCTGTGGAGGTGCTGGAGGCACAGTGGCAACGGAGGAAGTGAGGGGGACCGGTTGAAATGGTGTCAAAGCCATGTAGGGTTTGGGGTGACCAGGAGGGGTAGCGGCTGGAGGGTCAAGGTGGTACCAGACTGGACACTCCAAGGTCAAAGTTAGGGAGAGAGGGTGCTGGGTGATGGGGACAGAATAGACTCCGGGAGGGGGAGCCAGGAAAGGTATCTGACCAGCAGGGTAATGACTAGGAGGGACGGCTCCGAGATTATTAAGGCCTGGGGGAACCGATCCAGGGGGATAAAGGGGTTCAAGGATACCAGCTGTAGGGGGAGGGCCAGAAGGAGGAGGTCCGGCTGGCTGAGATGAATGGCTAGGAGCGAGTTGCGAAGGGCGAGGGGGAGGTTGCTGACTAGCCGAAGCAGGCCGCTTAAGGGCAGCCTGAGACGATTGCATCATGCAAACATTCGATAAGATGGGATCAGTGATAGAAGGAGGGGGGAGATTAGGAAAAGTTCCAAGCAGGGAGGAATCTTTGTAAACGCCGGGGGAGACACTGGTCAAGGAATCGATGGTTTGCTTGTTGGCTACAGAAGAGATGGTTGTCTCAGGTGAGGTCTAAGATTTTGGCTCATGATATGTCAACTGGTCAATGGTGACGATCTTTCCATTGTGAGGAAAAGACATCTTATGAAAAACTACAGACGGGATAAAAGACATGGCATAGGTGTAGCTTCGCCCCAATAGAATGTTGTAGTCTAGCGGGGCGTCGATGACTTCAACGTCAACGCAAACAGTCTTACCGGCGAGGGTGATAGGACAATTACAAAACATGCCAATGGGCTGGGAGGCGTGGCCGTCCCACGCTCGAAGGGTGATCATGGAAGGGGCCAACTCAGGGGATTCGAGTTGCTTCCAAACCGAAGCAGACATCACACAAGTGGATGCCCCCTCATTAATTATACACTAGAAAACGTTGGCGTTCCAGATTTTGACTGGGATTTGGAAGGCGATGGAAGTAGGAAGAGGAGGATGGTCTGATTGATGGGTGTCGAAAACAATCATTTGGTCATTAGCAGGATCTACAGCGCCCACGGCAGATAGTAGAGCCTTCTTTTGGGAAGGGCATGACTGGAGGAGTTCCAGTGTGGAAATGGCAGCAGGAGATTGCGCCAAATCATCTACTATGCTATACGAATGAGCAACTCGACCAGAAGCAGCGTTTCGACGTAATGGTCCCTTAGGAATCTTGGTATGAACCTCAACTTTGGGTTGAGGGATATGTAAGGGGCCACTAGATGTCGAAAGAGGCTCTGTAGAACCTGAAGAAGGAGGCTCGGGGGCAGACTCAGCAGGAGGCTTGGGGTACTGGCGAGACCGAGTTTGAAGGTGAAGGTTGACGGTTGGGGATGGATCGGAGTTCATCATAAGGATCTGGTAATCGGAGGAACCAGAAATGGAAGGTGGAGTGGAGACCCACCCATCAGGTGGTTGGGTAGCCACGAATCCTTGCTGAGGGAAAGGATCAGTAAACACAGCTGGTTGAGTAGTGGCCACATTAGGGGGAGTAGGAGGGGAGGCATGTTGTCCTCGCAATGTGGCTTGAGACTCCCACATCTACCGCATCTGTGGTAAAAGGGGACAATCGTGGGTGTAATGACCGTAAACACCGCAACACGAACAAGGCTTGTTGGTACGAAGAGGCCTGTCCGGCTTGGGCTAAGTGCCCTGTTGCTGGTTAGCAGTGTTAGGGTCAAAACCTTGAGGATTGGGTCCACGAGTACTAGGGGCAGATTGATTTGGATTGCCTCTCCGCCTTCTTTGAGAAGAAGGGGGATTAGTCGCACCTTTCTGTGCAAATACTTGCCTTGAAGGGGGCTCTAGGTGCTATTGCTGTGTTTGAGGAGGCAAGGGAGGTGGAAGTGCATATGCTGGAGGAGCGGGCACACCAGGCTATGGATAAGGGTAATGGTTAGGTTGGGCAACATTGAGGTAAGCAGGAGGTTGGGCAAAAGGAGGAGGCACGCCATATCCTGGATACATGCTACCGGGAGGGGGAAGAGTGCTAGAGGTGCTGGCCCCTCCGTGAGGGAGACCGTAGCCCATAGGAGGTTGAGCATGCGGATGGGAAAGGGCTCCAATGAGACTGTCGACGGAATGAGATGCCCCTGGGGCGTTAGCGCCACTGGGCCTGGGGAGGTTAGGAAGGATGGTATAAACATAACCAGACTAGGCGTAGATCAGGTCATATTTCAAGGCTATTTGGAGGGCGGCTTCTTCGGTTTGAGGGAAATGGGAGGCGACATCCTTGCCAATGGGAGCTAAGAGAGAGTGAAGGAACCAGTCCATATAGAGCCGATCTTTGAAGGGGGGAGCTCGACATAAGCTGCGTCTTCGTCGCCATTCCTGAACATGGGTAGAAAGGCGGGTCGAAGATGTTTGCTTAAAGGAAGTCAAGAGCTCCGTACCGGTATCGTATCGGAGAGGGAGCTGGAAGTAAGACAAAAAGGCTTGGGCAATGGTCGCAAAGATGGTATGGGAAGAGGTGGCTTGGTCTACATACCATTTAGAAGCTTCACCGATAAGCGTGAGTTGGAACAAATGAAGACGGATGGAGTCATCGGTAATGGAATTGGAGGAACACCACATGTGGAAAGATCGGACATGATTGGTTGGATCTTCTCCAGCAAGGCCTTCGAACTTAGGGATGTCGGAGGGGAGCTTGGTTGGCATAGTAGGCCAAACAACATCATGGCGGATAGGGTCATTGATCAACTGATTGAAATTGGGGAGGCTAAGGCCGGCAATGTACGGCAGCAAGGGTAGGGCCGAGGTAGTTCCTGTGGCGGTTCCGCTAGTAGTAGTTCTGGCATTAGGGCCTAGAGCACCGCTAGCGTTAGGCCCTAGACCAGACATAGTGAAGGTGACAGGGGGAGAACCAGGAGGATAAGGAGAACCCAATGAATCAGAAGAGGAGTCAGAGTGCAGACTCGGAGGAGGACTGGTTCGACAATGGCGGGACGGAGCAGGTCGATCGACCGGAAACTAAGGGTGAAGGCCAAGAAGTCTCTAGGAAAGGCGCCTTGGGGGCGCAATGATGACGGGAAGAAGGAAACCGACAAGGGCAGAAAGGGACAGAATCAAATGAGGTCAAGGGCAGAAAAGGTGCAGTGACAATTGATTTTAGAGTCTTTTCCAGGCGGTGTTAACCAGGCGCTTCTTCACTTAGGGTCAGTGTGTGGCGCGCGTTAATTTTAATTTTTAAACCCTTTCCGTTTTGAGAGCAAGAAAAAAGTGTGCTGCGTAACTGAAAATAAATATGCAGAGAACAGTATATAATGCTGAAATAACAGAAAAATAACAGCTACTTTTGCATCTATCTAACCCAAGAAGGCGGGTCTCTCAAAACTAGTCTAAAAAAGGGGAAAAAATCTAGTCAAAACACATGGAAAAGAGGCCAATAGATATAAGGTCAAAAGGGACAGGGATCTAAAGAATAAAGCTGCTAGAAAGAGGTGTAGATCACAGCCAAGAGACAGAGGCAAGGTGGCTGTTAAAAGGAAGGAAATTAGCAAAAAGTGGAAAGGATAGGGAGAAGGTCCTAAAGAGAGGTCCAAACAAAACGACAAGAGGTGATTTGAAAGGAAGAAAGGCTGATTTAAAGGGATTTGAAGAGGAGGTATCAGATCTGAACAAGGGAAGGCTGAAACTCTGAAAAACAGACGGCTGAAACAGCTAAAACTCTTCCACAAAAAGTGGAGGGTACTGAAGCCCTAGGGGGCTAGGTTCCCACTTAGATGAGTCAAAACAGATCAGAACTAGGTCAAAGAAGGCTAAGACAGAGGCTGGAAAACCCTGACAGAAGCTTCAGCAAAACCCAGAAAAATTGCAGAAAAACCACTGAAAAATTGGCAGGTCAAGGTGTTTTGACTCGCTTTCGCAAGTCGCACGTAGGTCGAAAAGTGTGACTGAGGTCCAGTCAGCTTTTGGGCCAAAAAGTGCTATCTCTAGTTCGGTTGTCTCTGGGCGATGTATTTTCAGAAAAGTTGCCGTCTCAGTTGCGGCTGATGTCGCTTACCTGCGCAATAGGGCCAGAAACACACGGAAGTTAAAAATTTTAATGTTTTAGGGTTTTATGTGAGAAAAAAAACATAAAAATAGGAAAAATAAACAGCTGAAAAGAAACCCTAGGGTCTGAAGTAGCTGGATATGCAGGAATATGAAAAACGACAACGATCGTAATTTAAAACCCGTGTGGAGTCGCCATTTGTTAGTATGAATCCTTTGTCGAAGTGTACGAAAAAGGACCACTTTAGCTACGCATAACTAATAGCCCTAACAACAAAAGTGGCCGCCAATATCTTCAGATCTGTGGTTAGTTGAACATAAAAGAGCTGCAAAAACCAGATCTATGCATGGAAAGACATTAAGCAGAAAAAACAAGGGTTTGCTCCATATACCAATAGACAAGACAAGGACAATTTTTGAAAGAATTTTTATATTAATTGGGCACCTGGGAGGAAAACAAGAAGGCGTATCCAATTCTCCTCAGTGGGATGGGTTCTTGGAAGTCCTCAGCACTTCAGATCTAAGATTTCTCTCTCTTGTTGGTGTAGAAAACCTAATGCAAAGAATAGAGCTCAATGGGAGCTCACACAGCAAATAATGGAAAAATGTGACCAAGTGTATAGATCCAGAGTGATCTAATAGGCAACAAAAGGTGAAGAATGGTAGGAAAAATCCTCCTATTTATAACAAAATATTGGGTCATTCTAGATCTTGGTGCATGGGTTAACCAGATCTAGATCCACTTTTTTTATTATATTTGTTGGAGGGAAAAGGTATTTGACTTGGGTCAAATCCCTTAATTTGTCAAAAATAAATAAATAAATGATTTATTTATCTTTTTAAGGAAGCGGTTAGAAGATAATCAAATAAATAATGATTTATTTAAATATTTTGTGGGTGATTTGGTCATATTTAACAAGGAATATTATCTAAATAAGATTTAAATAATTATTCCTAGAAAATAATAAGATAAATAAAGGTTTAGCTAATTAATTTCTTTGTTTTTGGGTTAAACATGACTGGGAATAATAATTAAATTATGGTTTAATTAATTATTCCATGAGGAAAATCAAACAAATATAGGTTTGTTTAATATTTCCTTTTGGGGTTTCCTGTTTAGACCATAAGCAACCTAATAAATGTGGTTTATTAAGTTATTTAACATAGTGAAGGAAATTTTACTTAGGGTAAAATTGGTCTTACATGGTGTACTTGGGTCCATCTAATGATAATAGGTTAGATGACCAAAAAATGGTGTAACACTGGAGTCTTATATGTATGGTTTGATATTTCACATTTAAGTGAGAACTTGGAAGGAAACAATGAGTAGTATATTTTAAATATATTAGTTTGTAAGATACCAATCCCCTAGTTCTTTATTAGGGCTACAAGGTTTATCTTAACTTGACCTTCAAGGTTAATTATGAATATTGGGCTAGCAAAAATTCCTCTTTCTCTAATCTCCTTAAAACCCATTTTTTATTCTACCATCATCATGTTTGTCAAGAACTTCACAATGATATAAATTTAATCCAAAATAAGGTTTTGGAATAATTTATACTCCTATAAAATTTTTCCCTTAATACTACCTTAGTAGCTTAACTTCCATGTGGCCCCACCTAAGTGATCCATGTCCAAAAATTATCTAATTTATCATATTAGTTTCCAGGCCCTCAATTAAAGTTTTAACAACAAACAAGCCCAAACGCACATTTATTGACCTGAAAGTGGGTTGTCAACTAATGGTCCCCAACTATGTTAATTTCCATATATCTATAAACCCTCATGGGCATACTCAATGTTGGAAAATATAGGCTGGTTGATAGCCAAATAATGATATGTTAGTAGGCCAACATTGTTGGAACTCTACAAACAGATAAGATGATGGTTGACAACCCAACATATGATCTACCGACACGTTATTAGCCCAATATTTCCTATCATCTAATGGACCTTCTATAACTCCCAACACACAGCAACCTATCCAGTTTAATTATGGTTAGGATCCCGCTTTAGTAGTGACTTTACGTGAATCCCAACATTCAATATGATGATTACCCTAATAACCATGTCATTATTCTTGCAACTTGCACCTAGAAACCACCTTGGTTCCATTATAATGCCACATCAATGTGACATCAACACCATGTCAGCACCACATCCACACCACGTGGTAGAAACAACATGACACACTAGCTCCTACCACATCATACTACATATCAATTTTTGTTGATGTTAGGGAGATTCCTAATTTTAAAGGGTTAACTTATCTTGAAACTTAATAGCTTGATATCCCTTTATGGGATAGATCCTTTTCATAACACCTATTGGTCATATGAACAAGGGATAGAATATAACCACTCCCAAATTACATATCTAGACATTTGACTATGGAATCCTCCAAGGGCCCATTCATAGTGCTCCAACTCTTGGTATATCGACATCAATGTCCTAATTTCATCGACAAGTGGTGAGATGATTCATGATGACAAATAGAATTTTCAGGTATGTTATTATCGGGGTTACTGAATAGACATTTCAATAATGTGCCTAACTCTTAGGAGTCTGATACCATGATAGCCCCAAATTCCCACAAGATCTCCATCATAGCTCTTGAGGGTCATTTTAGTAAGGGCTAGGATAAGGACTCCATCCCATAATTTTCCCATTTTTGTCAAAAAATTGTTGAAATAAATAGAAGGAAATCCCCAAAATTATATAGGTTTGAATAGGGCATGTTAGCCCCCTATGAATTTTTTGACAAGAAAACAGGGGGCTAAAATGTTTTTGAGCCTTCAAGGAATGAATTTCCCTCTGAAAACACATCATCCTTGAAGCCTCCTTATGCCCTTGTCCTTTGATAAATCCCCACTGCTATTTCTAGTTATAAAGCCTCTCTGATTGTGAAGAAATGCCCAAAAGGCCTCCTCCTTTTCCCCTTATATCATCCCTTCTAAACCTCTGCTTCATCCCCTTTTACTCCTTTTTTTTTCCCCCCATTAACCCTCTAAACCATCTCAAGTTCCCTTTTAAACCCTTTTCCTCTCTATCGTTACCCTTCTTTGGCCTTAAAATGCATTAAAATGGGCCAAAAACCCGCTTTCTACCTTATAATAGGCCTAAGCCCCTTTCGGCTAAGCCCCGCAAACCACTTCCCCACATGCCTAAGCGCCGGAACCAGGTGCCAAGGTCTTAAGCGCTTATCACAATTGCACCGTCGGGCGAGCGCAACTCTTTGTTAAACATAAAACTCCGATGCGATTGAGTTTTGGTCTATAATACCTTCGCCACAATCTCCACCATTGATCTATCACTCAGATCGGATGGCCCGATGCTAATCGCACTCCCGTTTCCAATCGCAATTGCAAATTTCGCTGTGTCACCCCTTTGCTCCCTTCGATTGCGATCCCCCGACTACATCTCTGTCGTCGATCCGTCATTTAATCCAACGGTTTAGATTTATCCCGCTCCCCTCTCGTCACCCCTCCCCTTTCACTCCGCCAATCATTTTTGAACCATCGATCTCCCCGCCAGATCCAACGGCTGACGCATAATTGCATTCCTACTCCAATCGCAATCAAAACTTTCAATGGTGCCACCCCTTGTTTCCCCCCGATCGCGATCCCCCGATTTCTTCTCCACCATTGATCTCTCGCCAGATCCAACGACTGGCTCACAATCACATCGCAAGTCTTAAAATGTGTCACCCAACTGCATTCGCTGATTGCGATCCGCCAGTCTGATCCTGGCCGTCCATCCATTTGGATCCAACGGCCCAAATCTCATCACTTCCTGCCTGTTTTTTCCCTCCGATTTAATCTCCACCGTTGATCCCCTGCGCGATCCAATGATCGGTGCTTAATCACCCCATCATTCCAATCGCAATCGCAAATTCCAAACTGTGCCACCCGCTACGCTTCCCGATTGTGGTCCGCTGATTCCATCAAGTCCGTCCATTGATCCAAGATCGACGACCCACATCGCATATCGCATCCATTCATATTTTCTCATTGAGTGTTCATGGGGCTCCATCGCTTAACCTCCGCCGTCGATCTCCTCCTGAGATCCGACGGTCCTAAATGAATTGCCCTCCACCCACGCCAGGTCCCACATCCAAAGGCTCCGCTTCATTGTATTTCCGTGTTTTCCTTTATAACTCGCCTAAACATCAATCTTTTGGTTTTACACTAATGATAATTTGTTCCGCCACTCTTCATTGTTTCCACTGTTTCTCCACTGCTCTGCCACCATTCCTCCGGCCTCCACAGCAAATCTTCTGCCACCGTCCCCGAATTTTATAATTGACTTAATTTATTATGCAGGGGTCACAAAGAGGCCATTTCAGCATCGGCCAGTGTTACTGCAGCAAAGATTTAAAGGTTGATTAAAGCCCGTAATGGAATAATTAATGCTTTAATCCTAATTCATAGGAATCAAGGCACAGTGTGAAGACCAAATTTACATAGAACGAGCCATATCTGTGTTTAATGTCAGCAGAGCACTGTTTCTCCAAGAGGACACCCTCCTACAGAAGTCTCCATGCCTCCTAGAGCCCTTAAATTTATTTCACTGACATAAGCTTCTTAAAGACTGTCAGGACTGCAGTTATGGAAGCATAGAGACCTGAAGACCTTTCAGTCACCTTACTCACTTCAGAAGACAGAACAGAGGGCCTTACAACCAGAAGGACTTCACGAAACATCAGAGATCAATATTGGCCTAACAGAGTCTCCCAAACCATGCCAAAGGTACTTACAGCGATGCAGATCACCATTAAGCAGAGTGGGCATGAACTCCTCCACCACTCTGTCTTAACGAGATCCATTTAATGAATACCACCTACCATTGTTATTCTCTCCTCCTATAAAAATTCTTGAGAACATATTGTAAAGGTTTTTGTTCGGTTGTTGCCGATTGCTGTTAGAGGGATTCATTCTAACTGTTAGAATAGTCTTGGGAGGGAGTAGCAAAGTAGTTTGTGTGTAGTAGGCTGGGAGGAGAAATTTGGATTGTAACAGCCATTGAGATTAATGTATGTGACTAGTTTTGCATCAATTAATCAAGCACATTTCTTTGGATCCTGGTCTATTACTACGGGTGATGTTTCTCTCTTTGTATCTTTTATTTACATTTTCATGCTATTCATTGGTCTTCTAGGCTTGCATCAGAATATTGGCATAGGATTTACCCTTGTTAGGTACCCTATGTTTTTGCTCTCCTTGCCCTTAATGTTTTCTGCCGATTATGAATCTAAGAGTAAATTCAGCTAATTTAACCAGTGTAGTGGATGTTATTGCCTACTAGTTGATGTATGAATTAGGGGTTTGCTACTTGGATATTCTTGCTGGTGTCAAAGCATTGAAGGTTTAAAGTCCTTCTCTGATCTACAGACCCTGGCTCTGTCAAAATTATCTATGTTTTCCCTTGGAGCATGCTAAAGCTGACCTGGAGTTAAATGACCTCTGGTCCAATCTATAAGCTGCCCCTTTATCCCTCCATTGAAAGCTGCCTTTGAGCATGTCCAAGCAAGTCTGGAGTTAAATGACCTTTGACCTAGTCTATAGACAGAAATTGGGTCACTTTCCTTCTTTCACTTTCAATCCTTAATGTTCCATCCCACCATCTATCTAAAAAGATCCTTTAGTGTAGATGACTTTCCCTCTGAAAGCCTTGGCTAGTTGTTGCAAGTAATTCCCCTTTCATGACTCCATGGCCCAATGGATGGCACTTTCTTGATCTATCCCCTTTGCTGAAACATCCTGTTGCTCTGCTCCTTTCCTTCCATTACTTTCTCAGTGATCTCATGACCAACCCAGCAACCAACCAACCAAATCATTTAAAACCCCCCTTTGTGCTTCATACCTAGCCTAACATCTCATTTGAGCTTTCAAAGATGCATCATTCTTTGTTTTATTGGAGAGATCCCTCTCTGAGTCTGGGAGGGCTAGATCCTAGGGCCCCAAAGTGGTTATGATGTTGTCTCATCTTTTGGTCTTGCCAATCTGGCCAAAACATGGGAACCCCAACATAATGGTGACTCCGCTGGGGAAAATTTGAGAGTCCATAACTGCTAACATTGGTATGTTTCCCATTTTCGTCTCCATTTTGGTATGAGACCACTTTACCTTTTGATTGGCTTTTAATTGCTGATGGTGGACAGTAGCCTGCTCCAAACAGTCAAATTTATCCACCTGGCGACTCCACACTCCAAATGATCCAAAGACCAAATGACTCCACTGGTAGAAGATTCCGAACTGGTTGAGAAGATCCAGTGAACATCTTTGCAAATGGGCGGAAACGTGAAGCTGGGTTACACTTTTGTGAGAATCGGGACCCGAAATATTTTTCCAACAATAGTTTGGCCGAAAATTTTTACAAGTTCGGCGAAACTTTCTTATAAAGTTTGGCCGAACTCTAGATTCTGTTTACAGTGACAACACACTGACGGCCCTGGCAAATAGAATTTTTGCCGGAGTTTGGAAAACTGGAAATTAAAGTTCAGCCGAACTACTAAAAAAGTTCGGCCGAACTATGAGTTCGGCCGAACTTTTACTTTTAAAATAGTTCAGCCGAACTATTTTCTATAAATAAATCGCCCGTGAATGTTTATGGTTTACTGTTTCATTGTTATCGCGTTGTTATTGTGGTTTATCGTGTTCGCGCTGTTGCTACTGCCGATGCCCTGGTGCTCTTGTCGCCGCCTTGTTGCTCCTACCATCCATGCGGGTAAGGCTCGAATTCAGTCTTTTGAAATGTGTTTATGCTCATAACAAGAGGAGAAATAGGTTCCTTCTTTTCTATCTTTCACTTTCACGATAATTATGCTAGTACCTTATGCACTGTTATAGATAATACCTTTATATATCTTGTACAGATGTAGTCTATGAGTTTCGCTTAACAGTGATACTATGCTTCATAAATTTTTTACTTTTTCTTATACTCAAAATATCCCTTCTTATCCCTTCTTAAGGGATAATGGAGGTGCAAAAATTCTGCGATTTGTTTTCCAGAAGGGTCAAACTTGAGAGGAATATTAAATTATCCCTGACATCCTTTTCCATTGGGCTTTAATTCCCTCTAAATAATCTCACTTTTGAACCATGTAATGTTATTTTTTCTTTGTTATAAGTGTTAAAAATAGTGCCCAAAAATGCGTTCTGGTTAACTCCACAAATTTGGCCGACAAAGAGAAGATACCCCACCTTAGCCCAAATGGTATGATGTTTCTCTGTACATGAGGCCTTGAAAATACACCACTTTTTCAAGCCTTTCAGGCAACGGCAAGTGTAGAGGATGCGAAACAGCTACCAAATATTAGGCTCGCCTGCTGCTCTAACAGTCTACGCAGTATCACTATTTTAGATATATTAGGCTCGCCTGCTGGCCGTAACAATCTACCACGTCCAAAAAAAACAGAGCCTTGTGGGTACCATTCATATTGAGTACTGGAGAGCATCTTTTGATCAGCAACAATGAGTAGTATGCAATTGACAGGCTTGTTGTGCGGATAATAGTCTAGTAAAAAAACAAACCCCTATGGAATAGCATACAAGTGAGTACAGGCTCGCTTGAAAAGACATTAGGCTCGTTTGAAAACCATTACTATCTACCACGTCCAAAAACAGAGCATGTGGATACCATTTATATTGAGGACTGTCAAGTCCGTTGAGGAAATTGTAGCAATATTTTTAATAATCCTTGTGATTATATAAGAAACATCAGGGTCGCTTGCAGGTTAATAAGGCTCGATTGAGTACTAAAGAAAACACAGACATCATCTTTTGTTGGAAATATTTGCCTCCCTTCTTGACTGGAATGTTGGAAACCTGCTCTGTCTTGAAACCCCTTCTTGGAGTCTCTCTCTAGCTAGAACTGCACCTACACTCTGCAACTAGCCAAAAAACAGATTTGAAATATTTGATTAATTTTTTATATAATTGAAATTCAAAAACAGATGATTTTCTCCAAGTTTTAATTGTTTAAAATATGATTGTTTAAAATTGAAAGATTTTTTTTCTTGTATATTTGAAGCTCTCCATTATTATATAAAAGGATTTTATGCTTGTATATTTTTATGCTCTTTGCCATATAGTAATGTCAGTGTATGAAGTTTTAAATTGTTTTTATTATTTTTATTATATGTTGGATGTGATTTTGATTGAAAATGCTTCTTTTTTATTTATTAATTAAAAAAATTTATTAGAAAATTTATTGCTTTAAGCCTTGGAATTTACAATCAAAATTAGAAAATGTTTTTATATCTAGAAACTATTTATGAAAAGTTTAATATTGTTTGATTTTCTCTACCATGTCCTTTTTACATATATCTAGAATAATATTATTTGTAGTTTCCGGTTTTTTGTAACATTTTACTAACATAATCAAAATCTATAGAAATAATAATCTAACATTATAATATCTTGAAATGGAGCTAGCCAACTCAAATATAGTACTGCAAATCCCTGACTAAGTTAGATGAGGAGGCTATGTATTACTTAGTATTGTATCCATATTGGGGTTGCAAGTTCTATGGGTTCAAAATAACACTTGAAAAAAATTTGTTTTCCATATGACCTCTCTTATAGATAAATTTCATTCTTTTAGCCATTATGGATTTGAGAAAATACATCCTGATAGGCCAATAAAAAGCCTTAACAATGAATTAAACATGAACAACTATTAAATATGGGCAACCAAGTAGCATGAAAACAAACAACTAAATCACCAAGGCTAGTAGTGATAAATAATAAACATTCTAGGATACACAAAAATTCCATGTAAATAATTTTTTTACCTAAAATCACTAGATGGTGAGGCCCACAACAACAATTGCAAAAGCAATGCAATATAACCAATCAAACTACACCAACAAAACATATGGTCTTGAATGAGGTTTTGGACTCTTTAGATATAAATGTACACAGTGGCAATGTATCTTATATAAAACTTTAATCCATGTGCTTAACCTTAACATTGACACAAATGGAATACAATTTTACTCATTGCTTTATGATAGAAAAATATTCAGATGAGTATTACCCACATATCCGAAGTCAAAGGGGATAGATTAAAAAGGGATGCTCTAGTCATCTATAAAAGATAAATTAAAGAAGCATGACATGACATATTAGTAATACAAATTAGATATGCGTACCAATTATGTTCATATAACACAACAAATATATGATTCAATACAAATGTCACATAGAAGTCATATTTATCTCATGGGCCTTAAACTTAAATTATATATCTAGCATTACATTAAGCTATAGGAGATAAATCAAAGAAGCATTTGAATGTAAATTAAACATGTGTAATAGTTATGTCCTTTAGTTCAATAAATAGATAATAATTTGCAAATGCCATATATAAGCTATATTTCATCTAAGTAGCTTTCAATTTAAACTTATATCTAATGTTAAATTATATAAAAGAATAACAGTAATTCAAACTTCAAAATAATATTTAGAGTTGGTATAAAATGTGACATAATTTTCTTGCGTGGAAAAACATAGTTACTGAGAGTTCAAAACTCATGCATTTGAATAGAAAGTGGGTATACGAATGAGCAAGTAGGTTTTTTCTAGAAATGAGAAAGTGAAGGTTGATAGAGAGCCACACAAAATTGCAAATTCATACTTTGCCAAAATTGTTAGATCCTTTTAAAGAAAACATATTTAATCAACTTTTATTGAAATATATGATAAACTCAACCCAATTTTATGAAAAGTAGTATACCATTTTTTACATAATTTCACATAATACAAATAGATATAAATTTTAATTAATTATTGTTATAAATATTTAACTACCCATCAAGAGATGGCCAAGTGATTGAGACAGGGCATCATCACAATAAAAAACCAAGTACAAATTGTAGTAATCCTAGAATCCTGCTTTACATGAGGTAAAATTGGGGAACTCATGACTTGTACTATAGATAAAAAAACATTTACCCTTACCAAAAAATATATGATAAAAATTGACAAACTACATAAGCTTAAGCTTAGGGGGATATAATCCTTCTTGCCTTCCATATAGATAATGAAAATGATTGTTCCAAGTCTCATGTTGCTTCTCATGTTATTTTATAAACCTTGATTGGAAAGAAAAATAGGAGGGCAGAAATGTAAGAAATATAAAACATAATGAAACACAACATAAGAAATAGAGAACATAATGAAACACACACATAAATATCTCTAGACAATCAACACAATTATTTTCCTAGGAAATCCTTATATGGGAGACAAGCAACCCTAAAAAGTAATGATGCTCTAGACTCCTTTTTCCCTAGGAAATCCTTACGGGAGAAAAACAACACTAAAATGTAAACATGCTCTACTCTCTCTTTTCTGGTATGGAAAATATGTGAGTACAAAGAAAGAGGTAATCTCTCTAGAGTTAGCTAAGAATTTTAGCGTGTAAGGTTGCTATAAAAACTTAATTGCATACATTTTTTCTCTCTAACTTCACACTCCTAGTTGTATTTTCAACTATGGAACAAAATACAACAACACAAAATGGAACTCTTATTCCTCCTAGTGGCCAAGTATTTAACCTAGTGTGATAGCCAACTAGGTGTAAGATTTGACTCTGTTAACCATTAACAAGGTTTGTGATTTTAGACCTTTTAGAGTCTTGTTAAAATTCCACATGTAGCTAGCTTGCCATGCATGAGTAATGGGGCTAAGATGTCATTCTCTCATACCATGGTGGTCAACATGATAGGTCAACTTACTAAAGGCATAAATTTTGAATGAACTTCGTTTGATGTTTTTCTTGCACCATTGGATATGTCTTTAAGTGTAGAATAATGGTCAATATTTTGGCACAAGGGATAATCGTTTGACCCCCAGAAATGTCATTTAATGCCTCAAAATGACTCCAAAAGGTTTTAGACCCCAATTCTCCACCCACCATTAAAATGACCCTACAAGTTGATTCTTTAAGTTTTTTCACTCTATAAGCATCAAAATATATGAAAAATAATATAATTATCCAATCTAGATCATTATTTAATAATTTTTTAAAATTATGAGTAAGATATACATAATGGAATTTAAATAAATAGCGTTAATTCATTGAACACCCTTGTACATGTTCCTTGTTGATACTTTGAAAGTAATACTTTTTGAAAAATAATTTGTTTATGGATTCTGTTTTCCACATTCTCTCAACCATATCAAAAACCTTCTTATAATATTTGAAATCGAAGGTCTTTCCCATACCAAAGTATGTTCTTTTAAAACATGTTTTCTTGGTGATATGGGTGATTTAGAAATGATTGGGAGAGCGAAATTCCTTGAATTTAATACACATGTACAATATGTTTGGTTCATGCCACTAAGCCGAGAATTTCAAATTCAACTGACTTTTAATATAACCAACTAAATCTTGCAAAAAAGGAATAAAACAATTTATGTTAGGGTTGTGGATTTAGGCATTGAAACAACACACCATGATATTTCAAATTTAAAAATAATGGTTTGAGTCCTAGGTAGTTCAAAATCCTATTTGTTTTCAAAATAAGGATGCACTCCCATTTGATTCTCATGATTAGGTTGTAATCATGAGGCCCTCGCTCAAGAGTGGACCTTCCCAAAATCTTGTGACGTCTTGTCACAAACAAAACCATCAAACTGAAAACACATCATGCAAGAAACATAGCTCGCTGACATATATCATTTTCTCCTTCAAAGAAAAAAAATTCACATCATGTGAATATCTCCATGTACTCTTACATATTGGTGTACAAAACCTTCAACCAAAAACAAGTTCACAACATGCCTCTTCAAACAACTGACTCTCAAGTCAAATAATAGAGCTCATTTACAAATTTCCATATTTGTTGCATTTAAGTGTGTCAACGTAACTCTACTTTCAACGTCTTGCTTCATGCAACATGCACCACACTTTGAATTTGTAAAGAAATTCATGAAACATCAAAATACATGCAAGGCCTTAATTGGATAAGAAATCTAACCATCTGTTAGCAAACCATTTCAATGGTGCATCTTTTAGCTGCACTTCATCATGTGAATCATCTTAACCTTCATCGATTATGGAATCTTCTTTTCCATTATTGTCGTTATCTCTTTCCACCTCCTTCAAATGTTGTGGATGACTTGTTGGATACAAAGTCCAACACTTGTCCACAAGGTGACCTTTCTTATGGCAATGAGTAATAAACAATTGCATCTTATTTTCAACATCATTTTCCTTGTCCAATGGGCCTTTGAGTTTTTGCCTCATTTATTTAAAAAGTTTCAATGTGCATGGATACCTTCTTCCAACATCTATAAACATTATAATTATTCAAACCACAAAAGGAACATGTGCAAGTTCTTTTATATATCTTATGTGAATATTTACCATGTTTATCATAATCAAAAGTAATTTGATTAAAAGCAAATTTATACCTTGAACATTCACCATTGTGGCCTTCTTGAGGAGGTGAATTTGATGAGGTAGTGGCTTTCCTCTGAATACTAGCAATGAATAAACAATGACTAGATAGAGCTTTCAACATCCTCTTCTTTTACATTCTCATTAGTTGCATGTTTATTAACATCTTCTTGCAAAGTGGGTGTCAAACTTTTCCATTCATCATGAACACAAACTTTAGAAGCTTGAGGTAATGAACATGAAATAAAATTCCTTCTTGGAATAGCTTCATGTGCTTCCTTGGCTTTGGAGCATTCTCCATCATGTTTTCCATGGTTAAGACCCAAATAATTAGGCCCTTCCTCAACAACATTTGGCTCAACTATGCCTTGTACATGTTTGCCTTTAACCCTTTACTTTCATAGCACATTTTCATCAAAAATTTGGACTTTATTCCTCTAGTGTGTCTCTCAAAATCACGTACACATTCATTTTGAGAGGAAATTGAAGACAGAAACCAATAGCTAATTCTTCTAGCATGGACCTTAATGTATCAAGACTTAGCAACCTTATTTGCATATTTTTTTCTAGCATGGACCTTAATGTCATAGCCTTCTTTTGCCTAAAATGAAAGCAAATTTCCTTGCAATTTGGCTTGCGACATTCATAATTCATGCTCATGGAACATGATTGTGTTGCAATTGTGATAACATCTGTTGTATGCATAAGCTAATAGAAAATGATCGAAATTGACATTTTTGCTCTGTTTTTTTGAATATTTAAGGAAAATTACACCAAGTAGCTTCCAACTTCACATGACCATCATGTAAAACTCATCTCAGGATATTGTCCAAGTAAGAGCCACTTAAGCAAGCAATCTAGTATACATGACTCCAATTTCAATTAGTAGCAATGACAATTCTCTAAGTATGGTGCAAACATTGCTCCAGATCCTCAATGGGGCATGTTTGATGACAATAATTTGGGGAGTGAGAGAGGGAGAAAGTAGGAGAAAAAATTCAAGGAATCCACGAGAAATTGAAAAATATATAACTAGAATAAGGTGGAAGACATCTGTAACCTAAGAGAGAAACCTGTGAGGAAATGGGTGAAGTTGGTATTACACACCCAATTGGACAACCTCGAGGAGAAAACATTTCTCCCACTTTATTTGTTGGCATAACCTAGTAAGTGTTATTCACTAGCATGTATTTTGTCAAGGCCTTGACCTAGTTTCCATTTAACTCCATCCACTAGGTTGTAGAGGATTCCTCTAGTGTGTCTTTCAAAAGCACGTACGCATTCATTTTGAGAGGAAATTGAAGACAGAAACCAATAGCTAATTCTTCTAACTAACCTTGACTAAAATGAGCTAAATTGTACTTTGATACCAACTTGATTTGAATATGGAAAAACTAGTTTTATTGGGCTATCTCCCTCATTAGTTAAATAAAAATGTGTTTAGGATCGTCTAAAGTTAGCCAATTGGGAAGGGGTTTGTGTCAAGATTTAAGTGTATTTTGTGAGAAATTTATGAGTTAATTAGCTTTTAAAAACTCGTGTAAAAATAAAATGCAAAATTTTTATTTAGGAAATTTTTTTCCCGCAATCCAGATTCCGAGCATTGGACATGTAAGAGGAAGAAAGAGGGAATTCACTATTCAAATTATAGACCTTGTCTAAACCAAAATAAACTAGAGGTTTGGTTTTCAAATACATTCACTTATTTGGAAAAGTTCTAGCTACCAAAAGTCCATATGCCAATCTACCTCCCAAGAAATACATTTAGTACACCACTGGTTAGTTTTTTGTCTTCCTATATTCTTTATCAACCTCTTTTAGTGATTCTTGAAAGGTGGATACTTAAATCCTTCCTAAAAATTTGAGCTCTAAAATGAGAAGACATACAAGGTCATTTTAAGTCATTCTTAGATAATGAAAATGATTGTTCCAAGTCTCATGTTGCTTCTCATGTTATTTTATAAACCTTGAGTGGAAAGAAAAATAGGAGGGCAGAAATGTAAGAAATATAAAACATAATGAAACACAACGTAAGAAATAGAGAACATAATCAAACACGCACATACATATATCTCTAGACAATCAACACAATTATTTTCCTATGAATCCTTATGGGAGACAAGAAACCCTAAAAAGTAATGATGCTCTAGGTAGCTTAGAATCCTATTTGTTTTCAAAATAAGTATGCACTCCCATTTTATTCTCATGATTAGGTTGTAATCATGAGGCTCTCGCTCAAGAGTGGACCTTCCCAAAATCTTGTGACGTCTTGTCTTCCCATTTATGGTAAAGAAATCAAATAGTTCTATCAATTCCACCTTGCAACTCTAAGAGACATTGAATTAAATTTCATCTCAAGATAGGGCTTTGAGAAGACACTCTCAAAGCCAACCTTCATTATGGCTTTGAAACACATGGTAAGTATCAAGACTTAGCAACTTTATTTGCATAATTTTTTCTAGCATGGACCTTAATGTCATAGCCTTCTTTTGCCTAAATGAATGCAAATTTCCTTTCCATTTGGCTTGCGACATTCATAATTCATGCTCATGGAACATGATTGTGTTGCAATTGTGATAAAATTTGTTGTATGCAGAAGCTAATAAAAAATGATCGAAAATGACATTTTTGCTAGATGTTTTTTTTGAAGATTTAAGGAAAATTACACCAAGTAGCTTCCAACCTCATATGACCATCATGTCAAACTCATCTCAGGATATTTTCCAAGTAAGAGCCACTTAAGCAATCAATCTAGTATACATGACTCCAATTTCAATTAGCAGCAATGACAGTTCTAAGTATGGTGCAAACATTGCTCTAGATCCTCAATGGGGCATGTTTGATGACAATAATTTGGGGAGTGAGAGAGGGAGATGGTAGGAGAAAAAAATCAAGGAATCCTCGAGAAATTGAAAAGTATATAACTAATAAGGTGGAAGAAATTTGTAACCTAAGAGAGAAACCTGTGAGGAAATGTGTGAAGTTGGTATTACACACCCAATTGGACAACCTTGAGGAGAAAACATTTCTCCCACTTTATTTGTTGGCATAACCTAGTAAGTGTTATTCACTAGCATGTATTTTGTAAAGGCCTTTCAACCTAGTTCCCATTCAACTCCATCCACCAAGTTGTAGAGGATTCCAAGCCTAATTTCATAAAAAGTAAGTTGGGGATGATCACATTGACTTGCTTGATGACATGTCTATGAAGATTAACTACCTTGAACTATTTTTTTGCGTAGGGAAAGAGACACATTCCCATGTCTGAGCATGAAAATGTTCTTTGATATTGTTAATGCCTCTAGTGTTTACTTCTACAAGTTCTATAGGCAGAGTCTGTAAAGGGCCAGGTAGCCTATGGATCTCATCTTTTATGAAAGGTGACATATCTAGTAAATGCCCCTACAGTCAATCTCTGGAATGGATCTAAATAGAAGTTCTTCATTTTAATATCCGTAAAACACAACAAATTTAAGGTAAACTATGTACATGTGTCATTTCTCCCACAAACTAAAGTGTATAAGTAGTAAATTTTATACCAAGTGTGCTCCCACCATGTGAAGCGCAATTTGGTGAACTTATCATTTTTATAATATCTTTTTCGATTAAATTTAGTTTCACACATGATCAATTATTGCTTTGAAAGTTGTGTTCTACATAATTTGTGTACAATAAATTACGAATTGATTTTTTGAAATCTATCTTGTGTAAATGCCGACCAATAGATATATATCATGGGGGATGAAAGACGAAGATCAGCCGAATCCCATATGGAGGTTCAGGGATCGGAGGATGTTCACGTTATTTAAATATAATCTTAAATCTCCATACATGTGTGTACATATGGAATTGGATTTTTTATTAACTTTGTGAGTGAAATTAGTTGTTAATAAGTTTCATATTTTAATTTTTAGGAGGTAAGAGGAGAAGGGTGTCTACTCCATCCATGGAGCATGGCTAAGGTTCAACTGGTCGAGGTATGAGTGGTAGCAGGTTGCGGAAAGGGGGTGATATTTATTCCCTCGAAGGCCAATCAACGGCTGCTGGTTCTCAACAGGGTCACTGTGGGTATGGTTCTCAGCAGCGTCATTCTCGGTCTGGTTCTCAGGAGGGTCATGTTGGAGAAGATGTTAACCAACAACATCAAGGTTGCCATCAATTTCAAAAAAATTTCAATAAATTTGTACAACTTTTTTTACACGTGTTTTTTCTAATATACAAAATTATATATATATTGATGCAGAGGTCGAAAATGTTTGAGCTAGTGGTCAAAATAGACGCAGGGCAGCTCACTACGTTCAAGAAGAAGGCTGTAAACCCAGCACAACTTATCCAGCTAAGATTACTAATATACCAAGGGAAACCAACATGGCAGAATGCACCTTACAAAGGTGTGAAAGCCTTCATGCAAAATTGCAAAGAGATCTCATGGCTTTGTCTCTACCTGCTGAGAGTAGACAAAGCCTTGAAATAGTTACACATTCATTGGGTGAAATGGTAAATGTGTACATAAATTTGGGGCCAACGACTGATTCATTTGTAGAACTGATGAGAAAGAGAAAAGAAACAGTGATAGGTCCCGATAAATGGTAGGACATAAAACAAAAAGTTACAAGAGCAGAGGCCAAGTCAATGTTTAATTATACGGAAGGGCCAAAAGGAAAAATGTTGAAGGTGCAGTATTTCAAGCACCCAGACAAATCTGGTTATTTGTATGATCGACATCTTGCGGCCTTTGGAAGGCTTCCATGGAACGATGAGGTTCCTGTTTATTTTTCACAAATGTTTTATGCAGAATTTTTTTTGGGTATGAAACCCGACTACAATGACCTTCCTTCAGAATTTTTTTGGCCCGGGGAGAGGTCGATTATATCAACGTAAGGGCGCTAAGCGAGATGTGGAGTTGCCTCACCCTGAGCCGCCATTGGTGAGTCGACCATTTCGAGTCGAAACTTTGCGATCAGAGATGGATGCGACTTCTCAAATAAGTCAAGAAGTAAGAGATGTTATGATCGACAATGTTCATAGTAGATTGTGTGGAGTCGATCTTTGTTTAAATCGACAAAGAGCACGTGAAAATGCATGTGCCAATTTTGTTTATCGTACAGATGAGGAGATTTAAAACATGAATGTTGAAGATCTCCGAACATATGCAATAAATTGTCGTAATGGTCTGGAAGACCTAATTTTTCATGAGGAAGAGGGCACTGGAACGGTATGTGTTAGTGACCTTAGGGTTTGAAATTATTTTTACATATACATGTGTATGTACATGTATACATTTATTTGTATGTGTACATTAATCTAACAAAAATGTATGATTATATGTTAAAACACCATTTGCAGTTCTCAGGCATGATGTGTGATGAAAATGTTAATATTACGTTCGGGACCTCTGGCTCAAACGATGCAGCTGGGTCTGACCATCATGATATGTTGGCACATGTATGTTAGTGTTTTTTAAATGACTCTAAAATAAATAATTGTTGCCACACATGTACATGTATGTATATATATAATTTGATAAAATGTTTTAACAGGTACCGATTCCGTCTGATGTTTTTGGGATGGCGGTACCTTCTTCTTCTTTAGGAGATATACCTTCTACTTCATTGGGAGATGAGCCACAAGTATGGACAATTTTTCACAAGTTCAAAATTTATGTTTAAAAGTTATATATATATTCTACCTCAAAAAGTTCCATTAAAAATTGAGATATATATATATATATATAGAGAGAGAGAGAGAGAGAGAGAGAGAGAGAGAGAGAGATCTATATTTTGAGTTATTTAAATTTTTTTGAATTTAGGTTCCTATTGAAGATTTTTTCAATCCGGGGACTCTAGCAACGGAGATAGGAACATCCACAGCATTTGAACAAGTTGTCTTTAGTTCCTTTTTTTAATATTATTGAAAATAAGTTTATATATGTACACGTGCATTTTCATTTGAAAGTTTTTAATATATATATATATATATATATAACTGTACATGTATATTGTACAGTTTACCACTGCAGATGTTCCTATGGGAGAACTTGTTCATCAAATGGAGAGGGAACCTTATGAGGTATTGCATGATTTTTTTGTTATATTTTGTTTTTTACATGAAGTTCTAGATATATACATATTCTCATTCATTTTTAAAACTTCAAATTTTAATGTTCAAGTACATATGCATTGTGTATGTAGGTTTCCTATTCACAGGATAGGGCGCGGACTGAGACCCAGTCACTAGATCCTCCATTTGATGGACATGATTTACAGTAGATTTGATTTCAAAATTTAGATGGTTTTAAAATTTGTTAAACTTGATACAGTTTGATACTTGTGAGATTTACAATTGTTGGACATATTTTATTACATTGTTATTATATAATTTGTTTTATTTAATTTTTGGATGGTTTTAGTACTTTTGGCATGTGAATGTGAAGTAACGTTGTCATCTTAACTACATTTGGCATGTGATATTTAATGTTAAATGTTTTTGTTGCACAATATATAATCAAAAGGGTTTTAAAAGTTAAAGTTTTGGATGGTTTCAATCTACAACTTAAAGTTTTGGATGGTTTCAACCTACATTTGCACATGTGGTAAATTGAAATGTTACTTGTAACAAGACAATCTCCATTGATTTCATTGTATATGTTGATTTCTGATTTGATATAATTGCATGTATGATGGTACATTACTTGTAAAGTCATTGGATTAATAGTGTTCATTGATTTCAGTGTAAGCGCAAAAAATTATTGACAATGTAGAGCGATTTTTGTGTTATAATAATTAAACCTAATAATATTGGAGAGCAAGAGAGACTTGAGGTATGGTGTTTACTACAAGAGTTCGAGCTAAATATTTAAATGGTTTATGGTTTATGATTTTTACTTTCTTTTTAATATAATCGATATGGAAAGATGACAAAACTAATAAGGGTGACAATAAGAATAGAAGAACAAAATAGTTTAAGATTGATCACAATAAATGCTATTTGTAATTGATTACATTCTAATTGCTATTTGTAATTGATTACATTCTAATTATTCACATTATATCATTCAATATTATTACATTGTCACTTTGCATTCAAAAATTTTATTTGATCATTTTCCATTATTAAAGTTATTCTACAATATTTATCATCTCAACAAATTGAGGTAACTAAGAAAATTTAAAATTAAAATGACTTGATAAATCTCAAACATATTTAGCATATTTAAAATGGTTATATTTTTCACAGAGAAAAAGTTCGTAACCTTTCATATTAATGATCAGCTACATGTTACATATACTGTAGTGTAAAACTATTGTACAGTCCAAAACAAACAGAAAACAGTCGACCACACAATCAATAACTGTAAGCATACAGTTCTGAAACCTGAATCATCAGTATGTATCAAAGCATAGCAAGTTCGGTGCATAACTTACTAACTCCAGTAGGAACAATAAAGATGAAATAAATACATGCCGAATATATGAAAAGGGGCGTAAATAAACAAAATCCCCCATAATAACAGTACAGCTACAAGTCATATTATTGATAAAATTAATCATATGTTCCTCATATTATCGATATTTTTTCCTTGGTTGCACACGACTGAAACCAACCTAGATCCATCTTAACTATGGATCTATCAAGCGCCGAGAGGGATCAAATCTCTCGAGGTGCAAACCTTTCCTCAAGTTTTGCACTCAAAAAAGAGGTTTGCACCTCTAGATATTTGATCCCTCTCGGCGCTTGATAGATCCATAGTTATGATGGATCTAGGAAAATAACTTTCTAAAAATAAGTAAGGAAAAAGCAGCATAGGGAACAATTAGGAGTAGATTTAGGTCATAGGGAACAATTAGGAGTAAATTTAGGAACATGTGATAGTTGGGTGAGATAAAATCATATTTTAATAAAATAATGGGAATTTGTAGGAGAGACAAATAGTGGATATGCCATGTATTTTGGTGAATAATCAAATTTATGGAATTAAACAATTAATTATTTTTGTATGTGAAAATAAGATTCACACCTAATCCTCACCTAAAAGACTAAATTAAACACATTATTATTAAGGGGACGAGGAGCTTTCTAGGTTTTGAGCTCTGTTAGATGAGTGTCATAATGGCATTCCATGTATTTTTGTGAGAACTTATGATATTGTGATATTCTAATTACGAAATAGTGATCTTGAGTACATGATGGATAATGTAGTAGATAGGAACTTTTTGATAAGGGGAGATTAGGGAAGTGACCAAATTCCTATCAGTGAAATTTTTTTTCTTCACCTTCCTATAACTCCATTGTAGCTTTGGGGGCCAAAGGTAAGAAGAGTACCTTGGAATTTCTTGGGTGAAAAACCAAGTAGGTCACCAAATTTGGTATAGTGCATTGGAATTCATTAAAGAATTGGTCATTGGAGCTGCTTCAAGCTAGGAGTGAGCATCGTCACCAACCTACATTGAATATTTTACACTCCCTAGGGTGAATGATACTTTAAATTGATTGACGGTCCAAGACTTTCGAATTTTTCCGAGTGCCAAATGATCTTACAAAGCTAGTATTTATAATATCCTAGTAGGTCATTCGGTGACAACTTTTACTGGAAACTTGAAACAAAGAGAATCTATCCTTGGCTAGGACATCATGTAAGATGCCTGCCATAAACAGTAAAATTGTACTTAAAAGCTGAGATTCGGGCAAGTGGGGAAAACCACTTGTTATCTCGTCCCTTGGAGGCTAGGCCATATGGGGACCGCATCTAACTTTACAAAATAAAGTGAAATAATTTGTACTATACGGTCGGAAAACATATACAAGAACAATTAATATACAAGAACAATTAATTTCATTCTAGAATATATATATATATATATATATATATATATATATATATCCAATACATATAAAATTTTTAATCAATGCACATGTATAGAAAAACTACTTTCAGTTGATACTAGAGCACGTGCTTGTACCCAAACAATTTGTAACATGTGCAAACCACAAATAACATAAGCAGCTCAATTTAGTTGATCTTCAAATTTCTCTTATATTTTAATCAAGACCTAATTGTTGGACACTTCACTCAAAATATTCCTAATGATTCCATCCTCAATAATCAGTTCATGATGGGATTTTAGCCTTTCCATTCTTGTGTTTGATTTTCTTTGATTGAACTTCTATCAACCTCTTGTGTTTTTACAGTAAGCTATATTAGCTAACCTTGGAATCAGGTTCATAATCTTCAAAGTAAACAAAGTCTCCACTTTGATGAGTTTGACTGAAAAAATAACCTTTCAGTATAATAGACCCTCTGTCATACTAAAATCCGTGATCATTATAGTCTTGTAATAATTTCATTTTTCGTTCAGTGCAACGCATCAAATAATACTTAACATTTTCATCGTTGTCAATAGGTGCAATTACAGCAAAAACATCTCCTGCACAATAAAATAAATTTAACATTTAATTATGCATATTTACATTTATTTCTAGATCTTTAAATCATTAGAAAGTAATTCAAATGTTACCTTCTCTAACAAGATCAGAAACTCGATCACCATCGGATGATATTGTAGTTTCCTCTGATTGCATTTCTTCAAACATTGCAACAGACATTTTTCCCTTTGTATTTAGCTCTGTATGTTTCCAATCGTTCACGTACATTTTGTTTTCACAAACATCATTGGATTTTGTGTTGTCTATGCAAACATCACAAAAACAAGAATATTTTCTTTTATCCAATGCAAACACATTTGTGGACAACTTTGTTTGAATTGAATGCAATTTTCGAGTCCCTTTTATTGTTTCAACGTCATTTCCAATTGATCTATCTACTTCTTCGATTCCAATATGCCAGAAAAACCTTTATATGGAAAATTAGAAAAAGAATTTGTAAATATGATATCAAAATACAATTAAAAATAATCATTGCATGATAAATGTACAATGTTTAAAATTAGATTTCCAATATAAATTAAATTGAATGTACCTTTGCACTTCTCTTGATGGGTTATTCTCATGGCTTAGAGCAGTGATGCACCATTGAACAACTTCTTCAACATTCACAAGTCGGCGTGTAGAGTGGTTCATTTGATATCTTCGAAGTACTCGTTTTATGCATGCTCCTGCACCGTCATGTTCTCCTTTTCCATGGCCAGTCTCAAAGAGCTTTCAACAATGTTTAATGCATGTTT
Organism: Pinus albicaulis; assembly: GCA_034641835.2. Taxonomy (NCBI): domain Eukaryota; kingdom Viridiplantae; phylum Streptophyta; class Pinopsida; order Pinales; family Pinaceae; genus Pinus; species Pinus albicaulis. The sequence continues at coordinate 962,639,805 of CM076581.1, read as the reverse complement.
TCTTATGAAGACAACACAACCAAAAGAATGATCGTGCAGATTTGAATTGACCTGCGCATCCGTCTGACCATATCCAATGTTCATTGAATGTTATTCCACGATCTTTCAATGAATCATAAATTCTTCCAAAACAATGTTGTACAAAACATGTATGATGTGTACGATCGTCACTGATATAAAAGTGATATTCTTTAATTATATGTCGATTTTCACTCGTGCTTTCTATATGATCAACATTTTGTTCAGCATGTCTATATAGAATATGGACGAGCATGGAGACTTGGTCACAATGATAGTATTCACTCTGAATTTCTTTTTGTGGAACAAATGTGTAGTTTTCTGCAAAATCAATCACTGACAAAATGGTCCCTGGTGGAAAAACTTCACGATATTTTTTGAATTGCAAGTCTTGCCATCGAGCTCTATGGGAATGCTTGGTGTATTTGTAAATTTATGCCTCAAACTTTCTCAAAAAGTCTATCAGAAAAATTTCATCTTCTCGTAATTCGATTATTTTAACACTATTTGCACCTTGAATCGATGTACCGATATATTCATATCTCTTCCATTTCACTTTCATGTTGGACAATGATTGATCATTTATATCAATACGATATTTGCTTTGAAATTTAGTCAAATTTCCACAATCATCGCATTTTTTACCACCAACACATTTTTTTTTGTAAAATAGTTCATCGCTTTCTCTTTCACATAGAATTTGAGATATGAATTCACGGATAGTGGAAGGAGGAGGTGAATCCTTCCATAATGTTCTACCGAAATCAAGGAACGTGTCATAATATAACTCAAATTCCACATGATAACAACAACAACAAGTGTCGCGTACGGTGATAGGTTTTACATACCATGGTTTTTGTTGAACAAAAACACTGAGTGAAACATGAATTTGACAATTCTCTTTTTTGAACTTGTTGAATAACTCTATCTGAGTGGTTTCCAAGAGATGTTTTTCATGTTCTTTGTACTGATTTTGTGTTATTCTTCTTCGCATCACATGTCTTGCAGTTGGTGAAACGCGCGAATTGTTCTTCCAATATTCATATATTATTTTTTTAACATTTTCGCCAAGTCTATCTTTGTATGGTTTCCGACAAATAGCTCTCCAACAAGCGAGTTCATCATTTACATCTATTTGTAGTCGAAATTTTCGATGTTTGTGCAGATTTTTTCACGAGGTTCCCAGTGCTCGTGCCATAGATGTTATCAAATGATTCTCTTGAGTATTTGGTGAAACTATTGCCATCTGTATTCCTCTACGTATATTTGAAACATCTTTATCTCTAGATCTCTTAATTGACTTTATAGCACTACTCATATTTTTTATCACCTCTTCATTCATTTTTTTTTATCTTTGGTTGATTTTCGAATACCCAATAGTGTCATCGCTTCTTTTAATTTCCTTAATGATAGGAGACCTTTCAACATTTGAGCATGAACTGTCACTTTCTCATTTAAGAAATACTCTTCAAAAATGCGGTTGACACGATATCGTATAACATGGTCAGGTTTTTTATCTCCATATGTGTGAGTGTCAACATTTTCTAACATCTCATTATCGATAGTGATTTCATCTGTACATATTCGAAAAAATAGTACATATTCGATAAATCACTAAATTAATAAATATGTCAATAAATATTAGGAAAATTTTAAATATATCAATAGATCATAATATTTACATTTACATACCCGCTTCAATTTCTGCTTGAGGTTGATTTTCTTCTTCAATATTTTTAGGAGTATCTCTGTCTGTTTACATTAAACAAAATATTTTTCAAACTAGTTCATCAAATAAAAATTAAGCTTCACATTTTACATTGGGAAAATTTTAAAAATATATCAATAGATCATAATATTTACATTTACATACCTGCTTCAATTTTTGATTGAGGTTGATTTTCTTCTTCAATATTTTGAGGAATATCCCTGTCTGTTTACATTAAACAAAATATTTTTCAAACTAGTTCATCGAATAAAAATTAAGCTTCACATTTTACATTGGGAAAATTTTAAAAATATATCAATAGATCATAATATTTACATTTACATACCTGCTTCAATTTCTGCTTGAGGTTGATTTTCCTCTTCAATATTTGAGAGGGCTTCTAACTTTCTTTTGCGAGATTGTCTTGTCTCTTCTCTACATTCTTCAGGGTCTTTTTTTCGATCATATTTTCTCGCACAAGTTCTTCGATTTCCCATGATAATAGGGTATGAAGTTCAAAAAATTTCCTTCAAAAAATTAGACAATAACTCAATTACGAAAAATATCACAAAAGATTTAATTTAAAAAAATTCAGTGTAAATTTTTTGTAAAAAATACATACTCCAATCCAAAACACACACTTTAAAAAATTCGAGAGAAAAATGTTTTATAAAAATGAAACGAAGCTCAAAAGATTTACTTCAACTCAAAACATGTACATACCTCCAAGAAATGTCTTCCAAAAAAATTCTTGAAACCCAAAATTGTAAAATCAATTTGCTTCCAAGAAATGCTCTTAAACCCAAACTTTGAAGAAAAGTTTTTGAACCCAAATCAATTTGCTTCCAAGAAATGCTCTTAAACCTAAACTTTGAAGAAAAGTTTTTGAACCCAAACCAAGATATTTGTAAAATGAGATGAAGTGTGCGAAATGTGCGAAAATTGTGAATCATTTCGCGGCAATTTATATTTACGTGAAATGTGTTTTAGTAGGGGGCTCCGAAAAACTTTCCGGCCGACGGAGAGTTATACAATAGTTCGGCCGAACTTTTGATTAAAAGTTCAGCCGAACTATTAAGACGTTAGATTTAACGAGCCATAACCATAAAACATAGTTCGGCCGAACTTGGACTAAAAGTTCGGCCGAACTAACGCGTCACCAATTACGCAAAAACCAGGATCTGAAAACGGTTCTGCAACTTTGGACTGATTAAACTCCATGAAAGGTTGTTAATTAACAGTTGGAACTAAGACACGCATTTTCAGAATTGAATCTACTTTCAGGAAATATAACTTTTATGGAATTTCATAAATGTTTATTAATTTTAATTATTTTTCTAATAAAATGGGTGCAAACAATTTCTGAGGGTCATTGTGATTTAGTGAAATCAAAATTTTGTATCTCCCAAAATACATTGTAAAAAAAATTGAAAAAATTATGGGGCATTACATTGGTTCGTCGTCTCTAATGGGTAGCTTTTATATTTTTAGTTTATAACTTATATGTTAAGAAATTTCTTGCGACGCGAAACATATCCAAAATACACAGTTTTTCGTATTGGACCAGTTCAAAAAATTCTAGTAATTATGATATGCATCCATTGGCATTGTAAATATGACGAAAACAAAGTAGACTCTGTCTAGATTGTTGTAACACATTTTGTTTTTTCAAAAACACAAATTTTCAATGAATACAACATTGCATCATAACATGACTTCTTATGAATTTTTTGATTGTTAAGAAACACACACTCAAAGAAACTCTAAGTTGACATATCAAATCTGCATAAAAAAATTTCAAAAAATAAGTAATAGAAAGCTAACAAAATTTCTCACAACTTTTATTTTTATCACAAAATGAAATTCTACACAAAAAAAATGTTATAGTTTGCAGAATGTTGAAGAACCGAAAAAAATGAAATTTTTTTCTCAAAAAAGGGCTAAAAGTGTAACCCAGCTTCACATTTTCACCCTAAAAGCATGAATCCAAACATGGAAAGGGATACAAAGTATGATGCTTTGTATGATCAATTAGATAAATTAATAGAAATGTTTGGCAAAGTGCTGGAGATGTATATGGCTAATCTTAATGCAAATTAGGATTATTTAGAACAGCCCATGCCTCTCCCAGAACAAGAACAAACTCAAGACTGAGAAGATGAGAAATACATGTACGATGCTCAAGAATCTATAGAAGACGAAGAGGAAAGTGATCAGGAACTACCTGATTTCTCACCTATGTCTTGTATTACGCTGACTAGAGAAAATCAGGACCTAATAGCAAAGGCTAATAGGGAATGCTGCTTCGAGGAAACAAGGGACTACATAGAAGAGGTAGAATCTGATGTGGAAGAAGAGGCTCAAAAGAACATCCAGCCTCCAAATGAGCCAATACAAGAGAAAGAGGATTGTTGTTCTTCTGTCCATGATGAGAGGGAAACCCCTCTTTTGAAAGAAGAGGAGATTGATCAGATATTAAATCAGAAGTCCACCTCAGAAATATTTTATAGAACACATGCTCCTTCTCAGTCATCTTATGAGTTTGATGATACAGATCCAGAAATCTCCTCTGAGAATCAGAACGAAGAAATACCTGCTAAGCGTCCAGAATGGTTGACTTGGTCAAGCCAACCTATCTATGATACTGATGGGGAAAGTTATGAAAGCATTAATGATGAGTGTCATGAGAACGGAGGACAACAGTTTTTCTTTTCAGAAGATGAGGAGGAAAGCAAAGAAGAAGTCCTTGAGCAAGATGAAAATAATGAGCCTTCTCTTGAAAAAGAGGAAGCAATGGAACAAACCATTGCTCAAGAATACACTGATCTTCTCACGGAGCTCAGCACAGCAGAGCAGAACATATGAGAGCTCCAAGAGGACTCAGCTGCAATATACGATGAGTCCTCCAATGAAGAAGATGAGGGAGATCCTCTCTCTCAAGAAATTCTTCTTCTTGATCCAGTGGAAGAAGAAGAGATCCTGGTTGAAGCCTGCCTGCCAAATATTCATAGCCAGGTATCTTTTCATGATCCTTATGCTCATTTCTTGCAAATACTTGAGGAAGGATCAAAGTTCTTTTTGAGCAGCATGTTGCAGACAGCAAGAAATTTTTTTTGTAGCTATTGTTGTGGAACAAAAAGAGTGGGAGCTGCCCTGCCTATCTAGCCTGCTCAAGGAGTTGAGCAAGAGAGACCAGTCATGGGATCATTTGATGGACTGGTTGCATTGGAAGACAATGTTTGTAAGCTAGTCTATGAATATCCAGTTAGAGTAGGGTAGGTAGGAAAAGCTCAATAAATCTCAGCTTGTGAGCATGTAGTTAGTTGTTTTAATTTTTGCAAAGTCCAGCAAGTCAGATAGTCTAATCCTGGCTTGACTATTTTTCAATTTCTGTCTTAGAATGTAGAGAAGAAATCTGCTAGATAGTTTAATCCTAGCAGATACTAGTTTAGGTAGAGAAACTATGAGGCCAACAGTCTAATCTAGTCTCATGGAGTAATAAGGGTAGAAGTAGAATAGGTTTATTTTCCTGCTTGTAAAAAATTGATGATGTAAAGGGCCTGCAAGTCCAAATGCACCCAGAAGAAAAATGTTAGGACAATAGTATGGGTAGGTAGTTGTTTGGGAGAATATTACTGCTGATGTAATGTCTTCATGATTTGTGGTAGCTGATCTAAAGAAAGAAAGGGATGTGCCAAGTAGCAGGCATCTGGCCTACACCAAAGGTCATTCTCTGAATTCTTGACTCCTTCAAGAGGAAGCCATCCCCATGTGGAGCCACTGTTAGCCTCCTATGAATTTTTTGAGAAGCAAACAGAGGGCTAAAATGTTTTTGAGCCTTCAAGGAATGCATTTCCCTCTGAAAACACATCATCCTTGAAGCCTCCTTATGCCCTTGTCCTTTGATAAATCCCCAATGATGTTTCTAGTTATAAAGCCTCTCTGATTGTGAAGAAATGCCCAAAAGGCCTCCTCCTTTTCCCCTTATATCATCCCTTCTAAACCTCTGCTTCATCTCCTTTTACTCCTCTCTTTTTCCCCCATTAACCCTCTAAACCATCTCAAGTTCCCTTTTAAACCCTTTTCCTCTCTATCATTACCCTTCTTTGGCCTTAAAATGCATTAAAATGGGCCAAAAACCCACTTTCTACCTTATAATAGGCCTAAGCCCCTTTTGGCTAAGCCCCGCAAACCACTTCCCCACATGCCCAAGCACCGGAACTAGGCGCCAAGGTCTTAAGCGCTTATCGCAATCGCACCGTCGGGCGAGCGCAACTCTTTGTTAAACATAAAACTCTGATGCGATTGAGTTTTTGTCTATAAGACCTCCGCCGCGATCTCCACCATTGATCTATCACTCAGATCGGACAGCCCGGCATTAATCGCACTCCTGTTTCCAATCAAAATCGCAACTTTCACTGTGTCACCCCTTTGCTCCCTCTGATTGCGATCCCTCGACTACATCTCTGCCGTCGATCCATCATTTAATCCAACGGTTCAGATTTATCCTGCTCCCCTCTTGTCGCCCCTCCCCTTTCACTCCGCCGATCATTTTTGAACCGTCGATCTTCCCGCCAGATCCAACGGCTGGCGCACAATCGCATTCCCGCTCCAATCGCAATCAGAAATTTCAATGGTGCCACCCCTTCTTTCCCCCCGATCGCGATCCCCCGATTGCTTCTCCACCTTCGATCTCCTACCAGATCCGACGGCTGGCGCAAAATCGCATCGCAAGTCTTAAAATGTGCCACCCAACTGCATTCACCGATTGCGATCCGCTGATCTGATCTTGGCCGTCCATCCATTCGGATCCAACGACCCAGATCTCATTGCTCCCTGCCTATTTTTCCCCTCTGATTTAATCTCCACCGTTGATCCCCTGCACGATCCAACGGTTGGCAATTAATCACCCCATCCTTTCAATCGCAATCGCAAATTCCAAACTGTGCCACCCGCTACGCTTCCCGATTGCGGTCCGCCGATTCCATCAGGTCCATCCATTGATCCAAGATCGATGGCCCATATCTTATATCTCATCCATTCACATTTTCTCATCACGTGATCGCGGGGCTCCATTGCTTAACCTCCGCTGTCGATCTCCTCCCAAGATCCGACGGTCCTAAATGAATCGCCCTCCACCCACGTCGAGTCCCACATCCAAAGGCTTCGCTTCATTGTCTTTCCGTGTTTTCCTTTGTAACTCGCCCAAACATCGATCTTTTGGTTTTACACTAATGATCATTTCTTCCGCCACTCCTCATTTTTCCACTGTTTCTCCACCACTCCACCACCATTCCTCCGGCCTCCACAACAAATCTTCCGCCACCATCCCCAAATTTTATAATTGACTTAATTTATTATGCAGGGGTCACAAAGAGTCCATTTTAGCATCGGCTAGTGTTACTGCAGTAGATATTTAAAGGTTGATTAAAGCCCGTAATGGAATACTTAATGCTTTAATCCTGATTCATAGGAATCAAGGTGCAGTGTGAAGACCAAATGTACACGGAACAAGCCATATCTGTGTTTAATGTCAGCAGAGGACTGTTTCTCTAAGAGGACACCCTCCTACAGAAGTCTCCATGCCTCCTCGAGCCCTTAAATGTATTTCACTGACAGAAGCTTCTTAAAGACTATCAGGACTGCAATTATGGAAGCATAGAGACCTGAAGACCTTTCAGTCACCTTACTCGCTTCAAAAGATAGAACAAAGGGCCTTACAGCCAGAAGGACTTCACGAAACATCAGAGGTCAATCTTGGCCTGACAGAGTCTCCCAGACCATGCCAAAGGTACTTACAGCGATGCAGATCGCCATTAAGCAAAGTGGGCATGAACTCTTCCACCACTCTGTCTTAATGAGATCCATTTAATGAATACCACCTACCATTGTTATTCTCTCCTCCTATAAGAATTCCCGAGAACATATTGTAAAGGTTGTTGTTCGGTTGTTGCCAATTGCTGTTAGAGGGATTCATTCTGACTGTTAGAACAGTCTTGGGAGGGAGTGGCAAAGTAGTTTGTGTGTAGTAGGCTGGGAGGAGAAGTTTGGATTGTAACAGCCATTGAGCTCAGTGTATGTGACTGGTTTTACATCAATTAATCAAGCACATTTATTTGGATCCTGGTCTATTACTACGGGTGATGTTTCTCTCTTTATATCTTTTATTTACATTTTCATGCTGTTCATTGGTCTTCTGGGCTCGCATCCGAATATTGGCATAGTATTTACCCTTGTTAGGTACCCTATGTTTCTGCTCTCCTTACCCTTAATGTTTTCTGCCAATTGTGAATCTAAGAGTAAATTCAGCTTATTTAACCAGTGTAGCAGATGTTATTGCTTGCTAGCTGATGTATGAATTAGGGGTTTGCTGCTTGGATATTCTTGCTGGTGTCAAAGCATTGAAGGTTCAAAGTCCTTCTTTGATCTACAGACCCTGGCTCTGTCAAACTTATCTATGTTTTCCCTTGGAGCATGCTAAAGCTGACCTGGAGTTAAATGACCTCTAGTCCGATCTATAAGCTACCCCTTTTTCCCTCCATTGAAAGCTGCCTTTGAGTATGTCCAAGTAGGTCTGGAGTTAAATGACCTCTGATCTGGTCTATAGACAAAAATTGGGTCGATTTCCTTCTTTCAATTTCAATCCTTAATGTTCCATCCCACCATCTATCTAAAAAGATCCTTTAGTGTAGATGACCTGCCCTCTGAAAGCCTTGGCTAGTTGTTGCAAGTAATTCCCCTTTCATGACTCCATGGCCCAATGGATGGCACTTTCTTGATCTATCCCCTTTGTTGAAACATCCTGCTGCTCTACTCCTTTCCTTCCATTACTTTCTCAGTCTGTGCTCTCATGACCAACCCAACAACCAACCAACCAAATCATTTAAAAGCCCCCTTTGTGCTTCATACATAGCCTAACATCTCATTTGAGCTTTCAAAGATACATCATTCTTTGTTTTATTGGAGAGATCCCTCTCCGGGTCCAGGAGGGCTAGATCCTAGGGCCCCAAAGTGGTTATGATGTTGTCTCATCTTTTGGTCTTGCCAATCTGGCCAAAACATGGGAACCCCAACAGGGCATACAATCTTGATTCAAGGTCTAAAAATTTCTTCTGAAAGGGCCAAAACTCTTCCTTAGAATTCTAAAGACTCTAAATTCTTCTCTAGCATATAAAAGAAAAAATTAAAAACAAAACATAAGAGGAGTCTTGGGCTCAAAAAAAATTATGCATCATATCTCATAATAAAATTATGCCTTCCATAACCATCCAAGACAATCATTTTGAAAGGATAACTCTTCATATAACATTCATTCATCAAGGCATTAACAACTAATGAATAAGAACAATTATATCATACTTCCAACTCCTTCATCATACAAAATCAGTGGATAATTACCATATCCTTTAGCTCACAACTCAACATTGTTAGTTCTAACAGATACACATAGAGAAGCCAATATCATAAGTGGTCTCTAGGAGGAAAAAGGTTCCCTAAGCATAGAGGAAACCTCAAGGCTTCTCACCATGTATTCCTTTGAGAAGACTATAGGGGTCAACATTAAAGAATATCTAAATGAATATTTATCCTTATAAGAAGTGGTAGCTAGTGACTAAGCATAATTTCCCCTTGATTCAACATACCCAATTCAATGTATTACTTATAGATATTCGAAATACTATCATAATCAAATTCCAACAATATTCTTGATAATATGTGGAACAATCTAGTCATGATATTTTTGAGAAACTCTAAGCCAACTACAATCATTACATCCAATTCCACACTTTAATTTCATGAACAAGTAACACCTATTTATCATAGATGACATATGTGAAAGGTTACCTCTACATACAAAATTTATTCATGAAATAGGAATTAGTTAATCTTTCAAGCAACTACACCCAACACTTAGCTCATTACTTATACATATTCAATCAAACATCACAAGACCATTTATATTATCACGGTCATGGTCACAATGGCATAGCTTAATAGAAATTATAAAGTATTGAAAAACAATTCACTCCATTAATAGGGGATTAAACACAAATCTAAATCACTTGGTTGGAATAGAAATTGAATAAGGGAGTGCCACTCTCCACCTAGCTATATGCACATCTATTTTGTAGGTTTATCATAGCTTGCAACTCTTGTAAATTTCACTCAAGGTTCTATAGAGTTAACTTCAAATATGTGAAGAAAAACTCTCCTTCACATACAAGGTTCATGGTTGTTGTCTTGCCCCCCTATCTCTTTTCCTCTATGTTTGTTTTTTTGTTTTTTACTATTATGTTTATTATGCTCTCTAAGCTCTCTCATCCACATGCATTTCTCTCTCGTTTCAATTTTCTCTTCCATATTTTATTTTTCTCCCCTCTTTGTTCTTCTACTCTTCGAACTACTTTTTTTTGTGCATGAGTGCTCTCATCCATGTTTCTTCATATTTTTCTTTTCTTTCATGGGTAAGTCTCTTTGAAATATTTTTATAAAATCTGTCCATTGGGTTATATCAAAATCTCCTCGTTAAATTCTAGAAGTCTTAGATTTGTAGGCTCCCCATACCTCTAAAACGTTTGGTAGGTCACTTTCCCCATTCACTCATAACTGTTGGAAATTCAAGTTGTTCAGTAGCCACATCATGGTTTTGGTCAATTATTTTAGTTAGATAGGAATTTTCTCCAATCTCCCTCACAACTAGTGACTTTTCTTTCCTAGTCATCAAGATTCATGTAGGATTTACTCTCCTTTAGATTTAGCAATTTATAAATATAATTAAAATAATATTTACATCATGATAATGTATCAAATGAAAGCCATATTGATTATCCAACATTAACATTTTTAATTACATTTTCAAAATCTGGGAATAAAAAAGGGACCTTACAATCCCATCCTCCTTAAAGCAACATCATCCTCAATGGTCACACAATTTAAATTTTCTTCCTTTACTACATCAAAGTTCCTTAATGCTTCCTTAGTTGCACCTGCAAGATGGTCCTCTTCATGTATTATTATTTCCATTATGTTGGTGTTTCTTAGAAACCTATAAAACTTATATGTATCAAGTACACACAATTATCATTGAGATGTTATCTTGAAAAATTCAATAATATTTTTTTTTCAACTTTCGCCATATATATTCTATATCCCAAACTAGATTTATTAAGGGACCCATGTTTTTCATCATGGAGTTCCTCATTCCTTAGCATATTTTCCCTCACTATAGTATATGTTAATATTTCTAATTGTCTTACATGTCCATGATATCCAAGACCAATTTACCTACATTAAGGGTTTAGATATGTGTAAAAAATTGTTAGTATTCAAAATTTGAAATTTCTCACTATAGTAGAATATAGACTACTCCGTTTTAGTTGTGCTAACTTACTTTCTCTTACATGTCAACATATTTTTTCCTATCTTTTTTCTTTCCCCACTACTTCTGCAATGGTATTTGTATTCACCTCCTCTTCACTATTCCAGATTTATGGTGCTCCATCTAGTACCTAGATAAGATAGTCAATATATCATATGCATTAGGACCATTTTCATATATATCCATTAATCTTTCAATAATGGTATCAAATTCCACAAAATTACTTGCATTTCAATGATTGAAATTTTGAATCAATACGTATCTAAATGGTTATCCTTTGCTTCATCAGGCTTCCACGGGTAACAAGTTTAGCTCATTGCTTACATTAGATGCACCCATCAACATTCCTAATCTAATGAATGTGTGATAAGTCTCTTCTTCTTGATAATTTATTTCCATTTTGGACCCATGAATTCCCATTCCTCAGGCAATATACTTGACCAAGGTTTCCCTTCACGCAAGTAGTGAAGGAACTATTGGAGTCTTATAGCCACGATGTTGTGTTGGCTTGCTTCTAACATGGTTTACTTTACATGATGTTAAATTTTTATACGGTGGTATTGATCAAGATCTCTACTTCACAATGTTAGTCTAACCTTCCTAGACGATTTTTCATTTCACTTGTTTCACAACATTTAGTTTACATGAGTTATACTCATAAAATGTTTGATCAAAAACTTATCTGCTAACTTGCTTCATACAAAATCTAGCTCTCACAAGCTCGACACTCTTTTCAGGGTTCTTGGCCATTTCTAGGGTGTGATATTTTAAGTTTTCATTATGGGTTTTCACTCCATTCCTTGCCTAAGGCATTCAACCTAAAAATATGCATTTCCATTCAGCCAACAATGTTAGTTTCCTATGCATCGAATTATTTCAACATATTAATATTTACCATATCTACTAAATTGGTTCTTCAAAACCATTCATGCAGTAAGATCATTTTAATCGATTCATTTTTTTATATTTAAATAAAAGAATAACATCCTTACATTGCAATTCCATTCAATATCATCTTAAATATTTCAAAAATGTATATGAAAAACAATTTTTTGTGTCAATAAATACTTTGAGAGAGCTTCATACTTGCTCTCTCCATTGAGATATCTATCTCAAAATGTTATTAGCAACCACTCTCTCCAATTTACTTTTTGTGGGAGTAAGGGTTTCACACCACTCACTTCAGTAATCGACAGTTCTTTAAAATATTATTTATGGTTCTTTTCATGATAGCTAGTCCTTCTAAAGATTTTCCTTACACAAGAATACATACATTTTGTGCATCAAACACACATACATATTATTAAATTTATGAATTCATGGTCATATTAAATATGATCAAACCATTATCATACTTTATTGAGACTTTTGTGATAGCCATGAATTTACTCATTAGAATAGTCATAATTCACATTCATGTTCCCTACTATCACTCTTACCATCATTAATATCATTATAAGTATTACTTAGTGATCTAGGAGGATCCTTAAAGTGCTCAAAATTTTACAGTCTCGTATGCTCATGAAACGAGCGCCAAGTCAAAGAGTTCATCGCGTTGATTCTTGTGGTATGATTGGTTTGAAAAATGGATAGAATGCATTCTGAAGTTTTTGTACAACAGGGAAAAAAGGGGCCAGAGAAGGCCAAGTGGCAGTCTCTCAACAAGAAACAATGTAAAATTTGAAACAGGAACTCAAACGAGTACCTGCTTTTTTGAGGGAGCAAAAAATCATCTGTTTTTGAAAAGTGTTGATTCAAAATACATCTTTTTCTTAAGGTAGCAAAAAATCATCTAATTTTGAAGAGTATTGATTCATAATATACCCTTTTTTGAGGTTGCAAAATATTATCTGATTTTGAAAAGTGTTGTTCAGAATACACCTTTCTTTTAAGCATACTTTTGACACTTCAAATTTTCTTATGTATCAAGTAAAAATAATTTTTTCTAAATGTTAGTGATTTTATGTGAATTTTGAAAAGTGTTGATGCAACATCAACCCCTTTTTTAGAGTGCTAATTTTTGACACTTTAAATTTTCTAATGTATGAAGTGTGGATTTTATTTTTAAATGTTGGTGATTTTCATGTGAATTTAATAAAACATCAACAAAATTTTTTTAAGGCATATTTTTACATTTTAAATTTTCTTATCTCCGAAGTAAATATAATTTTTTTTAAATGTTGATTATTTAACCATTTTTTAAGTTGTCCATTTTTTTTTTCCTTTGCAAAGTTTGTTTATAATGAAAAATGTATTTATTTTTTTCCAAGGTAAAATAAAAATAGTAAAATTAATATATTGAGGTTATCATTTCCTTTATATTTATATATCATTAATTAATATTTCAATACACATAAAATAATCGTCCCTAAAAAATAATATTTTAAAAACTCAACAAAAAAAATATACATTTTGCATATACATATAATTAAAAAAAATATGTATTTTAGGACATTTTTGCTAAAAATAACATGTTAAATAAAATAACATTATGGAAATTTTGAATTAAAAAAAATTAGCGAATTTTATGAAATGTACATAAAAAATTATGACATTTGGAAAAAAAAAGATTCACATAAAAATTGGAGTATTAAAAAATAAAAATAAAAAATAAACATACAATTAAAAAAAATCATAAACATAAAAAATTTTAAAAACAAAAAATATAATTCATTTATATAAAAAAATAATTAAAAAATAAAAACAATGAAAAAATTAAATTTAAAAAATAAAAAACAATAATATAAGAAAAAATAAATTGAAAAAAATAAAAATCATTTAAAAAATAAATCAATTTAAAAAAATAAAAAACATATATATATATATATATATATATATATATATATATATATATATATATATATATATATATATAAACTATTAAAACATATTATTAAAAAATAAATAAATAAATAAAAATTCAACCCTTAGGGCCATTGGGCGGGCTGAGAATCGATTCCTAGAATCGGCTTTCAAACCACTGCCCAGGGTGGAGGCCCCTTAGGCCACTTGATGGGTTGAAATATGATTCTCAGAATTGGCTTTCAGCCCGTCGGGTGGCCCGAGGGGCCTTCGCCATGGGTTGGCAGAATTGCACAGCTGTGCCAACCCAAGGCGAAGGCTCCTCAGGTTGAAGGCCACGACCGAGTAGCCTGAGGGGCATTTGTCCTAGTCTGGCAGAGTTGTGCAGCTCCACCAGGATAGGGCGGATGCTACTTGGGCCACCCGATGGGTTGAAGGCCACTGCTGAGTGGTCCGAGAGGCCTCCACATTGGGATACTGGTGCTGTGCAACTCCGCCAGCCTAGGGCGGAGGCCTCTTAGGCCACCCGGCAGGCTGAAGGCAATTCTCATAATGGCCTTTAGCAAGCCAAGTGGCGTAAGGGGCCTCTGCCCTAGGCTGAGAATCACCAGCCCATGGCGGAGACCCCTTCGGCCACCTGACGGGCCTCCACCTTGGGTTGAGAATCACTAAACCTAGGGTGGAGGACCCTTGGGCCACCTGGCGGGCTGAAGGCAATTCTTGAAATCGCTTTCAGCCCGCCGGGTGGAGGCGATTTTCAGAATCGCCTTCAGTTGGAGCTGATTCTCAGAATTTCCTTCAGTTGGAGGCGATTTTCAGAATTGCCACCAAGTGGAGGTGATTATGAGAATCCCTTTCAACTGAAGGTGATTTTGAGAATCACCTCCATCCAACAGAGATTCAGAGAATCACCTCCAGCTGAATGCAATTCTCATAATTGATGCTAGGTGGAGGCGATTCTGAGAATCGCCTCCACCCAGCAGCGATTCTGAGAATTGCCTTCAGTTAGAGGTGATTCTCATAATCGCCACCAGGAGGAGGTGATTTTGAGAATCGCCTCCACCCGCTGGTGATTCTTAGAATCGCTTTCAGTTGAAGGAGATTCTCAGAATCACCTCCACCCCGCGGCGATTCTGAGAATTGCATCCAACTGAAGGCGATTCTGAGAATCACCTCCAACTGAAGATGATTCTCAGAATCACCTGCCCCCAGTGGTGATTCTGAGAATCGCCATCGAGTGGAGGTGATTCTCAGAATCGCCACTGGGTGGAGGCGATTCTCAGAATCACCTTCCACTAAAGGTGATTCTAAGAATCGCCTCCACCCAGCAGTGATTTTAAGAATTGCCTTCAGCTGGAGGAGATTCTAATCTGAGAATCTCCTCCACCCGACAACGATTTTGAGAATTTCCTCCACTCGACAACGATTCTCAGACTCGCCTTCTGCATTCTCTAAATCATGGTTGGGTGGAGTCGATTCTTAGAATCGCCTTTAGCTGAAGGTGATTCTGAGAATCGCCTCCACCTGACGGTGATTCTGAAAATCACCTTTAGCTGAAGGCGATTCCGAGACTCGCCTTCAACCTGCCGGGTGGCCCAAGGGGCCGAATTTTATTTATTTAATTTTTTAATAATATGTGTGTGTGAGAGTGTGTGTGTGTTTTTTTTTTTTTTTGTATGTTTTTTAAATTTTTTAAAATGTTTTTTTTTTAAATTTTTATTGTTTTTTATTGTTTTTTTTTTTTTTACTGTATTATTATTGTTATTTTTTTAATTAATTTTGTTATTATCCTTAAAGTTTTAATGTTTTCTTTTTATATATATTAATTTTATTTTTTATTTTTAAATTTTTAATGTCTATGAATTTTATTATTTTTAAAAATTGTTTGTTTATTATTTTCATTTTTTTTAATTACTTAAAATTCTTTGTGGTTTATTTCTTTTGAATTTTGTTATTCGAATGTCGTCATTTTCTATAAAAAAATCATAAAATTTGTTATTTTTCTAATATTTTTATTCAAAATTTCCATAACTTTATTTTATTTAACGTGTTATTTTTAGTTAAAATGTCTTAAAAAACATATTTTTTTAATTATATCTATATTAAAAATGTAGGTTTTTGTCCAATTTTTAAAAATATAAATAAAATCTTAACCTCAAGATATTAATATTATTATTATTTTTTTAATTCTGGGAAAAAAACTATAACTTTCATTATAAAAAACAATGCAGAGGAAAACAAAGAAACGAAAAATTAGAAAATACTTCAAAAAAATATCTTAGGACGCAAAATAATAATAATAAAAAATTTCAGCCCCTTGAGCCCTTAGGCAAGCTCAAGTCGATTCTTAGAATCGATTGAGCCTACCCAAGGGCCTGAGGGGCCACCATTCTGGGTGGGCGGAGACCCCTCAGGTCCCCTGATGGGTTGAAGCCAATTTTGAGAATTGGCTTAAGCCTGTCGGGTGGCCTGAAGGGCCTCCATCTTGGACTGACAGAGCGTGCAGCTTTTCCCTCTCAGGGTAGCAGCCTCTCAGGCCCTTGGGCGAGCTCAAGTCGATTTTCAAAATCGACTTGAGCCTGCCTAGGGGCCCGAGGAGCCGATTTAATTTTATATTTATATTTTTTTATAATAATAATTATTATTTTTTAAATTTTAATCGGTTTTATGTTTTTTTTTTCAAATTGATGTTTTTTTTTATTTCTTAAATTTAATTATTTTAATGTTTTATTATTATTCTCTATAAAAAAAATAAAAATGCTTTTTCTTTTAAAGTTCTTTAATGTTTTTTATTTTTATTATTATGTTTTTTTTTTAAGTTTTTTAATTTAAAATATATATATATATATATATATATATATATATATATTTTCTTGATTTTTTAAAATGAGTTATTTTTAATGTATTATTTATTGATTTATTATGATGTTTTTTTTTATAATTTAATTATTTAACAATTTTTTATTTTTTTTTCAACACTTTTCATTTTCGAGCTGTTTTTTTCATGATTTTTGGGAATTTTTTGCTAGAGTTTTCATTTTGAGTTTATAGTTCTTATTTCATAGTTTACATTGTTAAGACACATGGAAGTCAAATAGTAAAACACATGGTAGGTCAAATTCAAACTCAACAGAAAGGTCAAACTTCAAGGTTGAGGGTCAAACCTGTGACCTCCTAACCAACAACAGAAAATAATAACGTTAAGCCACAATATTGCTTTGTTAATATAAACGTGCATACACATATTTGAACAATGGTAATATGGCATAATGAAATAAGGGTTGGTAGAGCTCACCACATTCAGCGGCCCTACAAAACCCAAAGGTGAGTTTATCGACGCTACCAAATTTTCCACATATCACGTGGGACCATACTTCAAATTTAGCAGGTATCAACAGCAGTATAACCATATGCCATACTTAATACATCATCGATCTATTAACATATGATATGCCATATCCAAACTTCGAATACAACACAAACGACGTGAAGATTAAGGTTCAAGTTAAACTTTGGGTTATAACTATATGTTATATATGCCACACCGCTATCGTCCATATTCCAATGTTAAACCATGTTATAACAATATATGCCACAGGGAGATTTAACGAAGTCATTGGTCCAATGATATTTTTTGGTTAAAAACCATATGTTATATGTGGTATGTCAATACATATTGTTGCAACGTTCGATTTGCTATTGTTAAACCATGTTATAACAATATATGCCACAGGGAGATTTAACGAAGTCATTGGTCCAATGATATTTGTTGGTTAAAAACCATATGTTATCTGTGGTATGTTAATACATATTGTTGCAACGTTCGATTTGCTATTGTTAAACCATGTTATAACAATATATGCCACAGGGAGATTTAACGAAGTCATTGGTCCAATGATATTTGTTGGTTAAAAACCATATGTTATATGTGGTATGTCAATACATATTGTTGCAACGTTCGATTTGCTATTGTTAAACCATGTTATAACAATATATGCCACAGGGAGATTTAACGAAGTCATTGGTCCAATGATATTTGTTGGTTAAAAACCATATGTTATATGTGGTATGTCAATACATATTGTTGCAACGTTCGATTTGCTATGTTCATAACATATGCATGTAAGCAAATCTCGGGAGGCTCGCGGGTTTGACCCCAGGACCTCCCATGGGCCGTGAACACTATAAAAAAATAAATCAGTGTGCCCAAGGCAAAGAGGTTATAAGGAGTCGAGTCTGTAATTCTTTTGAACCGTGCATGTAAATGCCTTTTGAGGCTTAACTTGGCCAATATTGAGCCTTTTTTAGATCTGTAAGTTGCGTTGGAGAGCTGGGGCTGGGGCCTATCTTCTAACAGTAGCCATTGATGCATGAGTGCATAGTACATAATGGTGAATTTGATGTAAAATACTTTATGAGAATTTTTAATATCTCAGATGTCCATTGGAAGCGGACCCGAAGATATAGTCGAAGAGGGACGGACTCTATCATCAAAGTTTTTTGTGTTTGCTTCTTTTCTCTATTGTTCATGCTTAATTTTAGATTTCAAGTTTTACGTTTAAGTCACTTAAAAAATCAATTTCTCTCGTTAATTCACTTAAAATAAAACTTAGTTGGTGAAATTGTGCAAATAGTCAATTCTGTTGTTTTCGTATCATATTTTGGTATCAGAGTGAGGTTGATCAAGTAAGCATGATATTTTCCATTATGAATGTTGACTATATCCAGGTTGTGATGCGGAGAAGGGAAACTTGAAGAGATAAATCCATATATTGGAAAGAGGAAAGTCTCTCAAAATATGGGAGAGTCAAATGAAAGAGAAGCTCCTGAGACCAAGAGCGAGGATAAATTTCAACAAATGTTCCTTTGTATGCAATAGATTATTGGAGAAATTTATGAAGACAAAAAGACTAGAGATGAAACATCATCTTATAAAGGCACAAAAGAGAAAAAGGGCAAGGAAAAAGCTGATGGTAATGAACCTCCTTCTCCTTCATCTTCGTCGTCTTCTTCTTCTTTATTCTCTTATCAATCAACTTGATATTTAGACTCAAAAAATAAGGCAAAGAAATCTCGTTTTTTAAAGCTTGATGTTAAGTTAGAGTTTCCAACATTTGACGGTGAAATGAATCCTAAAAAGTTAGATAACTGGATAAAGAAACTTGAGGTGTATTGTAGGATTCAAAATGTTGTTG
The DNA here is from genome assembly GCA_034641835.2 of Pinus albicaulis. Classification (NCBI taxonomy): domain Eukaryota; kingdom Viridiplantae; phylum Streptophyta; class Pinopsida; order Pinales; family Pinaceae; genus Pinus; species Pinus albicaulis. The sequence continues at coordinate 962,620,703 of CM076581.1, read as the reverse complement.
ATGAATCTGAAAAAATTCATTTAGCTACACTTAGAATAGGGGGAACATCTTTGATCTGGTGGGAAAGTAAATCTCAATCATATTTAAAGAAAAAAGGTGAAATTATATCTTCATGGTATAATTTTGTTAAAGCTCTTAGAAATCAATTCTATCCTTTAAGATATATGCAACAGGTTGTAATGGATTGGAGGAATTTAAGGCAAGGTAAAGGACAAAGTGTGCAAGAGTTTACCCAAGAATTCAAGAAAAAGGAATTAGCACTTAATATTCCATTAGATACACAGGAAACTTTGTTGAAGTATATTGGAAGTTTTCATTCTTATTTGCGACATAAATTGCTTTTGTTTAATGCAAATAACTTTGATGATATGTGTGTACAAGCCATTCATATTGAATCAGGTGGTGGACCGTTTCAGTCAATTTTTTTGAAGAAACCATTCAAGCATTCATAGAAAAAGATTTCAAGGAAGGCAAAGGGAATAAATCAACAATAGTTAAGAAGGAAGGAGAAAGGCCTATTTGTACTCATCGTCAGAGAGTTGGACATGATGACTCAAATGTTGGAAGCTTCATCCTGAAATTAAACCAAAGGAGTTCCTTAAGAAGAAGGGTGAAAGGAAATATAATGCTGCAGTCCAACAAGATTTGGGATCTGACTCTAGTGACGAGAATAATGTTAATGCTATGGGTCTAACAGGTAGTCCTTCTGAAGCTAGTTCTAGTTCTATTTTTTCTGCATCTTCTTCAAAATCTAATAATGTTGTTACACAGTAATTTTTCACCGTCCCTACCATTCCCCATCCCGCATATTGGAGGGCTCATTCCGTGACCTGTGAGCGGAGACAAGACTTGAAAATATTTTCATTTCATCCCTCTGAAGATGAACTTCCATTGCCCTGAAGACATCTCCCTGCCAAAAACCCTAAAAATAGCTCTTTTTCCATTGGCGCGGTTCCACAGTTCAGCCCTCGTGCCAAGGGGGGAAATCCTCCAAAGAGGGCGCGCCAATTGGCGCTCTGTCATAGAGCCGCACCCGCGCCAACCATATTAAGAGATGTTTTTTAAAAATAAATGGCGGAAGTTTCATCCTAACAAATTCCTGGACTGATATCTATCTTGAGTTGGGAGGTTTGGCTGCGGATCTCCATAGAGAGGAAGTGGTTTGCCACCTCTCATGGAAGCTTCCTTGATGATAGGGCCAATCCCATAATTATAGGGATCCCAACTCCCCTTCCTCCATCTATAAAAGCTTGCTCATCCCCTTTGCAAGCTAGTTCCCAAGAGCTTTCACACCCTTATGCTGCAAGAGCCTTCTTGATTCCCTTAAGGCCAAATCCAAGCAAGGAGACTATTGTCAAGTATCCGGAGAGAGAGGTTGTCCCTTCCTTGACAGGCTTTATCGAGACGTGTTTTGCTAACGACCCACCAAAGGAGAGTGCTACGTCGAAGCTATGGTTGTATTCTTCTTTTGACTCATTAATGATAAGCGACTATTGGTTATGGTTCCACTCTTGTTCTTGATTATGTTCATGAGTTATGTCCTCTTCGACTGACATATAGTTGTATGTACTGGATTTTATGCTTGTGTTTGTGTTGTTTCTTGCATGTGCAGGTGTCCGATCACGGAGATCGTGAGGATTGTGATCTGCCAGGGCAAAGGAACGGGAGCACCACCTCTTCTACAAACGACAGCGTTGGATTCCAGGTAAGCCTTCATCGCAAGTCGATTTATTTGCAATTAGGAACCTGCACTGTAGCGTGTTTGATTGTTGCTAGACCCGATCTGGGCTAGTAGGGATCGCCTCTGTCCGCAGAGGGGATTTACCTCTCCAAAAATTTGGCGACTCTGCTGGGGATCGTCTAGCTTGTTTTTGTTCTACTTTGTAAGCTACAGACGGAGCCTGAAGTTAGCCAGATAGCCTTCGAAACGCTATTGCTCTGCATTAGCGAATTAGATCAAAGTTGCTTCAGTCAATCTCCGGTTTAGTTTATGAAATGAACGATTGGAGTATCGTCTTGTCTTTTCAGTTGTTTCTCGATTCTCCTTGCTTGATTGGCTCTTTTGGCTGGCTCTTTTCTGAGTGTTTTGCTTTTGGTTCAGCCCCAGAGGATCAGATCTGACCTCTGCTTTTCCAAATTTTCATCTTTTCATATTTGGCTTGATTGGCGCGAGTTTAGCCCTAGCAGTCGCGCTAGTTGGCGCAATTTTCCAGTTCATCACTCGCGCCATTCCCTGTCTGGCGCGGATTACAACCAAACAGTAGTGCCATTTCCTGTAGGTGCTAGGGTTTACCCTTGTTCGGAAGCTTCTTTTGGTCAGTACTTTGCTTCTGGGTTTGTTTTGGATTCTGCTTGAAGTGGTGAGTCTGGTCTTGGTTGGGAGAAATTCTTTTTTTTTTCATTTTCAGGCGTTGGCGCTTGTTGTCAGTTAGCAACCCGCGCCAATTAGCCATTGGTGCTTGTTGTCAGTGTGCAAGTCACGCCAGTTGGCACTAGTTGTCAATGTACAAGTCGAGCCAATTTCAGGATGTATGAAAATTGAAATTTTTTCCCTTAATCCTTCACCAGTGTGTCTTTCCCTTCCGATCTTTTCACTGTATGAGCATAGATTACACTGCTCATTGTTTGAAATGTCTTCTTTCCATGATTGTTTAATGTAAAAGGGAATGAATGCCTTGTTTTGATCTCTTGCTTTGGAAGTCCTCTCTGTGTTTGACCTCATATGTCTTGTCGCCTTTTGAGGGATTTCGTTACAAAGTGTTTAAAACAACGATTGCATTCTCAGTGTTTGTTTACATCTCTTTTGTGTTCATCCTTCATTAAGAAGATTTGTGTTCTTTTAGTCTTCATCTCAAAGTGTTCTTTTTGTTAAAATGCATTAGATCACATTGCATTGAAAAGTATTTTTGAGATTTATCATTAAACTTAGATCACATTGCTTAATGATTGAAAACTAAAGGTCATATCGTGTGCATTCTCTTTTCATTAAAAGCATGCATTAAGTAGATTCTCATTTCATCGAAAAATGCATTGAGTGCATTCTTATCATTTGAAAAGGAAAAGGAAATTGTGCATAGATTATAATTGCATAGTTTTCAAAAAAGAGGATTTTGCATAGATTACATTGCATTATTCGCATCGTTGAATGTTTGAAATTACTTTCGGATGGTGAAAGTCATCTAGTTTGGAAAAATTTCGTTTACAGTGTTGTTGTTTGTTGCATAATTTTTTGAAGCTCTTCCCTTAACTAGATAGCATTCATCAAATTGAAAGTTTTCTTTTCTCATATAGCTGCATATAGGAGATTGTCATATGACAGTCGCTAGGGCCTGAAAACTGAAATGTAATTGAAGATAAACTTTAAAATTTACTCAATTTACACTAAGACAGCATTGAAATCTAATGAAACATATTTAGAGGTCTAGGCTAGAGACGTGTTCCGGCGTCTTTAAACCTAGTAGCTGTCGTTCGGCTCTTGGATTTAGATAGCACTAGTACAGACTTGTGCTCCCCGTACCGTTGCGTATATAAAGGGAGACCCCACTAGGTTTCTATCCTTTATCCATAGGAAGCTGAGTCTGCCACCCTATACCCGTGATACACCGGACACAGCATTCGGGGAGACTTCCTGCACGTACGTTAAGTCCTTGGTTGATTTCTCTTTCATTTTGAAACCAAGGTGTATATTGCAGTTCACGGTTATTTGGTACACCCTTTGCCTAGTATTCTTGAGTAGTCATTTGATCTTTTCTGACTCTTTAAATTTGAAAATATCACCAAGCGCTTGTCCTTTCACGCTTGCTTCAAAAATGAAAGAGATAGAGTCACCTTTCATCTATTTATTGACTCTTAAAACATGAAACGGTGAAGTTTCTAAGTTTCAATGTGGTAAAATAAATCACCTGTGATCACACGCCCTATTAGAATTTGCTTGTTGGCCGTTTGATTGTGTGCCTTGGTTTTTAGCCCGTGTGCGATTTTGAGTTGTTGATGGAAACTTTTCCGGAGTTCACCAACCAAGGAATCCCCTCTGATGGGAATCTTGGTCATTTTCCTCCTTTTGGAAATGTTGGTGCTCCTTATATGGCAACGTTGTCCCTTCCTGGGTTAACTGTTGGGTTGCCTGTTTGGTTGTTTTCAACCTCTGTGGTCTCGGATGTCTCAGCTACTATTCAATCAGTTCCTCCACCTGAAAAACATCATGTTGATTCCAAGGTGGACCTCTCCCCTTCTTCGCCTGTTTTTGCGTCCTCCTCTTCTACTTCACCTGGTGAAAGTCTGGATTCGAGTAACCAGGTGGCTAAGAAGAAGAAGAAGAAGACAAAGAAGAAGAAGTCAGATAAAGGAGAGGCTAGCTATGCGGCTATTGTGCCTAAGAAGTCTCCTCTTGATAAACCTCCCAACCCTCCATAGAAAGTCAAGTTCCCTTTCATGTTGTGCACGGGAGACCATCTTCTCCGAGACTGCCTTGGCATTCCCAAGGTGCTCGAAGTATGGTCCAACAGTCGCCCACCGTTGCCTTTGGCTTCTCGGAGTCAGGTTGGGGGCACGTCTTCAATTGGTGCTGGTAAAAATCTTAAGAAACAGGGTAAGATTACCATTCCCTGCAAGTTGTGTGAAGGGCACCATGCCATTCATCTTTGTCCATATATGGATGAAGCCAAGCGAGTTTTGGACAACTTGGCTATTTCTGCGCCATGCCTTCCAACTGGTTATAAACAGTTGTCTTTGAGTCCTCCACCAACTGATCCTATGATTGGTCAAGAGTCATCCTTGGTCGATCCCACTCCCCCGGAAATTCAAATTCAGGAATCCGTTCCCGACCAACCATTGGTCGTGGGATCGGTTGAACTGGCTCCGTCTACAGTGCACCAGGTCTTTTCCGTTGAGAGTGGACCTCACACCCCTCAGGTTCTTCTTGTTTCTTTAGATTCCTTGGATTTGGAGAAAGATTCTCCTGTCCTCATATCTCAAGAAGTTGCTCCTCCGCCTCCCGTGATGGAGGTCCCGGAGGATACTCCTCCCACCTTTGAGATGGAGGTTGTGGAGGATGCTTCTTCTTCTTCCGTAACACTAGGGGAAGACCATCTTGGTTCGATGGTAGCCCCTCCGAGTAGTTTGGTCGTTTCCTTTGACTGGAGTTGATTTGCAGGGTACCGCCTTCCGTCTTATGTGCCTTTCGAGATCACAGTACAGGCTTTTGGTCTGGTCGTACCCAGCACCATTATAGATGAAGGCGCATCTGTTAGTGTTCTATCCTCAACTACTTGGAAAGCTTTCGGTTCACTACCACTTGTGCCTATTACGCAGAATCTGTTGGCTTTTAACAGAATAATGAGTCGACCATTAGGGATACTTCCAAGGTTACCTGTTACTTTGGGAGGTAAAACCATCCATATGGACGTGATGGTTGTTCCAGGCCCCTTGGATTTCAATATGCTCTTGGGGCGCGATTACACCTATGCCATGGGAGCGCTTGTCTTCTCCCTTTTTCGTGTGGTCTGTTTTCCGCATGAAGGACGGATCATGACCATTGATCAACTTTCGTTCTTTGGTCCTGATGTGGCAACTGGCCCGCCATCATCCCTTCCTAGTTTTTATCCACCCATTGTATCTGCCCCACCATAGGCCAACTATGTGGCTACCTACCCCGTGCCTGTACCCAGTGATAGTGCCATTGTGCATCAAGTGCTGGGGGCATTGGGTCCTGACTTCCAGGATTTTTTCCTTCCATCGGGAGTGGAAATATTGGAAGCGATGAATTCTTGTTCATTATGATGAGGTTGTCAGAGCATATTTCATTTTATTGTGTCAAGCTCCTTAAAAAATGAAACAAGGTTGTCGGAGCACAGTTCGTTTTCTTGTGTCAAGCTCCTTAAAAAATGAAACAAGGTTGTCGGAGCAAAGTTCCTTGTCTTGTGCCAAGCTCCTTAAACCATGAAACAAGGTGTCCTGAGGATATTTCTTTTAATGTGTCAACCTCCTTAAAATAATGAAACACGTTGTTGTTCAATTCGAAGTCTTTGATCAGATCTCGTGAAATCCCAATCGAGTCTTTCTCTTGATCTCGTAACTTGAACCTTCACTCCATCTGACTTTCTTATGGACTGAAGCTTGGGGGGCATGTACCTTGAATTGAGTCACCATGCTGGGGGCATGCTTACTTTTTCAAGCATAGTTTGTTTCCGTTTCAAGCTTGTGTAAAAATGAAATCGGTTTCAAGCATAGTTTATCTTTGTTTCAAGCTTGTGTAAAAATGAAACCAACGTCAAGCAGAGTTTTCTGATTTCAAGCTTGTGTAAAAATGAAACATTTCCCATTTTACCTCTTGTGATTGCCATTTCATCAGCCTGTTTTTGCCAGATGAACCTTGGTTTTCTCACTCCATCGTCACTATCTGCTTGGCCGATCATATTCCTTCACTTGGTTGTTTTACCCAATCCTGGGGAACCACGACGATGAGTGGTTTTGTTAGCCAGCCTATTAACCTTTATTTTTTTTAGCAGTTCCACCATTATTGGAACCAGTTGCTACCCTTTATACCACTCGTTCCTCCAGGAGGAGTCAAATTTCAGCTCTTTTCTGACTCTCTAAACATGAAAATATTGCCGAGTCACTTGTCGTTTCAATCTCGTTAAAGTGGCTGCGAAACGACATCTACCCAGTATACGTTTACCTCTTTTTCAGGCTGGGATGGATTATTTACGAAAAAGGAATACCCTAGCCTATCGCGACTAGGAGGTTTTCTCAGACAAAGTTTTCTACCTTTTCGGATCAAAGGAACTATTTATGGAAAGGGACCTGTTGGAGTTTACTTTTCTTTTGTCTTTTCAAACTCTCTAAACATGAAAAGACGCCGATTTCTTCCTTTGTCAGACTCGTTAAACCTAAATGACATCAGGGATTGTCAATCATGACGTTATTCGAGTCTCTCCTTCCTAGGGCTCGTTAAATGTACTAGGATGGATTCGTCCGAAGGAAGGATTTATATGACAAGCATATGCTATCCTCTTCAAGCTTGTGTAAAAATAAAGAGGTACTCACTGAAATGGTGGGGAAAATGGAACCAACATCATTGTCGTGTCGGCAGTATGTCACTCTTGAACATGGCACCTGTCTACATTCGTGTCGGGTTGGGGACATCTCGGGTTGGGGACATCTCATCTCGTTTTCTCACTTGCCTCCGTGGGTTTGGGTAATCCCTCTTGACCTCTCATCTATTCTTTGCCTCGTCGCCATGACCTCTGATCCGTTGATGTCATATAGCTGCCAAATCCACTGTCGTGTTGTTATATGTTCAAGAGAAGTTGACCTCTGCAAAGTATCAACCTTCCTCTGATTCTCATATGATCCTGATTCACAAAAAACATCATGTTCCTCTGTCTCGTGTCGATGATGTGGGAAACATTATGGCCCACCTTCGATCAAGGTCACTTCTTGTCGACTTCAACTCATTATCCAGGAAGCTGATCTAGAGACTCCCTTATGGTACCTTGGAGCCTGCATGCCTCAATGGCAGGTTCGTCGCATTCGACGTGAGGTTTTCATCATTGGCCTCTGATCGAGTGATTCTATGGGTGTTCGACGCCAGTTCATTGATTCACATGCCGTAGATTGTACCTGTAGTACCTTGAGGGCCATTGTCATTATTGGTGGTTCCTCTCACGTCTGTTAACAGCTTTCATCATTGGCTAGAAATCAGAAGATGTTCTTGCATGTTCAACTTCAGCTCACACATTCGCATGCTTGAAATTGTACTTTGTTTGGGTCGAGATGGAGCGCAAGACCCTGGATTGTGTCTGTTGTAATCCAGGCTGCGATATTGTGGATTATTATCATTGTGTACATGACTCATTGATTGGATGGCTGCGACCATACCTGAGTCTATTTATCGATCCTCATTGGATGGCTGCGTCCATGCCTTGGATCTCGATTATTGCATACTCTGTTATAGATGGCTGCGCCCATACCACGCATATATATCATGTATCTGAGACATCAGTTGTAATTCGCTCTGCAGGTTTTCTGATGGTGGTGTTTTCAGTCGGCATGTTCTCATAAAGAATTTCACCCCTCTCTCTCTCTCTCGAGCCTCATGATTTAGGGGGAATCTGTTACACAATAATTTGTCACCGTCCCTACCATTCCCCATCCCGCATATTGGAGGGCTCATTTCGTGACCTGTGAGCAGAGACAAGACTTGAAAATATTTTCATTGCATCCCTTTGAAGATGAGCTTCCATTTCCCTGAAGACATCTCCCTGAAAAAACCCCTAAAAATACCTCTTTTTCCATTGGCGTGGTTCCACAGTTCAACCCTCACACCAAGGGGGAAAATCCTCCAAAGAGGGCGTGCCAATTGGTGCTCTGTCATAGAGCCGCACCCGCGCCAACCATATTAAGAGATGATTTTTAAAAATAAATGGCGGAAGTTTCGTCCTAACAAATTCCTGGACTGATATCTATCTTGAGTTGGGAGGTTTGGCTGCGGATCTCCATAGAGAGGAAGTGGTTTGCCACCTCTCATGGAAGCTTCCTTGATGATAGGGCCAATCCCATTATTATAGGGATCCCAACTCCCCTTCCTCCATCTATAAAATCTTGCTCATCCCCTTTGCAAGCTAGTTCCCAAGAGCTTTCACACCCTTATGCTACAAGAGCCTTCTTGATTCCCTTAAGGCCAAATCCAAGCAAGGAGACTATTGTTAAGTATCCGGAGAGAGAGGCTTGTCCCATCCTTGACAGGATTTATTGAGACATGTTTTGCTGACGACCCGACAAAGGAGAGTGTTGCGTCAAAGCTATGGTTGTATTCTTCTTTTGACTCATTAATGATAAGTGACTATTGGTTATGGTTCCACTCTTGTTCTTGATTATGTTCATGAGTTATGTCCTCTTCGACTGACATATAGTTGTATATACTGGATTTTATGCTTGCGTTTGTGTTGTTTCTTGCATGTGCAGGTGTCCGGTCATGGAGATCGTGAGGATTGTGATCTGCCAGGGCAAAGGAATGGGAGCACCACCTCTTCTACAAACGACAGCGTTGGATTCCAGGTAAGCCTTCATCGCAAGTCAAATTGATGTGATTGTTAAATGGCCTATACCACAAAATGTGGCAGAAGTTAGAAGTTTCTTGGGTGTAGTTCAGTATTGGAGGAATTTTATTTCTCATTTCTCTTTTGTTGCATCACCACTTCATGCTTTAACAAGTTCTAAAGTATCCTTTCAGTGGGGAGGACAAAAACGAAAATAATTTGACACTTTAAAACAAAAAATTGTTACAACTCCAATTTCAGCTTTGCCAGACCTTCAACAACCATTTGAAATAGAAACTGATGCTAGTGGGTATGTAATGGGTGCAGTGTTATAGAAAAAAAGAAAGGCTATTTGTTTTCATTCAGAAATATTTTCTAAAGAAGTTGCTAACTATCTAACATATGATAAATAATTCTATGAATTAGTGGAAAGTGTTAAAAAATGGAAACATTATTTAATTGGAAAAGAAACAATGATTCATACAGATATTCAGCCACTTCAGTACCTTCAATCTCAAACTAAGTTACAATAGTATTGACATTATAGATGGATGGGGTTTTTGCAGCAGTTTCATGTAGTAATAAAATATAAGAAAGGTACCACCAATAAATTGGTTGATATGTTATCAAGACCTTCTTTGAATGCTTCAGTTATTCTGCAAAATAGTTCTTTAGCACATGAAAGTTATATTGAACAATATGCTACAGATACCGATTTTAAGGATGTTTATGAATCACTAACTCATGGTGCTCAGATGGAAGAAGTGAATTATCATGTTAATAACATATTATTGTACCATCTTGACAAGTTGTGTATACCACAGGGAGAAAAAGTGCATGTCATCAGGGAAGCACATTATTCTCGTGTTTTAGGGCATTTTGGTGTAGGTCAAGCAATGGCACAGTTACGAAGGTTTTGCTATTGGCCTTGGATGAATGAAACAATTCACAAGTACAAAATGCACCATGATAAGCATCGGGTGGATCATCACTTCTAGGTTGGTGATAAAGTATGGATATACTTCAGGAAAGAAAGGATGAAAAGTGAAGGTAAAAATTTGAAAGCTATAAGGTATTGTCCTTTTAGAATTGTTGAAAATATTGGGCACAATGCATTCCAATTGAATTTTCCTCCATAAATTCATACATTTTCATTTGTAAATGTGGAAAATTTGAAGTTGTATGAACCTCCAATGATCATGGATCCATAGAAAAATGCTCAAATTCCAGCTGTAGATGATTTTTCATCTGAATGTATGACTGAGTTACAGGAAGATACCATCTTGGATAGGAAGTTCTACACTTCCAGGCGAGGATATGTAGAGTATCTTCGAGTGGGACTCAAAGGCATGAATCCAACCAAATCAAGGTGGATGGAGATAAGAAGGGTGAGGGAGTTGTACCCTCACCTCATGTCTTCTTAAAACCAAACTTTTGGTGGTCCAAAAGATTCTAGTGGAGAGGAATGATCTAGGGGGATCCTTGAAATGCTCAAAATTTTATAGTCTTAGATGCTAATGAAACCAGTCCCATGTTGAAGAGCTCGTCACGTCGATTTCGGTGGTATATTAGGTTTGAAATCCATATGAGGGAGAAAACACATTCTAAATTTTTTTCTCCAATAGGAAAAAAAAGTGACCAGAGTAGGCCAAGTGGTTGTCTCTCAGCAAGATAGGTGGAATTCAAACAACATGACACGTGGTAGGGTTAACACATTTAGCAAGTCAAAGTCAAACTCAGCAAAACGTTCAAACTACAAGGTTAGGGGTCAAACCGATGACCTCCTAACCAACATCACAAAATCTTACCATCAAACCACATCATTGCTTTTTTAATACGAAGGTGCATGCATGTATTTGAATAGTGGTAGTATGGAATAATGGGGTAATGGCAGAGCTTGCCACATCCGGCAGCCCCACCAAACCCAAAGGTCACTTTAACAACGCTACCAAATTTTCCACATATCACACTGGACCATACTCCAAATCTAGCAGGTATTAACACCGGTATAAACATATGCCATACTTAATACACCACTGATCTATTAGCATATGATATGCCATATCCAAAGTTCTAAAAAAACACAAACGATGCAAAGATTAAGGCCAAAGTTAAACTTTGGGTTATAACTTATGTTATATATGCAATACCGCTATTTGCCATATTCTAATGTTAAACCATGTTATAACAATATATGTTTAGATTCAACAAGAAAATTCAACACCCACGCCTAGTGCATTAAGAACCTAGTTGCATTAAGCACCCAGACTAGGGTGGGGCCCATAGTGTTATTTTTGGGTGCATGTCTATTTTGGTTATCCCTTAATTAAGATGGACATTAAACTATAATATATTCTCAATGTGGATTTGAATCAGTTAACTGAAAGTGATAAATTCATTTAGATAGTTGACTTCGAGTTAGAGGTAGTTGGTGAGGCATGCAGAGTAATTCTAGTTGTAATAGAGTTCGAAGTGCAGTGGTGCATGAGTTGGTGCAAGTTTTAAATAGCTTAACTTAGTTGTGTTAGTTGTAACTGAAGATACACTAGTGAGAGATCAAGTGAATTAAATATTAATTAATTCACAATCGATAATCTCACATGCAACTGAGGATTTACTATTATTAGTTGCATGCATGTCAGATCTAGTGGAGACCCAGTTGAGTTCTAGGTGAAAGGGAAGTTTGTTGGGTCCCTATATTACTAGTATAGTCCCTTATTTTTATTATTGTACCCTTGTAACCCCCATATTTTTATTATTGTGCCCTTAAATTATTATTGTTAAGTCGGCTAGGATTACATTGTGGCCCCACTAAGATTACATTGTGGCCCCATGGACTCCTATATATAGAAAGGAGGTTTTGTAATTTGAATCATCCAAGAATTGTTCATTCATGTAATGTATTGGAGGATGCCCCCTCGAAGTGGCTTATTTCTAAGGCATTGATATCTCTTTTCTCTATTTTTGGAGCTAATTTCACAACATTTGGTATCAGAGCTTTGGATTCTAGGGTTTTCGCTGCTCCAAACCGGTCATCGTGGAATTTTCGCTATAACTTTGTTTCTACGAAGGTTCAAAAGCTGAAATTTTTAGAGTGCGAAGCTAAAATCCTAAGGAACATCTTTGCAAAATTTTAGAGCTTGGTTTACAATATTTTTGGATATATGATCTATGGAAGCTAGGGCTGTTTGCAGGCTCCTGAATTTAACCTAAACAGGTCATCGCAAAATTTTTGCTATAACTTTTTTTCTACGAAGATGCAGAAGCTGAAATTTTTAGAGAGCGAAGTTGAAATCCTGAGGAACATCGTTGAAACATTTCAGAGCTTGGTTCACAATAATTTCAGAGGTATGATCTGTGGAAGTTAGGTTTGTTTCAGGCTCTTGAATTTTATCTCAAAGAGGTTATCGTGGGAAAATCTTCATAACTCTCTCTCTGAGCATCGGATTGGAATTCTGTAAAAAGTGGCTGCAAGTACACGGATTTTAGATTCTTTTCTATAAATTTCAGAGCCAAATGAGGAAACAGTGACACGTGGCAAGTCATACAATTTTTCTCTACTGAACCAGTCCATAATTGGGTCATTGTGGGAGATTGGACATAACTTTGCCTTGAAGAATCCAAATCAGGTCAGACCTGTGAAAATTGAAAGAAGCTTCAGAGGGATACTAAAAGGTTTAATTTCAGATATTGAGGATCCACAATTATTGAGATAATTCAATTTCAATATAGAGCTCCTCAAAAGCAAGTAAAAGGTGTGTATTTTTTTTCCCGAATTGCATAAGTCTTGTTTGAAGAATCAAGCTAAATTGATTCCAAGGGAATATTGTAGATTAGATATCAGTATTGGATTATAAAATGGCCCTGAAAAATAATTCAACACCCATTAAGAATTTATAAGGCTCTAATATGACTCATGAAGACGAAGAATGGCAACATGACATATCAAAATTACAAGAGAAAGTGCAACAAATTTCGCTCTCGCAAAGAGCAACAAAAAATGACATGGAAGTTTTTAAGAAAGGCATGAAAAATAAGATGGATGGTTTGAAGAAAGGCATGGAATCTAAGATAGATGGCATGGAAGCTGGAATGGAATCTAAGATGGATGACATGGAAGCTAAGATTGATGAAAAAATGGAAAACATGAAGAATGATCTAAAAGCAGACATGGAAGGTTTGACAAAGTTGATACAAGAAATGTTTCCTAATGGTGAAAAGATAGTAGAGGAAACTCATGACGAGAACAAAATAAATGTTAATCGTGACTTCATAAACTCTAATGTTGGCGGGAAAAACCACCATATTCCAAAAATGGATATGAGGAAGTTTGATGGAAAGGATCCTGTAACATGGATACTACAGATGGAGCAATATTTTGATCTCCATAACGTGCAAAACACACAAAAGGTACGCATTGCAACTTTACATTTAGAATAAAATACATTTGTATGGTATCGATGGCTTTGCTCCCGTAAAAAAATTGTCACTTGGTCAATTTTTACGGAAGAAATGATAGCACATTATGAGGATAGAAAGAGCAACACCTTCTTTAGCCAATTGATAAATCTCAAACAAAAGGGTTTAGTGGGGCAGCACATTGAGGACTTCCAAAAATTGAATATAAGGGTAACTGATATTCCAGAGGAACACAGGATTGATCTCTTCATAAGTACTTTAAAGGATAACATCCAACATGAAGTTCGTGTTTTGGAACCTGATTCATTGGAGAAGGCATTCAGGTTGGCAAGAAAAGTTGAATGTAAAATTATGGCGACAAGGAAGCCTACCACTAAATTCTATAAAGAAGGAAGTGTTGCTACGCCTAGATTTCCACAACCTACAAGGTTGACACCACAACAATTGGAAGAAAAAAGAGCAAAAGGGCTTTGCTACACTTGTGATAGCAAATACACTAAAGGTCATAAGTGTGCTGAGAAGAAATTATTTTACATAGATTGTGAAGAGGAAGAAGAAAATGAACAAGAAGAGGATATACACCAGGAACCAACCCTAGAAGAGGAAGAAATGAGTCCGACCATATCGTGTAATGCATTGGCATGAATTACCACTCCTCAAACTCTCAAGATAGAAGGACATATCAAGAAGAAAAAGGTAATAGTGTTGATTGATTCAGGTAGTACCCATAATTTTATTCATTGTAAGGTAGCCAAGGAATTGAATTGTTTCCTATACGCAACACCAGAATGTGAAGTGATGGTTGCAAATGGAGGAACTATAAATTTCTCTGGAAAATGCCATAATATCAAGCTAACCATGGGGAATATGTATTGAATATTCCAATGCTTTCCATTCCTATGGGAGGTGCTGATGTTGTACTAGGAGTACAATGGTTACAATCTTTGGGGATGGTAGCTTTTAATTTTCAAAAAATTTTCTTGAAATTTTTTCAAAAGGAAAGGAAGTTGAATTATGGGGTATCGCAGGGAAGCCGGGAAAGATAATAAACTCTAATGTCATGAAAAAGCTTCTAAAGAAATAACAACGAGGTGTAATTGCACAATTATGCTCACTAGAAGTTCCAACATCAAAATCATCTATTTCTGCAGATCTCCAACAAGTCTTGGACAATCATTCCAAGGTGTTTGAAACTCCCAAAGGACTCCCACCTATTCGTGATCATGATCATGCCATTCATTTGATTCCAGGAAGTGTTCCTCCAAACATCAGGCCTTATAGATATCCTTACTTCCAAAAGAGCGAAATTGAACGTATGATTGCAGAAATGTTAGAGGCGGGTATAATTCAACCTAGTCAAAGTTCTTTCTCTGCTCCTATAGTATTGGTACACAAGAAGGATGGATCATGGCGAATGTGTTCGGATTATAGGGAGCTCAATAAGCTCACCATTAAAGATAAATTTACCATTCCTGTGATTGATGAATTATTGGATGAATTACATGGAGCAATTTATTTTACCAAGTTGGATCTTCGTTCAGGATATCATCAAATTAGAATGAAGACTGAAGATATTCTGAAAAAAACATTTCAAACTCATGAGGGTCATTATGAATTTTTGGTCATGCCTTTTGGCCTTACCAATGCACCTTCTACATTTCAAGGGTTGATGAATTCCATTTTCATACCCTTCCTTAGAAAATTTGTGCTAGTATTTTTTGATGATATACTAATCTACAGCAGGTCTTGGAAGGATCATGTTGAACATGTTGACAGGGTGCTCAAACTATTGCAGGAGAAACAATTATATGCAAAAAAATCCAATTTTTTCTTTGGAGTACAAGAGGTGGAATATCTGGGTCATATTGTATCTCACGAGGGTGTTAAAGTAGACCCTAACAAAATTAAAGCCATTAAGGAATGGAAAGTCCCCACAACCATAAAGAAGTTGCGAGGATTTCTTGGGTTAACAGGGTATTATCGCAAGTTTGTTAAGAATTATGGGAGAATAGCAACACATCTAACAACATTATTGAAGAAAGATGCATTTTCATGGACTCCTGAAGCAACTAAGGCCTTTGAACATCTTAAAGAGGCAATGTGCCTAGCACCGGTCTTAGCTACGCCGGACTTCACAAAAACCTTTATTGTGGAATGTGATGCCTCAGGAAATGGAATTGGTGCAGTTTTAATGCAGGAAGGAAGACCCATTGCTTTTGAAAGTCGTCCAATCAAAGGAAAGTATTTACAGAAACCTATTTATGAAAAGGAAATGTTAGCAATACTACATGCACTAAAGAAATGGCGAACTTACCTAATGGGAAGACACTTCAAGGTAAAAACTGATCATGATAGTCTTAAACACTTTTTGGAACAAAGACTATCATCAGAAGAGCAGCCAAAATGGGTCACAAAGATGTTGGGTTATGACTTTGAAATAATCTACAAAAAAGGAAAGCTTAATGTTGTTGCAGATGCACTCTCAAGAAAGAATGAAGAGGTGGAAGCATTGCTTTGTGCCATTTCTATTATCCAACCAGATTGGATAACCGAAGCAAGGGATGAATGGAAGAGGGACGAAGAAGTGTGGACACTCATTCAAAAGTTGCAGCAAGATCCTAGTACATCTGATTCATTTATTTGGAAAAATGATTCCTTATGGTACAAAGATCGCTTATATCTTTGTAAGAATTCCCAACTAAAACTAAAGATTATTTTGGAATTGCACACTTCTCCTTTAGGAGGACACTCAGGATTTTTAAAAACTTACCACAGGGTGAAGAAAGAATTTTTTTGTGATGGCCTTAAATCTGATATTCAAAACTTTCTGGTGGAATGTTTGGTTTTCTAGAAAAATAAAGTTGAGACAATTAAGTCTTCTACAACCTTTATCCATTCCAAGTCAACGTTGGGAGGAGATTTCAATGGATTTTATCATAGGTTTACCTAAGTCCGAAGGAAAGAGTGTCATCATGGTGGTAGTTGATAGACTTACCAAGTATGCACACTTTTGTGCATTATCTCATCCATTTAAAGCAAGTACAGTTGCTACTACATTTATGGAAACAATTCAAAAGCTACATGGAAAACCAAAGGTTATTGTGAGCAACATAGATTCCATTTTTACTGGAAATTTTTGGACGAGTTATTTTCTTGTTTGGGTACTCAATTAGCTCATAGCTCATCTTATCATCCTCAATCCAATGGTCAAACTGAGATAGTGAATAAATGTTTGGAAGGATATCCTCGTTGTTTTGTATCTGATAAACAAACACAATGGGTGAAGTGGTTACCTCTCGCTGAATGGTGGTATAGCACTTCCTTCCATACTGCAGCAAAATTGACCCCATTTATGGCACTTTATGGATATCATCCACCATCCATCACATCATCTTTAAGAGAAAATTCTGAGGTTCAATCAGTGGAATATCACATCGTGCATCAACAAGAAGTTCTCCAACACTTAAAGGATAACCTAAATTTAGCACAAAATCCAATGAAACAACAAGCAGATCAACATCGCAGCGAGAGAGGTTTTGATGTAGGAGGCTGGGTATTTTTACGGCTACAACCATACAAACAAATGTCCCTCAAGCAAGCTAAGAAGGATAATAAATTATCACCAAAGTAATATGGTCCTTACAAGGTGTTGCAAAAGATTGGTACTATGGCATATAAATTGGAGCTTCCTGCTTCTTCGTGAGTGCATCCAATTTTCCATGTTTCATGCTTAAAGAAGGTTATAGGTGAAAATATTCCAGTTCAAACAATATTTCCAGAACTTGATGAGGAATGAAAAATCATATTGGAACCTGAAGCGGTCACGGAAACAAGAACTTGGTAGCTATGAAATCGATCAATTTCAGAGGAAGAACTTACCCACTAAAGATTCTACATGGGAGGATGAGAATTTTATACAGAAGCCCCAGAGCTACTCAAGTGTTGAGGACAACACTTTTTTGAAGGAGAGGGGCATGTTAGGTCCCTATATTACTAGTTTATCCCCTTATTGTTATTAGTGTAGCCCCCTCTAACTGCAATATTGTTATTATTTTTCCCTTACATTGTTATTGTTAGGTCATCTAGGAAATATTACATTGTAGCTCACTAGGATTACATTGTGGCCCCATGGACTCCTATATATAGAAAGGAGGTTTTCTAATTTGTATCATCCAAGAATTGTTCATTCATGTAATGTATTGGAGGTTTCCCCCTCGAAGTGGCTTATTTCTAAGGCGTTGATATATCTTTTCTTCTATTTTTGGAGCTAGTTTCACAAAATTGCTTCATGGGTTTCATGAGCAAGTTTTTTATTATAGGTCAATATACTTCTTATTGATGTCTATTATGGATTTGTCTTCTGGTCATAAATGTACAAATTAAATAGTCATGTTTATGAAGAGTCAAGTTACACTTGTATGCCTCAAGACCTTTCCAAATGGATCTTGAATACATGGCATAAATAATGCTCCAGATCAAAATTGAAATATCTCCTCAATACAACCTATGAACAGTGGAAAAGTCATCTCATAAACCCCTGATCAAGTAAGCTTCATAACCTATGGACAGGTCGGCTAATTTACAGGTTGGAACAACTATATATACCCTTGTTTACTACACAGAAAAGACAGAGACAAAACTTTGACTCCTCAGTGATGTTCAGTCTAGATTTCAATGATGAGCATGCGATGAATTCAGGATATAATTATGTGGTTTAATGCAGAGTTCCAGGACTAATATAAAGTGTGAAAAAAGGAGAATAAATTTGTAAGTTTATGCGTAGAGGGATATGGAAAAGGAATATGTAATATAAGTATAGTTACAGGTCAAGAAATCTATGATATAAGTGAAGCTATAGGACTGTAAAAAGTGTATTTTAATGGATACATTTTGATGAGTACTAAAATGGAGACTGATAAGCGAAGGAAGAGGGTTGTCTCACATACATGGTTTGGGAGAGATAGAACATGAGTACTTTGAAGATCAATCAACCAGATCAAGTGGAGATGCATGGTGTGCATAGGAATTTCCCTAACAAGGTAATATATCAGTAAGTATTACACTCAAATAGGAAAGGTAAATACAGTGATAGAGACTGAGCTCTCTAGTACTAGTGTAAAAAGATGCAGGACGGTGCAGGACGGTGAAGAAAGGAATGATCAACTCAAGGATTCAATGAAGAAGTAGTGACAAGGTCTTGGAGGCATACAAGGGTCAAGGGTATGTGTTGTGGTCATGGTACTTGTCATATGAAAGTCTATAAGAATAATTTCTTATGGATTTTCCTCTCTAAGAGGGAGAGGTTTTGGCCCTCGCTGAAGAGCCTAAATCTATGTTGCTTTTGTTTTTGCAATTGAGCTGATGAAATACATAACAAGCTAAGAAGAGAAGACATAAGTAAATGAAGTAAGCTCACATGTAATTATCAATAAGAGAATTTGAATTAATCTCTGGCCCTCCAAAATTCTCAACATGGTATCATAGATAAGGTGCTAAAATACAAGAGCTACTTAGAAAGGAGGCACTTAAGGAAGCAAGAATCAAAGTCAAGGTCAAGATTTGCATTGAAAAGTCAAATCAATTTGCAAGGAAGATTCTCGATATATTTCAAGAAATATCTTCAATCTCACTCAAAGGATCAACTCATTAAGAAAATTATATTTTCCATGAAATATCTATATTCAAGACATTGTTGAAAGAAACACCATCTTTTGGATATATCCTTCATCATCAAGGATCCAAGATCACCTACATTGGATATTTCAATCTTAGAAGAAGCTCTTGAATTCATCTTCATCATCATCAAGGAATATGCAAGTCACTCTACTCAAGTAAGTATCTATAACCTTATTTAAATATGTCAAGATGACTTATTGTAAAGAGAGCAACAAATTGGTTGGGTCATCAAACTTTAGTGCATGGAAGAAAAGGACAGATTTGAATCTAATTGAAGACGAAGTTACGGACTACATTGAAGGATCTACAATTCAACCCTCAAAAGAAGATGCTCTAGATTATGCCAAGTACATGAAAGGAGAAATCAGAGCCCAGAGGATTCTCATAGAATCCATTAAGGACTCACTCATTCCCTATGTATCAAAACTAAAGTTTTCAAAAGAAATATGTGAGAAACTAGTGGAGCCATTCTTTGTGAGTACTACAAGAGAAGCAATCTCTCTAAGACAAGAACTATACAAATGAAATTGTCAAGAGAAGAAGGAATCACTTCATACTTTATGAGTAATTCTGAAATAAGAGACCAACTGTAGAAATTGGGACAAGTAATGTATGACATTGAGATGACTACAGTGGTGTTGAATTCTATACCAAAATAATGGGGGAACTTCACTTCAAGTTTATATTGGAAGAAAGAAGCAACGTCATTCCATGATTTATGGTCTCTATGTAAAATAGAGGAAACAAGATTGTAAGCCAAAGCTGAAACAGGATCAAGTGAAGAGAATCAAGCCTTTGAAACCATATCTAGGAAGAAAGGAATACCTGGCCCTTGAGAATGATAGGAATGAAATCATGCTAATGTAAGGAAAAAGTTGATGAAAAGGTCCAAGATTAAGAGGGAGATGACTCTCCTCAAAGAAACAAGTATTCTACACTTACTTTATGTAATTATTATTTTTTCTATTTTGTTTATGCACTTTTCCTTTTTCTGTTTCATAGTCTTTTAATAGAGGTTTAAAGTCAACATGAGATATATCTAAGGTTGACTAATAAATGGAAGAATTGGAAGAACATAGAAAAGAACAAAGATGAGAAGAAAGCAGTGTGAAGGATGCATCAAAGAAGTCAATTAGGTGGCAACATGAAAAACAAGTCTTAATGAAAGAAGTTCACCTACCTCAGCTGGAAAGAGGAAGCTCTGATTGGTTCGATTAAAGAATACATTGATTGGGTTAAAAATATTGATGATGATAGAGATACGATTGATGATTGGAAGTTTATATGAGGAAGAACTTGAAGCTGAACTATGTTTCAATGTCAAGGAAGAAGACGCAAAGGCTTATAAAGAATTTTGGCTCCATAAGGAATTCGGTGAAATACTTGACGACATAATGATGAGTGGCAGAGATCCAAGAAGGTCCAAGTACTTTATGATCTTTGACATGATGCAAAAATAAGTCACGAAGCAACAATATTGACGAAGCAAATGCTCGATGTATTGATGATGTTTCTTTCTATAAAGAATGTTGGTTATGGAAAGCTTAAGCTTGTGGTTATTTCTCCTTGTTTGAGAGGGAGTGAGGATCTCCTCCTCAGTTGAGAGGGAGGGAGGATGGACAATGTGTTCTCCATGTGCCACACACTAAGGCCAAGACTAACAGTCATAAGCTTAGTGAAGGCACTGGTAAGAGAATGGTGTATTAGATAAAAATTTGGGACCGAATGATTCTCTGAGGATTTGTATCCAAGATAAGAATAGTCTTGATGACAAATATTCTTTGAGGATGCGTATCCAAGATAAGAATAGTCCTGTGAGAACATACCAGGTGAATATCAAGGTGGGTTATGTGCCTAGTGAGGCAATGGTGTCCAAATTTATGCCTACCAACATTGTGCACTGATCTAGTGGAGAGATAGATATTATTAGTCAAGGCCTTGCTAATATTTATCATGTTAGTTATCATGATGCTTATCAATCTAAATCCTTTCTTATGAGAATATTTAAACTTGAGAATACCTTGTTGTGTCATTATGAATACCTCCCTAGTTCAACGCGAGTGTTGGAAATGTAACTAGTTGCGGTCTTCATAATGTAATTCAAATGTACCATTGATATATTTATTATATTCATTATTATTATTATATTTCTAGGAAAATCATGCTCTTCATACTTATAAGGTCAATTGAGTGAAAAAGAAAATTTATTATGAGTCAAAATAATTTTATCTTATTCAAGTCCCATTTACTTTTGTAAAGGAAAGAAAAATTATTTTTATTTCTAGTCAAAGAGTCAAAATGTCAACCACAAGTCCAAGTCGGCCCTCCTTGGTCAATTTGGCCTAAGAGGCAGCTATTCGACCCTCCTTGTCATGTATATGTAAAATTAAACTTGATCATTTGGGAGAACATTCACTTACTCATCATTACATCGAATATTTCTATGCTAAGAAAAGAAGATAAAAATAGTTGAAGTCAAAGGAGAGAGAATGCGAGTTGTTTTTCTGCCCTAGTTTTGCTTACACATGCAAATTTTCTGACGCAAATTTTTTGGTACCACAGACCCAAAATTTCAGGAGATGACCAAATTTCAGAGATTTGACTAGTGTTGGCTTTTGTTGAGTTTGACTTGTTGGAGATGACTTGTAGGAGGGTTGAATTGGGTCTTTGTGGCAGTCTTAGTTTTGGTCTTAGATCTTAGATATCTCATTTTGATCTAATTCTATAAGAGAAGGATTTTATGGGCTTTCCTCCTTGTGGGGTTTTTTCCCTGGCTTGGAGCCTAATTTCTTGTGTTCTTTGTCTTTGTGATCTTTATGTTTTGGTAATTGCTTGATGAAGAGAACATAAATTTAATAAGAAGCCAACAAAAATTCACAAGTAATTATCAAGTTAAGATAAATCAATCATTATCTACCAACATATTCATTTCTCAACAAATTACATTAGCATTACTGCTTCATATCCATTGGCATTACCTCTTGTTGAATGGTGGTATAACACTTCCTTCCATATTGCAGCAAAAATGACCCCATTTATGGCACTTTATGGATATCATCCACCGTCCATCACATCATCTCTAAGAGAAAATTCTAAGGTTCAAGTAGTGGAAGATCACATCGAGCATCAACAAGAAGTTCTACAACTCTTAAAGGATAACCTAAATTTGGCACAAAATCGAATGAAACAACAGGCATATCAACATCATAGCGAGAGAAGTTTTGATGTAGGAAATTGGTTATTTTTACGCCTACAACCATACAAAAAAATGTCCCTCAAGAAATCTAAGAAGGATAATAAATTATCGCCAAAGTAATATGGTCCTTACAAGGTGTTGCAAAAGATTGGTACTATGGCATACAAATTGGAGCTTCTTGCTTCTTCACGAGTGCATCCATTTTTCCATGTTTCATGCTTAAAGAAGGTTATAGGTGAAAATATTCCAGTTCAAACAATATTTCCAAAACTTGATGAGGAAGGAAAAATCATATTGGAACCTAAAGCGATCATGGAAACAAGAACTCGAAAACTAAAAAATCGATCAATTTCAGAGTATCTCATCAAGTGGAAGAACTTACCCACTGAATATTCTACATGGGAGGATGAGAATT
Source organism: Pinus albicaulis (assembly GCA_034641835.2). Taxonomy (NCBI): domain Eukaryota; kingdom Viridiplantae; phylum Streptophyta; class Pinopsida; order Pinales; family Pinaceae; genus Pinus; species Pinus albicaulis. Next base: position 962,597,959 of record CM076581.1, on the reverse strand, counting down.
TTATATAGAAGCACCCAGAGCTAATCAAGCATTGAGGACAACACTTTTTTTAAGGAGAGGGGCATGTTAGGTCCCTATATTACTAGTATAGTCCCTTATTGTTGTTAGTGTAACCCCCTTATTGTTATTATTGTACCCATGTAACCCCCATATTGTTATTATTGTGCCTTACATTATTATTGTTAGGTAGGCTAGGATTACATTATGGCCCCACTAAAATTACATTGTGGCCCCATGGACTCTTATATATAGAAAGGAGGTTTTGTAATTTGAATCATCCAAGAATTGTTCATTCATGTAATGTACGGGAGGTTTCCCCCTCGAAGTGGCTTATTTCTAAGGTGTTGATATCTCTTTTCTCTATTTTTGGAGCTGGTTTCACAACAAAGTTGACTATCAGTTGTAGGATTATTGGGTTGCACACATGCAACCAAAAACCCATTGGAGTTCCCATGATACTTGCGCATTCAAGGTAGGTAATAATTCCTATCTTTTAGGGATTTTTACCATCAGGGATTGTGCAAGGTAGGTAGGCTTTCTGGAGGCTGAGAATTGGATATGTGTTGGTAATTTTTGCATATGTCACAGTGTCAGACAATTAGCTAAGTATTGGAGGGCTCTTGTGAGAAGAGTTTAGTATGTAATTGTTTCATGACCCATGATTAATATACAATAGAAGACAGTGGGCTTTTTAGCTATAAGCTTTCCCCGGGAAATTATCTATGTTGTGTGTGATTGATCTTTCTTCATGTTCATATGATTAGCAATTGTGTTTTTAATTTCGCAAAAGATTTGTAGAAGTGATTCAATATTTAACTTTAGTACATTGTTAGATCGGGTGAATCCAAGATATACATGCATATTGTATAATTTCTATAATATATGCCATGGGGAGATTTAATGAAGCCACCAGTCTAATGATATTTGTTGGTTAAAAGCCATATGTTATATATGGTATGTCAATACATTGTTGCAACGTTCGATTTGCTATGTTAATAACTTATGGATGTAAACAAATCCCGGGAGGCCTGCGGGTTTGACCCCGAGACCTCCTGTGAACACTATTAAAGGATCAACCACTGCACCCAAGGCAAAGAGGTTGTAAGGAGTTGAGTCTGTAATTATTTTGAACATTGCATGTAAATTCCTTTTGAGGCATAACTTGGCCAATATTGGGCCTTTTAGAGATCTGTAAGTTGTGTTGGAGAGCTAAGGCCGAGGCCTATCTTTTGACAGTAGCCATTGATGCATGTGTGCACGCTCTAAAATGGTGAATTTACTGTAAAGAGATTGTATGAGCATTTTTAATATAACAGACGCCCATTGGAAGTGGACCTGGAGATGTAGTCCAGGAGGGATGAACTCCTTCATCAAAGTTTTCTACATTTGCTTCTTTTCTCTACTGTTCATGTTTAATTTTAGATTTCAAGTTTTATGTTTAAGGCACTTAAAAATTCAATTTCTATCGTTCATTCACTTAAAATAAAACTTAGTTAATTTTTGGTGAAATTGTGCAAATAGTCAATTCTGTTATTTTCAAATCACTTAGCCTTGAAGGAAAGATTATCCATTCATTCTTATTGTGTGTTGTTGCAATATGGATGACATCCATACTTACCTAGCTACCATCACCACCTATAATTAGTTGATACCTTTTTCAAGGAGCCCATATGGCACTTTCTCTAACCTTTCATTCTTTTTGTCAGTGTCCTCAAGGTCCTTTGTATGAATGAAGGCACTTTTTCTACTTCATATCTCATTTCTAGTAATGGATATTTTTAATGTTAATTCCTATGAGAAACCTATACCTTTTCTGTCTTCACAATCCCATTCACACTTCAACTATTAGTCAAATCAAACAAAAGCATATGCTCTTAATATATCTATTTCAATATCCAACTTCATTCATATCATCCATTAATTTCCACTATTTTCAACAGTTCATTCAAGCACTCAAGCTACTCCATAATTTGGTGTACAGCCTAGTCATGTATACTTTGATTGAATTTTAAATATTCAAAAATATTTCCTCTTACGTTACTCAATAAGGAACTTATAAATTCAACTTATGCATAAAATTTGTTAAAATTTCATAAGGTTCGTGATAGCATAGAAACTAAACTTTTTTTTTAATATTCCAACGAAGACATCCCCTTTGCATTCTTGTGCATATAGATTACTCAATTATACGTTATATAAATATTATTAATTTTCATCAAGCTCCATAGGTTCTCTATGGGATTTTCTTTAGGTATCTAATTATCTTAGAGAAGTTTTACAATTTCTCCCCCATTTCTCTTCACCACCATTGGTGTGTGACTCAACCTTATTATTTTTTATGGTTTTATTCCTATTGCTTGTTACACTAGCCAACTATTGGAATGCTTCCTTTCCTCCCATGCCTAATAATTAAACTAAGGGGTTTTCCTATTGATTTTCCACCATTGCATAAACCTTAGACATAATTCTTCTTCTTTCATCCATAGTCATATTTTGCTGGAAGTTGAATACCTTCTTTCCATTGTACTACTTATAAGGGAAATCATGTATAAGGTGTTCATTTCAATGACTTTTTCTTTTGGTTCTCTATCCTTTCCTTTGCTAATATAATCATTTCATTGTCCCTTTGAGTAAAATACCTTCATTAATATATATTTTTTGTTAGAAAATTGAGCTTAACACTCTTCTCAATGGCTCATAATTTATTACTTTAAATCCTTCTCTCTTTCTCCCAAATTTTTCCTTGTTCTTCCTCACCTCTGCTTTTGAATACTATTAGAGGAAATTTTTGAAGGATAAAAGTGCAGAAGTCAAAAGTAGTTTTGGGTGTGTGCGTAGAAGGGTGGGAGTAGGAATATCACACTATATAATTTCACAATCCTGTTAAAATGCTCAAAACTGGCATAAACTGGGGAATCACAAATAAGGCACAATGAAAAAAGCGACTAGGTGAGAATGAATAAGTTTGAAAGTATCATTGTTCACGTTTTTTATTCTATCTAGTTTAGCAATTTTATCCTATATTCCCATGGTAATTGAATACCTAGATATTTCCCATGGTATTTTAATTTCTATAATGGTGCATAAATTGGTAGGAGCCGATGGAATTTTGGTTGGTTTATTAGTTAGTCGGTCGGGTATTAGGTTGATGGTTGTAACTCTTTAATCTTGAAATTAGGCTGGTGAGTCAAGGGGAATAATGCGGTGATGTTATATGTATTGCATATGGCACTTTTTGGTAATGATAATAATGGTCAGAGTTCTTCATATTTGTTGTCCTATGTTTGCATAATGATTTATTATGAGTTTCATTTTTCTATGATTAATGTTTGAATGGATGAAATTTATTGCAAAATCGGTGCACCCCTTCCTTTTAAAATTCTTAATGTTGATAATGTTATGCATTTTCCTTGAGTATCTATAAGTGGGGTTCACATGTAAATTGGAGTTTAGGCGTGGAACAATGATAACCCAAATAAAATTTCCTTCCCCCTTACACGTGTACAAACTTGGTTCTTGTAACCTCCCATAGGTGCCTCGGGTAAGACCTCACCTATTCAGTTAGAATTTCCAAAAAGGATCGGTACCCAGTTGGGTTTTTATTGGTTGCATCATGCACAATAACCCTGGTTGGAAACTAAAAAGCACCAAAAACTGGTTCTATTGTTCGGACAGTGTTTTGTGATCAAAGGGGATGCAGAATCCTATAAAGGAAGAAATTAGAAAGTGGTTTTAAGCTAAGCTAGATGAATTTTATATTGGTAAAACTGGGAATAAAATAATCAACATTAATATATGGTTGCAATGAAACATTTCTTTTGAAGTCTATGAAATTTTCTTTGTTGAGTTTTCATAGTTTCTTGTAAAATGGATTCAAAAGTTAAATAACTAGAATAGACATTGGAAGTTAGTTGAACCTCGAAGTTGGACTTTTGTGTGAGTTTGAAGGCTCCAATTGGTGGAAAAAAAAATTACCCAAGCTATAAATATGTGTTTTTGTGAAAAAATGTGTATTAAATATGGAATCTAATACCATCTGTATCTAAACCCCTCGTTCACTGAGGGAAATTTGGAGGATGGTCGAGGAGTAATCTGAGGGAACATAGCCAAGATTTAACGGTAGGAGAAATTAAATGACAAAGGATATTTGGAATATCCCTGAAAAATATTGTAGAAAATATATGCCGAATAATTTAAGATGAAGAGCTTGTGGAAGTAGAAAAATGACGAAGTTTGAAGGTGGTTTTTTGGATAGTGGAAAAGGGTTTTGAGGTGGAAATGACAGAAGAGAGAGGTATATGTTAGTGTCTATAGTTGATCGAAGCCTAGGGGAGGAGATAACGAGAGGTCATAGGAGAAGAAGGATCGATGGAGATCAGATAATTCCAAATAGAGCATGCATTGGCATACAAATATAAGGAAAGGGAGGGGATCCTTCACAACATAGGCCGATTATAGTAGAGAACATGCATCTTGAGGATCCTACTCAAAGTATGCCTTATATCGAACCCACGATTCCATGTGAACCTATTCGTACTGAGGTAACTTCTTCAAGTGGCGTCTTACATGATTTAGTTAGAAATGGAAGTGTAGGGAGTCAAAATATTAGTTAGAGAAAGACTAGTCAATTGCAAGTAAGTGGATCACAATAGATAGTAGTTGTATCTAGTGGAATATCATCAAGAGGTCGTAGAAAAAAAATGGTAGACACTCTAATGATGAAGGTTTTTCATGGTTCTAGGAATGAAGATCCTAATTAACACTTATTTGTATGTCAAGTAGTATGAGCTACCAATAATTTCAGTGATGAGAATTCCAAGATTATATAGTTGGAGACTACTTTTAGAGATCACGTCTTAAACTGGTACATTATGTACAAGAATACTACTCCACTTGGACAACCAAGATCATTAGAGAACATTAAGAAAGTGATGTTGAAGTAATTATACTGACCTATTTTTACATCACAGTTCATAACAGAGTTGAAGGAGATAAAATAAGGAATGGGCGAATCCATTTGGGATTATGATCAATGGTTAAAAATATTGTCGGGTAAGTTTTCATTCACAATTCCTTATGACAAACAAAAGGAACGGTTTACCATGAGAATTATAATGCATATTCGTACCTCATTAACTCAATAAGACATTCATACTTAATTAGAAGCCTTGGAGATAACACTGAAACTGGAAGCATCTCAAACAATCGCAATGGGAGAAGAGAGTTTTGGTATCGCTAAGATTTAGTCACATATGTTTGAACTTACATTTCAGTTGTAAGATTTGGTGAAGGGGAAAGAAAAATGTTCAAAATTATGGTGTGGAATATGTCAAAAGGAAGGACACCATAGAAATGAATGCCCTATACTGACCAAGTTTATGGTGATTGGTGCAGCTAATCCAATGGTGTAGGGAAGTGGATTGTGGTGCATGATCTATAAAGCATGGGTTCATACACCCCTAAATTTTCTGATGACGAAAACATATGAAACTATATAAATAATTTTGTTTTTTGACTTATGCAAGTATGTTGGTCATGGCATTCATCATTACTAATCTTTATAACTAATGAGATATTTCACCATGGATTCTGACAGGGTGCAAGAGGGATAATATGGAATGACACATGACTATAATTAGATAAGAATATATAATCATCCAATTCAATGTTAGGATATTATGGGAAGAGGGCCTAGAGGATTTGCATGACCTATATGATGACAAGGGGCCTTTTGATAAGGAAGGGGACCAATCATCTACTAAAATTGTGGCTTGCCTAGAAATATTGCAAGGGAATCTCCTAATCCATGTTTGACATGTACATATTGTTAAGGTTTAGATCATATGATATATGACTACCCTCAGTTTCTCACAAGTATCCAGGAGAAGAAGGGATTAGAACCTGCAAAAGGTTAATACAAAACCACATCAGGATTAGTCACAAGTGAAATTTGTTACATGTGGAGGAGATAATATTGGAGCATATGTTTCCAAAATACCAATACTAGCTAGTAATGGGTGCAGAAAGTTGCAGAACCACCAAAGAAGTTTGACCCTCATAGGGAGAATGATATCCATAAGGAGGAACCTAATGAAATGGTTGTGATAGAGTGGGATGCCTCAGAAGGCAGTCCAACATAATTTTTTCCTTATATCTACTATAAAAATGTTGCAAAGGGTCTAAAGGAGGAGACTAATCCGTCAAATAATTTTTTAAAATTTGTTTGGAATTGATGTGGGATTATGGATCCCTGAAAAAAAATCACGGGATGATTTATTAGTGCACCAAGGATCCATAGAGTGGATGATATAGACTAGCTGCAAAGTATCAAAATATGCTGTGGAAAATGAGTTTAAAACTCTACACAAAATTTCCCTTTACTCGCAACAGGGTTAAACCTTTGAAGGTCACAACATACATACGCGTGCGAATCAACAACGGATTTTCATGACAAACACAGACCATAAAACTAACCCAAACCAATGCAAAATGCGGGTTTCTTTCTAGAGGGTTCCATAATAGCTCTGACCAATCATAGGTGATCGCACTCCGTGAGCCTTACGATACGGTTTAAAGTTAAACTTTATTCCTTACGAAATGCGATGTAGCGCTGTGTTGCCACGTGCCATCCTCCACTTTGCATCGAAAAAATTTTAACTTACCATGCAATGGCCCTTAGCACTAACTTCAAACCTTTGCAATTTGCAAACACTGCTTTCAATCTCCACCGTGGGCTTCAAAAGCATCTGACAGTTTGCGCAACTTCTTCTTCGTGCCACTTCACATTGCAAGTTAAAATATCTAACTTGCAAAATCTTAACCTTGTCTTATATCCTCTGTGATGTGCCACAACGTTACGGTTGCAACATGATTTTATCACCATTGATCGGTTTAGTATCGATGGTCCTCATTAATCCTACAAGTCTGATTGGGGTTCGTTTTGTAGTTAACACAAGATTTAATTTAACACAAGAATGTGTAAAAACTAAGGCCTCACTGCGCCTGCAAATCCGATTAAACTTCTGGTTGTATGAATTAAACATAATATTTTGATTGCAACATAGATTTAAATAGCTAATTTAAAATAGGGACCCGATCAAAGCACAAAATACTTAGAATTTGTTTGGAAATGAAATATTGTTTTAAAAACAAAGACCCCCATCAAACACAAAACACTTAGAATTAATTTGGAAATGGAAAACTTAGAGCCAAGCCCTCAGATGGCTATTTTTTACATTTAACTCCACTTCTCTATTCTCTCTTTTCTCACTATGGATGGAAGAACCCCACAATGGTGGATTTGGTTTGGTTTTATGCCTTTCCCAAAAATCCCCATATGGTTGAGAAACTGTCATTTAGTTTCAAAACAGTTTATTCAACTAAATACTTAACTAATCCTAATTTAACCATTCTTTTATTATGTAAATTACAATGGTTGAGTTAGCCCAAATTGACTTTAAAAAAGTAAAATAGAATTCAAAAATTTTTCTTCTGTCATCCAGAAGAAATCAACTCCAGTTGTAGCCTTTCAGTTGGATGCTCCTGCATCAATCTCCCAAGGTAAATTAAAGTCATGGCTCCTGTCCATGACCTCTTCAATTGAGTACCCTACATTTTGAATTTGGGCAGCGTCCAACCAAGAACAATGCTCCAAAGGATGGTCCTTCAATTTGACTAAATAATCTAAATATTCTTTGTTTTGTGTCCTCCTGGACATCTGTGTGTCCATAATCTATTCAATTTCTGATGGCTGTGCTAGAGGCATCTGTTTAATCCATGATCTCCCCTCATCCTGGGTGTCTCGTGTTCATCTCTCTGAACTGTCTTCTTCATCAACAACAATGTATGGGTATAGATCTTCCACATTAAATATGGGTGAGATTCCTACACCCGAAGGTAACTGCAACTCATAAGCATTTGTAGAAAAATTCTGAATAATTCTACAAGGCCCGATATTTTTCATCTTCAATTTTTTGTATTCACCTTTTGTAAACCTCTCCTTCTGTGAGTGTGCTAGTACCAGGTCTCCTACCTATAATTTTACCTCCCACCTTTTCAAATATACTTGTTGTTTATATTTTTGGTTGTTGTCTTGTAGTTTCAATTTTACCTGTTCATGTAGATCGCTGATTGCTTTCATGAAATCTTCACCATCAGCACTCCTGCGTTCTAACTGACCCAAATCCGGAAACTCAAATACTCCACGTGGGTGCATTTCATATAGGATTTGGAAAGAACTTCTTCCCGTGCTTCTATTGGGCGAGTCATTATAAGAAATCTCCACTTGTGCAAGCACACGATCCCACTATTTGGAATTTTCATCAACCAGACTCCTCATCAGATTTCCTAGACTCTTGTTCACAACTTCAGTTTTCCCATATGATTGTGGATGATAAGAAGAACTGAAATTTAGTTTGGTTTCTAACTTCTTCCACAATGTTCACTAGAAAAGGCCTGTGAAATTTACATCCCTATCCGAGATGATTGACTTCGGCAAGCCATGTAATCTGACTATCTATGTAAAGAACAAGTGTGCTACATACATGGCCTCACTTGTCTTTTTGCATGGAATGAAATGTGCTATTTTGGTGAAACGATCCACCACCACCACCATGATGGAATCGAATCCCCATTGTGTCTTCGGCAGACCTAAGACAAAGTCCAAGCTAAATGAGTCCCATGGTCTGTTCAGAATGGGTAAGGGTGTATACAACCCTGCATTATGGTTGTGTCCCTTTGCATGTTGACACACATTGCACCTGATCACGAATCTCTGTACATCCCTTCACATTCTCAGCCAATAGTAAAATTGGCTCAACTGATCGAAAGTCTTATCTATGCCAAAATTTCCAGCCAAACCTCCACTTTGTTTTTCCTGGATTAAGTTCTCTTGCATAGAACCTTCCAGAATACATAACTATCCTCCTTTGAATAGCAACCCCTCCTACATGTTATAGTCCAACCATGGACTATTTTCTCTCAATAGTGGATTCTGTCAAGCTTCGTAAGCTTCCTTAAAATCTTCATCCACTTCATACAAGTCTTTGAGATGCTCAAATCCCAACACTTGCACTGTGCTTTCTCGTAATATTAGACTTCTCCTACTTAACGCATCTGCTACCTTGTTGGCCTGACCGCTAATGTGCTTCAAAACAAACGTAAAAATATGAAATTACTCCACCCACTTCATGTGTTTATGATTCAGCTTGTGCTGCTTCATAATATATTGCAACGCATAATTGTCTGAAAAAAAGAGAAATTCATTAGCCAGCAAATAATGTCTTCAATGCTTCAATGTTTGGACGACTGCATAAAATTCTTTGTCATAAGATGTATCCTTCTGCCTACTCTCATTTAACTTCTCACTGAAGTATGCTACTGGCTTATCTTCTTGGCTAAGTACTGCACCAGCGGTTGTCCCATTGGCATCAGAACGAACTTGGAAAATTTTATTGAAATCTGGCAATTTTAGGATTGGTTTTTCAGTGATCTTCTTCTTTAAAAACTAAAAACTTCTCTCAGTAGATTATGTCCAATGAAAAGGTTGATTTTACTTCTTAATGGTATCCAACATAGGTGCACAAATACCACTGAAGTTATAGATAAACTTCTGATATAAGCTTGCCAATCCATGAAAACTTCTTACTTCAAACAAAATTTTGGGAGATGGCCAACTAACTATGGATGCAACCTTCTCTGGGTGCATCTTCAACTCATTTTCACAAATTACAAATCCTAGATAAATCAATTATTTCTTGAAAAAAGAACACTTTTTTAAATTCATTAACAATTTATTTTGCTGCAATTTTTCCAGCACATACCTGACATGCCGAAAATGTTCTTCCTTTGTCTTGCTAAAAATAAGTATATCATCCAGATATACAATCAGAAACTTACCAATGAATTCTTTCAATATATCATTCATCAAATGCATGAATGTACTGGGCACATTTTTTAGCCAAAAAGACATGAACAACCCTCGTACAAGCCTTCATTGGTCTTGAAAGTTGTCTTCCATTTGTCACCTTCTCTAATCCTGATCTAATGATAGCCGCTTTTTAGATATATCTTCGAACAGTATGCTGATCCACTCAGAAAATCCATCATATCATCCATCTGAGGTAAAGGAAACCTGTACCTGATAGTGATATTGTTTATCACTGGGGAATCAGTGCACATCCACCATTCACCTCCTTTCTTGGGAGCTAAAATGGTCAGAACAACACAAGGGCTCAAACGCTACCGAACCAGTCCTTTATCCTACAATTCCTGTACTTGCATCCTGATCTCCTCATTGGCTTTCAAACTCATTCAGTAAGAATCCTTTTTTGGAAATCTGGCTCCTGGAATAAAATCAATATGGTGACTAATGCTTCCCTTTGGTGGTAATTTATCTGGTAGATCATCTACCACTATATCATTAAACTCTTGCAGCATATCCTGTATTTCCATAGGAAAATCAGTGATTTTTGTATGCATCAATATAGCTCTTGGCTTCTGCAAAACTGCATAATTCACCTTATTCTCCTCAATCTGTCGCAGAAACTCCTTTCTACCTATCAACAGTGTTTTAGTACCACTAGTTTCTGTAGTCTCTTCTTATTTCATGGGAACTAGTGTATGCTTTACCCCATCCTTCACATATCTATAACAATTCTTTTCCCCATCATGGACGACCTTTCTGTCATATTTCCATGGTCTGCCCAATAGAATATGGCATACATCCATAGGCATAGTATCGCAAGTTACCTTGTCCTTGTTCTTGCCAATGTGAAACTCCACCTCGCACTGCTCATCAACCAGCAGTTGGTGTCCCTTCTGCAACCAAGACACCTTAAAGGGAGTTGGGTGCTTAGAATTCTTCAAACCCAAATTTTCCACCATCTTAGTGGCTACCAGGTTATCAGTACTTCCACTATCTATAATCAATTTGCAGCATTTTCCATGCGACTTACACACAGTCCAGAATAATGCTTTCCTCTGTGTTAGGGCAGCCACCTCCTTAGCAAGTTTTAGTAAAACATTTTTCAACACCAAGGCCTCTCCTATTTCAGGCACATTCTCCACCTCCTGTGGTGTTGCCTCTGCTTCATCAAGTTAAGCAACATATGCTCCCCTCTGTCCAGCTGGTTCATTTTCAGGACATTCAAAAGACAAGTGTCCCCATTTATGACACATGTAACACTGGTAGGAATTTCCTCTGCCTCTGCTATTACCTCTCCCTCGTTGGTATGGCCTTCCACCTCTAGTGTTACCTTCCTTCTTAGCTTGTCCCAAAGTCTTCGAACTACTGTCCTCTTCATTAGTATCGACAGTTCTACCCCTGCCAAAGGACTGTCCTCTTCCTCTACCAGAACCACATCCTCTTCTTGTGTTCTGCTTCGTGGTAATATTTTCTTCCACCTTCAAAACACATTATTATGATTCCTCTATAGTTTTTGGGGAAAGAATACTGATTTCATCCAAGATTCCCATCCGCAGACCATTCAAAAATCTGGATGTCTTCTCAGGGGTATCTTCAACATACCCATCCCTCAAGTTCAATTTATAGAACTCTTCTATGTATTATTTTACAATCATTGTTCTTTGTATCAGGTTCTCCACTTGTATGTAAAGGGAAATTTGGTAAACTTTAGGCAGGAACTTGCTTTTCATCTTTGCAATCATCAGTTCCAACTTTTGATCAAAGGCTTATTCAGTCTTCTTCTTTCTACCTACACATTGTCCCACCACAGTGCAAGATGTCCTTTCAACTTAGTGACAACAAACCTAATTTTTCTATCCTCACTAATTTCCTCATACTCAAAGTATTTATCTAACTCACTTATCTAGTTCAATAATGCTTCTGTGGATAAACTGCCATCATAATTGGAGAGCTCTGGCCTTGGCTTGTTTTTAGCCATCAAAAAAGATTTTAGTAGTATTATTTCTAGTGGCTCATCCTCTAGCTCATCTATTTGTTCCTCTGTCTCATCTTCACTATCATCTCCACCTTCACGGTCCCTACGCCTTCCTACTTCTACTATTGCTAAACGTGCGGAAAACACTCTAGATTCTTCGCATAGTTCTTCATTTGTTTCTCCCCTTGCTTCTCTTCCTCGGCCTCTTCTTCCTACTTCAGCTCTTCCTCGACCTCTTCTTCCTACTTCCATATTCACTTAGGAAGAAAGTTTCACTATGATACCAATTGATATAGACTAGCTGCAAAGTATCAGAATACGCTGGGGAAACTAAGTTTAAAACTCCACACAAAATTTCCCTTTACTTGCAACAGGGTTCAACCTTGGAAGGTCACAACATACATACACTCGTGAATCAAAAATGGATTTTCATGACAAACACAGGCCATACAACTAACCCAAACCAATGAAAAACGTGGATTTCTTGCCAGAGGGTCCCACAATAACTCTGACCAATCACCAGTGATTGCACTCCGCGAGCCTTACAATATGGTTTAAAGTTAAACTTTATTCCTTGCAAAATGAAATGTAGCGTTGTGCTGCCACGTGCCATCCTCCACTTCGCATCGCAAAACTTTTAACTTACCACGTGACGATCGTTAGAACTAACTCCAAACCTTTGTGATTTGTGAACACCACTTTCAATCTCCACCGTGGGCTTCGGCAAGATCCGATGGTCTGCGTAACTTCTTCTCCATGCCACTTCACATCGCAAGTTAAAATCTTTAACTTGTGAAATATTAACCTTATCTTCTATTGTAATATTCCAAAATTAGCATGCAGCTAATTGGAATATTGAATTTTGTTTTTATCACCTAACAGTTGAATAAATGGGTAAGGAGGTCCATGCATAGTAAAAATATGAATAAAATCCCTCATAATATGAAAAGGGATCATCATAGGAGCTAGATTTCACACCCTCATGTGTGAAAAGAGACATTTGCATGTGGACAAGGTCAAGTTTGACCAAGTCAACAACACTAGGATAGGAGGTGGAGATCATCTTTAGAGACAGCGTAGAGATAGTGGGAGGAAGATTCCTTGGTGGAGGAAACCCTAATGAGTGGGACCCAAGGTTGGAGGGCTTCCACTTATATAAAAGGAGGGCAAGGCAACCATAGCAAGAAATGTTATGGATTATTGATTATATGGTCTGGTTAGACTATTGTGCATTCTCTTATTGTTTAGCAGAGTTGATTTGTTGCTTAGCACAAGGCATTCTTGTTTAGGAATTCCTTCTCCTTTCAAGAGAGGCCTCTTGAGGGATCTGGTACTTCATTTCTCCACATCCAAGCTCAAGGCCAGGCCACCTCCTTCAACTACAATGTTATTTCTGCTGAAGTATAACGTTGTGTTACAGTGTGTTGCAGTGAAGGTTTCACAATACCATTTCCGGAGCTTATTTTTCAGAGGAGGAAGATTTCCTTCCTTTTGGAGGTCAGTGAGGAGTATTTCTGAGCTGATTTCACTATCTTTGGCATCATTCCAATCATTTCCATCATCTACCGCACAATCCCTCTCCTTGAATGTGTTATTTCAGAGAGCATCTGCAGTGAGGGTTTGTAGTGTGTGTTTGGAGGGTGATATCTTCAGTGTTAGGATCAGCCTTTCACTTGGAAGATCCATTGGAGGAGGTTTTTTCAGCTTATGCATCATATTCATCCATCTCCATCCAATTCTAGAGTTGTAGCTGCTATTCAGTCTTAGGACTGCAACTTTGGCATTTTGTACATTTTGCACATTTCAGGAAATCCTCTCTGGATTGTCTTGAAATTGTGTTTGGGAGCTTAGATCTTCAATCCAAACATTGTATGATCTGTATATTTCCATATCCATGTATTTACATATTACAGTAGCAGTTATTCTCAATAAAACTACGTCATCATAGCCTTGGACACTTTTCTGTGTAGCAGTGAACTTATATTTTATGTACATGTTTCTTGAGGCTGATTTTGCCTATCTTGAGTAACTCTTTCCTCAAGATCTTGTATCTATTTGCTCCTAATATCTTCATATGATTGATATTTATATATTCTTACATTTTATGTGTTGATGTATCACTTCTCTTTCATTATTGTGTTCAAATATTGCTGCATCCCCATTTTGGGATATTACAGTGGTATCAGAACAATAATCTTGGCTCAGCCTGTGGATTTCAGCCATTATGCAATCAAGAAGATAAGAAGAAGAAAAGAAAGATCAGAATGGTGGAGATAATGAGATTTCTCTCATCCATTTTTAGAAGAAGGAAGGACTGCAACAAGGACGTCAAGCAAAGCAGAGAAGAAAGGAGCAGTGGGACTATGCCATTTTCTTTTGAGAAAGGAGACAAATTAAAGAAAGATGGAGGACACTTAGATCATGAGATTCTAAGTGAATACCTTGCTGAATACAAATATAAACCTAGAGCCTTCAAGGAGACTCTAGATTTACCATAGTTCATTCAGCTAGAGGAATAAAGAAGACCTTGCAGCAAAGGGAGAATCAAGGGCAATAGGTTTCTATTGTCTACTTTTGATGGGTCATCTACAGCAAGGGCTTGGGCAAAGAGACTTGATGCATTCTTCCTACTACATCTAATAGTAGAAAGAGAGGTTGTAGAGATTAAAATGTTTCACCTTGAGGGTGAAGCATACAATTGGTGGTTCAGCCATTTGAGTCATGCAAGGGTATCTACTTTTGCAGAATTTACTCAAAGGTTGATTAAGAAATTTGATAAGGAGAAATCCGAGGAGGAGAATCCCTCAACACCATTGATGGAGACTTGTAACAACTCTATCATAACCATGGAAGAGCATACATCATCTTCAGTAGTTGTGGGAGCCAATAAATTTGAGGAAGGAACTCTTGCAGCCATACAAGGTACTTCCAAATTTCACTAAGGTATGCCTAAGTTTCCATCTCCTATTGTTTTATCAAATTTGATGGAGGGTTGTATGCCATTTCATACTGCTTATTTGGAGCAACATAATTGCACTGCATTGTGCCACCTTGACTTGTTCAAGGAAGAGATGAACCATCATCCTCATATACCTTTGTTGAGTTTCACACAAAACTTGAGATTGGGGTGTGAAATTTTGGAGGATAAGATGAACCTTGTCCAAAAAAATATTCTACAAAACGACATGTTCATGTTTGAGTTGAAGTATGAGACAACCATTACATCATTGGAGAGATTAACAGCACTGTCATTAAGTAGCAGTGAGGAGATTTTTCCTCCAACACACTTGGATCCTTATGGATTCAAGAAGGACGTTGATGAGAGATCTTCTCTAGGAGATCTCCAAGGAGTTGCATTTCAACATCCCATGAAATGCAAGAAGAAAAATTTGACTTGGGAGGAGGGTAGTCTTTATTGGAAGGGTACCAAGATAGAGCATGATGGAAGGCACCCACATTTGGATGAATGGGTGTGGATGGTGAGCAAGAAACTGGAAGGCTACTTGAAACTATATGACACCGAGCAATAGGAGGCATGGCTACATTGGATACTCTTGAAAGAGTTTGGCCATCATATGACATAACCCTTTTCTAAAGTTATGTGGGTGGAAGAAGTTTGGAAGGATACTTGCATCATAGGGAAGCAAGGAGCATGGATGCATTGTTTTGATATGACATTCTTCATATCAATCATTATGTTTTCATCACATGATTTGTATGATGGAGGTATGAGGAGGCAGTAAAAAATTTTGTTACTTTGGTTGTTCTTGGAAGAGCAGGGGAAAATTTGCTCTCACACTTTGCATGAGGTTGTAGGAGTAGGAGATGGCACTATCATGGTGCAAAGGGGATACTCCTTAACCTTGGATGATCGAGAGGTACTTCCACTTTGGAAGGAACTTCTTATATATAGCAGCAATGTGGGAGATGTCTTTGATAAGGAGCATGTCAAAGAATAGAGCTATGAGTTGGCAAGAGCCTATTTGCATAGGCCAAAAACACGGTCACTTTGGAGCTTGGAATTATTGATGGAGTGTCCCCAGGATCAATTCACATTTGATGCCTTGGTGGAAAAGGAGGAGGTGAGAATGATGGAGTAGTGGATGGAGGCATCTATTACTGTGATATGTTCTTCTTGACTTGGATTTCCAAGCATAAGAAGGAGGATCCCCATGCAGCATATGATTCATTTCTATTCATGAGAGTGTGTCATACCACTTTGGAGAGATTTTTCAGGGATCCTATCATCATCTTACTTTCAGTACATGGTAATAATCTTAATTTTGCATTTATTGATTGTCTAACATAGTATTTGCATGCTCTTACCATTTCTATACAGTGCATTGCTCCACAAGAGGGCAAGCTTCTCTTTGGGCTCCATGGCCAAATTTTGGCCAACTATTGTGATGGAGACAACCATATTTTGTGTGGCCTTGGGCAAGTGTTTTATCATTTCATGTATGTTCAATTAATGTACCCAACCATTTAATATTCATTAGTATATGTGATGACATAAATCATTAGCCATGTATCAAGAAACAACTTGCCATGTTATTTTTTGAAATAGCAGTTAGGAAAACTGCGTTGTAACCACTAGGGAGACTGTTGGTACCTTCCAGAACTATATGAAACCTTCAGAAATATTCTCATTTGGATTCCATATGATGATCATGTCCTATTCATCATATATGAGATGGTTTGGGCCAGCTTGATTCACAATGTTGGAGAGGAGATATTTGGAGATCTAGTCTTCATCTTGCCAATTGAGGGCAATATTATTGCAGCCCAAGATCAGAAAATACTCTAAAATTATCATAAGTGGAGAGGAGGACAGCGTGGGTAGGCTACTTTGTCTAACATGTTCATATTTTCAGCCCACCTGCTTTGCAGGAGCCAAAGGTGGAGGAGAATTTTCAGGAGTTGCCATGTTGGGAGGTAACTCATTTTGTATGGATGATAGCTTGGGGGTGTGAGATTCATATGGGGATGATAGATCCCAATATATATCAGACCTCATACCTTAATAAGGTCTTTAGACATGCCATTGTTGCCTCCATGGATGTTTCACTTTTACATGATGATATCTTTTTGGGATACTCACCAAAAGCTACCTTGCATACTTGGGAGGGGCAACTTGGAGATGTATTGATGAGACAACATCTTGATCCTTGGAGGGTTTTATATTATGAGAATGCTACAGGGAGAGAAGACGAGATTTCTCAGTTCTATCCTTGCAGTTTCTTGAGTGCAAGCAACATTTCGGAGGGGAGGGCTATAATATTCCAAAATTAGCATGCAGCTAATTGGAATATTGAATTTTGTTTTTATCACCTAGCAATTGAATAAATGGGTAAGGAGGCCCATGCATAATAAAAATATCAATAAAATACCTCATAATATGAAAAGAGATCATCATAGGAGCTGGATTTCACACCCTCATGTGTGAAAAGAGACATTTGCATGTGGACAATGTCAAGTTTGACCAAGTCAACAACGCTGGGATAGGAGGTGGAGATCATCTTTAGAGACAAGGCAGAGATAGTGGGAGAAAGATTCCTTGATGGAGAAAACCCTAATGAGTGGGACCCAAGGTTGGAGGGCTTCCACTTATATAAAAGGAGGGCAAGGCAGCCATAGCAAGACATGTTATGGATTATTGATTATATGGTCTGGTTAGACTATTGTGCATTCTCTTACTGTTTAGCAGTGTTGTTGTGCTGCTTAGCACAAGGCATTCCTGTTTAGGAATTCCTTCTCCTTTCAAGAGAGGCCTCTTGAGGGATATGATACTTCATTTCTCAACATCTAGGCTCAAGTCCAAGCCACCTCCTTCAGCTACAACATTAATTCTGTTGAAGTATAATGTTGTGTTGCAGGGTGTTGCAGTGGAGGTTTCACAACACCAGTTCCGGAGCTTATTTTTCAGAGGAGGAAGCTTTCCTTCCTTTTGGAGGTAAGTGAGGAATATTTTTGAGTTTATTTCACTATATTTGGCATCATACCAACCATTTCCATCATCTACAGCGCAGTCCCTCTCCTTGACTGTGTTATTTCAGAGAGCATCTGTAGTGAGGGTTTGCAGTGTGTGTTTGGAGGGTGAGATCTTCAGTGTTAGGATCATAATTTCACTTGGAATATCCATTGGAGGAGGTTTGTTTAACTTATGCATCATCTTTAGCCATATCCATCTAGTTCTAGAGTTGAAACTGCTATTCAGTCCTAGGATTGCGACTCCGACATTTTGTACATTTTTCACATTTCAGGAAATCCTCTCCGGATTGTCTTGAAACTGTGTTTGGGACCTTATATCTTCACTCCAAAATTTGTATGATCTATATATTTCCATATCCATGTATTGAAACACTCCAACAACAATTATTCTCAATAAAACTACACTATCATAGCCTTGGACACTTTTCTGTGTAGCAGTGAACTTATATTTTATGTACATGTTTCTTGAGGCTAATTTTGCCTATCTTGAGTAACTCTTTCTTCAAGATATTGTATCTATTTTATGATAATATATTAATATTATGTCTATTTGGATATTCTTACATTTTATGTGTTGATGTATCACTGCTCTTTCATTATTGTGTTCAAATATTGTTGCATCCCCATTTTGGGATATTACATCTATCCTCTGCGATGTACGACAACGTTACAGTTGCGACGTGATTTTACCACCGTTGATCGGCTTTGTAGCGACAGGCCTCGTTAAGCTTGCAAGTACGATTGGAGTTTGTTTTGTGGTTAACACAAGATTCAATTTAACAAAGGAATGTGTAAAAACTAAGGCCTTGTTGCACCTGCAAATTTGATTAAACTTCTAGCTGTACAACTAAAACACATATGTTTGATTACAACAGATATTTAAATAACAAAATTAAAATAGGGAACCCAATCAAAGCACAAAACACTTAGAATTTGTTTGGAAATGAAATACTGTTTTAAAAACAGAGGTCCCGATCAAACACAAAGCACATAGAATTAATTTGGAAATGGAAAACTCAGAGCCAAGCCCTCAGATGGCTGGTTGTTACATATAATTCTACTTATATGTTCTCTCCTTTCTCTCTATGGATGGTAGAACCCCACAATGGTGGATTTGGTTCGGTTTTATTCCTTTCCCAAAAATCCCCATATGGTTGAAAAACTTTCGTTCAATTTCAAAACAGTTTATTCAACTAATTACTCAACTAATCCTAATTTAACCATTCTTTTATTCTACAAATTACAATGGCTGAGTTAGCCCAAATTAACTTAAACAAAGTAAAATAGAATTCAAAACTTCTTCTTCTATCCAAAAGAAGAAATCAACTCCAGTTGTAGCCTTTCAGTTGGATGCTCTTGCATCATTGGAGTAGCATAGATACCTAGGCATGTGGTCGATAAGGTCATGTGAAAAAGAGAATAGGTCAAGGGTTCAAGTTTGGTGCACAAATAAGAGATTATGACATTGAAAATATTATTTTTTATTTCGGCTCTGATGTTAATATTTTTCCTAAGAAGACTTGGGAGATGATGGGGAGACCCAAGTTAGCTTAGTCCCCTGTCTAACTCAAATTGTCAAATCAATATATAATTTTTCCCATTGGTATATTGTTAAATGTAAAGGTAGATATTGATGGGGTTATGAGTAGCATACTTCGAAGTTATTAAAATTATTGATGCTATTTAACCCTATCCAACTTTGTTGGCAATTGAGAAGGCCTTAAAAATCAAGTGATCAATAATATGAAGCAAATGATTTTCAAGTCTAGTGATGTTGGAATAATTACATCGTTGGATCTGAGTGAAGCATATTATTACATGGATCCTTTCTGAGAAGATATGGATGGAGAGGCATTGGATGATATTTACATGATCACTACATGGAGGTAGGATTATGTCACCTCAAATCTAGATGGTGTTCTCATAACATTGGTTCATGTATTTCAAATTCTAAATAAGAGTTGGAAAATTGACATAATCTGCTAAATGAAGTGCCTATTCAAAGTTGCACGCATATCAGTCATGGAATGAGATGGAACGTGAAAAAAGTGAATGATACACCAAGGTATGATCACATAACTGATGTTGTATATTTTTTTTATGAGTTTGAGAATGAGGTACTTGCACTAGTAGAAAATGAGAAATTAGTGACTAGTGTTGAATAATGTAATTGGTTTGGTCTTCATAATTGTATTTGAGTCATAATAAAATGTATTTACCAAAAAGAAAGAAAAATATATTTTATTATTATTAAAAGGAGTTATTAAAGCATGGTTTTAATGCTTGGGTCATCAAGTTATAGGTAATAATTCCTCATTATGGACTTCTAGGTTTTATTTGGAGTTATTAGAGTCATTTTCGATTTTTTGAGACCCTTCTTGGGCTTTTCAATCATGTAAAAAGAATATTATTGAGTAAAATAAGTCATTTGTCACCTCCACACCAAGTCGTACCTTACCTGATGAAGTCGGCCTACATTAGCAAAATTCAACCCACATAACAGGCTATATATATAAGTACAGTTTGATTCATTTTGAGTATGACACACAAAAGTTTGATATACAAGCAAGAGAAGCAGAAAATTGTGAAATTGCAGGAAAAAGGAGAAGGAATGCAGAGAAGATAAAAATAGAAGTTTTTGGGTCATCTATCTCTCACATGTGTGAAGTTGTTTGGAAATTACACGAGTTCATAAATCTAGGCTTTACTACAATTCAAAGTTCAGTTGCAAGAGGTCAAAGTGTTGCTACTAGGTCGAAGTTTTTCTGCTACTGTTAGGTCGAAGTTCTGCTGCTACTAGGTCGAAGTTCTAGTGATACTAGGTCAAATTTCTGTTACTACTAGGTCAATTTTTTTTTGCTACTAGGTTGAATTTCTAATGCTACTACTAGGTCGAAGTTCTTCTGCTACTACTAGGTCGAAGTTCTTCTACTGCTACTAGGCTGAAGTTTTGCAGATGCAAGGTCAAAGTTCTAGATTGAAGCTATTGAAGAAGAATGGAGGGCTAACTTGGTGATTGGAGGAATTCTGTGTCTAGGTTAAAGAGTCTTGGATTATCTAGTTTTGTAATATGAAACTACTGAAGGAAGAGGTTTGACTGGGATTTCCTCTAGATAGGGGTATTTCCCTGGTTTCTGACTACATCTGGTGTCTTTGATCTTCGTGTTATGTTTTAGGTAATTGCTTGATAAAAGAATAATATAAGAAAGTTAATAAGAAAATAATAATATCACAAGTAATTATCAATATGAGAAAATATTTTTCCTTTCCGATTTTCAAACTTGGTTTTAGAGCTAAGGTGAAGAAGAATAAAAAGGCATCCTGAAGATCTACTAATAGGAGAATAATGAGTCTTAAGAAGATGAATAAGGGACATAAAGAAAAGGGATCATATAAGGGGATAAGCCTACTATCTTCAAGAACCATGTCTAACTCATTGAAGGGAGAAAAAAAATTAGAAGTAGCCTTCAATTATAGGGCATCAAAAAATAGGATAGATCTCATCCTGGAGAAGAAAAAAATTGGATCTAGTCAAAGGAAAAGTAAAGAAACCTGCAAATGAATCAAGTGGTGCAGAAAAATTAAAGTTTAGATAAATAGA
The DNA here is from genome assembly GCA_034641835.2 of Pinus albicaulis. Taxonomy (NCBI): domain Eukaryota; kingdom Viridiplantae; phylum Streptophyta; class Pinopsida; order Pinales; family Pinaceae; genus Pinus; species Pinus albicaulis. The sequence continues at coordinate 962,576,467 of CM076581.1, read as the reverse complement.
GATATTGGCCATGAACCTAAAAGTGGATGGATTAAAGGATAACCTCATTCCATATATATCCAACATATATTCTACTCAAGAGATGTATGAGGCCTGATCCAAATTTTTCACAATCAAGAAACTTGGTCAAATTGCAAGCCTCAAGAATGAACTAAGTGAAGATGCAAAAATATGATATAGTGGCATCCTTCTTTGTAAGGATTGATATAATCAGAGATGAACTCCAGGCAATAGATGAAATAGTACCTGAAAAGGAGCTCATGATTACTTCTCTTCTAGGATTACCAACATCTTGGAGTGCATTTTCATCAGGAATCAACAATTGGATTGACACTCCTACATTCGAACAATTATGGAATGCATGTAGTCAAGAATAAGTCCAAATTTCCTTAGTAAGAAACAAGGAGAATGAAGAGGATAAAATTTCAAATGCTTACTCTGCTCATCACAAGAATAAAGGAACCTTCAATAAGTTCAAAGGGAAAAGGAAGAAGATAGACATATCCAATATTGAATTCTAAAATTGTCACAAGATAGGTCATTATAGAAGTGATTGTCCTCTGAATCCAAGGAATAAAGAGAGGAATAGGGATCAAGAATTTTTTTTTTATGAATGATCACCAAAGAAGAACAAGACTAAAGAATTGGAAATAAAGGACCTACATTACTAAATCCTCTCTCTCTTATCTCTCTTAATCTTCTACTCTAAGTTTTGAATTTTTTTTCCTTTATGTTTTGATTTCTAGTACTTGTAGGTTTAATATGCTTTGGAAAAAAAATTTTGAATTGTTTTTATAAAGTTGTAGGTATCCCTCCATATTGAATTAAGAGGGAGCCCTCACCATTTTACCAAAGATAAGTATCTTACTCCTTGTATTATGTTTTTATATTTGGTTTCCCTCTATTATAAGATGTGTTTGTATTAGATGCTAATAACATTTCTTTTCATATTTTCCTTGTTTAGGAAAGCTTGTTGATATGCTCAAGGGTTATGAAAGAGAACTCAAAGGATAATACTGAAGCATGATATAAGTTCTATTGCAAAGGAAGCTCTTCAAGAATCTATGTCCCACAAGTTTTTTCAAGAAACAACTAAAAGGTATGTCTTAAACCATAAGATTTGTTCTCTTCATAATAAAGGTATATTCATTTATTTTAATAATATGCTTTACATTACTAACATTGTTATGTCTAGGACCTTTGAATCATAAATATTCTTATTTGGGTGATTAATCATTAGATTGAATATACCCTCTTTATACATTTGATCATTCTTATGGAACCGTAAAAGGTTCTCTGCAAAACCCTAATCTAAGGGTGTGTCAATGCTTGATTATGAACCTTTAGTCTACTTAGAGTTATAGATGAAATATATAAAATACTATTCTTTTGGTGTTTAGGGTTTTGATACTATCATAGAAACCATATTCTTTTAGGGTTAGTTGTGTATTGAAATATTATACATTTAAGGTTTTGGTAAATTAGGTTTTATGAGAAAAACCCTTATATATCTATAATAAGCTCCTAGGAATGAAACCCTAGGTGTATGTTTGTCTGTCTGATCGAAACAATAACACCATATCCTAGAATATCAAACTTCTACTAGGGCCTAATTACAAACCATGGAATTTACACACTATGAGCATCAAAAATTAGGTTAGCAGATATACATATCTAGGATTGATAATCATGCACAAGAAAACCCAAGACATAAATATCAATACATTAAAGTTGGACATACGAAATTTTTTGATTAGGTTAGGGTTTCAATCCCACACTAAAACATTGACCTTAACTATAATAATCTACGCTCCCTCTCAACTTGGGGTGATATATATTTTCTTTTATCCAGGCTCCATCTTAACTTAGGGAGATAAAATACTTTCTATATCATCAAATTTAATATTTTATGGCTTCATTCCTTCTTATGAAAGTCATCTTAATTTTCATCATTCATATAACTTCCTTCATCATGCTTATCAATGAAGTCAACTTTACTTAGGAATATCTTCAACGTCTTGAAGATTATGTACCTACACAACTTAAACAACAAGTACAACCAAATACATATATATAAGCATGAATTTAACTATATCAAAATCATATTTTAGACATCAAATACCTAAACTTAGTTAGGCTCATAATCGACAAGAGACACATACTTATATACTTCAAATTATTTTCTATATCATATTAGTAACTCAATCAAGATATCAATATCATTATATATAAGGCCTCAATATCACTTTTAGAGATATGAAAGATTCTTTTATGATATATTTCAAAACCTGGAAGCAATTCAAACAAGTACAATTATACAATGTATCTAACAATTTTCATAATTTATATGTTAGATTTCTAATAGGATTTAATTCAAACCCTAGATTCCATGTTTGAGACAATACGCCTTAGATATCAACAATCAAAACCAATCATAACACAATCTAAGGTTTCAACAATATGATAATATTTTCTCCATGTTGGAGTACTTGTAGAGCCATGATTTCCAAATGCCTATAGTGGGCTATAAGTAGTTTCTCTTTCTAATCCATTGTAACTGTGAATGATCGAGTATGGTATTGGTAGAAAGAGAGTAGATATAATAGGGTGATGTAGTATTAGGGCTAACTAGAGGTTCATAAATTCTAGGATTTATCTATTGTATATGCAAGTTTCAAGAGTTTTCGAGCAAATATTGTTTCTTCAAGAGCATATGACTTTGTTGGATATGAGTATGACTTCTCTGAGAGATGTTATAAATGGGGAGGTATGGTTGAGTTTGATAAATTTTCATGACACTTCCTACGGTTTATATCTGAGAGAGGGCTCTGAATGGTAGCATCGAAGTGGTTGATTAAGTGTGAACCAAAACATATAAAAGGGTTTGAATCTGCATGCACTAAGGGGTGGCATGTAGATATTTGTGTAGAATTAGGGGCCTTGTCATCTATAGACATTCCTTCCATTGACAAAATTAAAAATAAAAAACAATCAAGGATGTTACGTGGGAGCACGAGTTCAAATTGATGATGAAAGGGAATCCCCATGACAATGGGAATAGAAGAAGGGCTTAGTGGCTTGGGAGGAGCCACATGTGTGTCTTGGGGGCCTGTTGGGGAGGATCAAAGTGTAGTATTCTAAAGTGGTTTTGGGTGTGCACATAGAAGGGGTGATTAGGAAAAATGCACTAGAGCATTTTGTAGTCCTGCCATAATGCATAGAACTAGCATAGAGTGGAAAATCACGCATAAGGAAAAACACACAAAGTGGATAGGATGGAATGGTTAAGTTTGGAAATATCAGTGTCTATGTTTTTTTTATTCAGTCTAGTTTAGAAATTGTAGCCTATATGCCCATGGTAATGGCCATAGTAATGGAATAAATTGGTATTTCCCGTGGTATTTTCATTTATGTAATTTTGCATAAATAAGTAGGAGTTTATGAGATTGGGGTTTGTTGTAATGTTGAAATTAGGATGGTGAGCTGACGATAATATTTAGGTGAGGCTCTATGTATTACATCTATAACTCTTTTTGGTAATGATAATAATGGTTGGAGTTCTGCATTAATGTTGTCACATGTTTGCATGATTATTTTATTATGAGTTTCATTTATCTCTGATATTAATGTTTGAATTGATGAATTTTCTTACCAAAAGTAATTTCTTCACCCCTTTCTTTTAAAGTTCTTGATGTTGATAATGTTTTTCATTTTCCTCAAGTATCTGTAACTAGGGATCACATGTAAACAAGAGTTTAGGCATGATAGAATGATATCCCAAATCGAATTCCATTCCCCCTTATAGCTATAGAAAACTAGTTGTCACATCCCCCCATAGGTGTGTTGGGTGAGGCCTCACTTGTTTTGTAGGCATTTCTTAAAAGAGTTGGTACCTTGTGAGGTTTTTTTGGTCGCATCATGTGTAAGAACCTGGTGCAAAAACTAAAAAGTGCCAACAACTGCTTATAAAAATACTTGGTTTTTTGGAGGGTTTCATAAAGTTCCAGGATTCTTAAAACTCGATCTATTCTTGTAAGGATTCTAGAAACCCATTGAGAAAACATTTTATCCTCATCTCCTCATCTCTAATAAATGGTATATATCTCAATGACTCTATGAACTTGTTAGCATAATCATCTAGAGTGATCTATCCCAATTTGAGTTCTTGGAACTCCCTAATATTTCTATCATAGTATATCTCTACATGTCTAAATATTGGTCCATGTTGCAACAACATTTACATATCTGACATGATTTGTAGTAGCATTACATTGTTTTTTTAAAACAAAGATGAGTAGCATGGATTTTTTTAAGGATTTAAATATTTTCCTATATATAGTATCGTCGGCAACTACTCTGGTTTGGAAATTCATACTTATAGAATGTAGGCAAATATTCAATAAAAAAACATGTAATTTACTATTAAAATTTGTAATTTTTTGGAGAATATCATACATTTAATCAAATAGATGTAAAATATCGGTGAATTTTTAATGAAATTGGCGAATATTTTTTTTATAGAAAATGTCCAAAAAATAGCCCATTTACAAAATTTCTCCCCTAAAAGTTTCCCTAATGAGTAGGATTTTTATATTTGCACCCCGAATGTAGCTATAAACTTGGGAGAATTTTACATGTAGTACAAATATGTTATATTTTCTAAGTACATCCTTCATGGATATTTAGATTTTTTTTCTACATGCCTACTCTGATCATACATGAAATAGAATTTGCTGCAACTATAAATTCTGCAAAATTTGCCACCAACCAAAATAATTTTGCATGGTGTTTTCATGGATCAAATTCACAAATAGGTCGAGATATTATTAGAGGTTCCATCTAGCACACTACTAGTTGTGTTGTGATTCTCGTCTACATTTATCTAAGCTTTTGGATTTGCATACTGGCGATAGAACTAGTCCAATTCGGTCTACTAACTGAGCTATCTAATATTTCCACTTCGGGAGCTCTTCGGGGAGAAAGGAAATGTGTTTTCACTGTTGGTTCATATTTTTATTGATTTCATTTATATCTAAATTTCCTTCAATTTTTGGGTGAGGACAAAGTGGGCACTGATATTGACCCCCATATCTTGAATATGGAACACCTAAATTTTCCCTTTCTTCCCAGCAAATGTTAAACCAATCACACTATGCAATGTTCTCAAGTGAAAGTATTAAAGTAGAGAAGACTTATCTTAAGAGTGTAGGAGACATGAGATAGACCCAAAGGTTCCATTCACTTGTTGGTTTCCCTCTACATAGAAGCCTTGAGAATGCAAATTTTTGATGAGAATGGATATCCATCATTGTTCTTTCCTTCTTTAATCCTAAAGAGAGTTAATTACAATCACTCCCCATTGTCTTTGAAAACCATTGAACACTTCCTATATAGCTTGAGAAAGTGTTCCCACCTTCAAATAGATATGTTATGTGTTCCTCTCTTGTAAGAGGGGAACTGCACCATCAAACTCAGAGGGGATGAGTTCCTCCTACCAAGCCTAGACCTTCCAAATTGGTAAAAAAAAGGGAGGTGAGTCATGAGGCTCTTACACCAATGCATGGACCACTATGGCACCTGTTCACAATACACATCAATTTCTATCGATTTCTCTCCTTCTTGAAATTTCAGACCGAAGGAGTCCAATGCCATTCTTTTGTTCTAGCCATAAATGCCTTTTCCTTGCAAATCAAGTCCCACACTACATGATATCTTTCATTCCATCTTGTTTTGAATATGAATAGTCTGGAATGCATCTAATTAGGAGCTAAGGCATGGGAGAAACTTGAATTCAGGTCTATATGACATCATCATGTAAAGCATTGGATTGATAACATTCCTTCAACTTGCAAAACATGCTACAACCTCTGCCATTCACTAGAAGTGATGTTGATTAGGAGTTAAATATGTGAAATTGAAGGGTATAAGGGTGACCCTATATAATTTGTGCTAATTTAAAAAATAATATTGATTCCATACTTCCCTTTGGGAGAAATGGATCCAAAATGAAATATTTTACTTCATGGGATAATGCGCCATCCAAATAACCCATTCATCTCCCATTTCCTGACATCTAGCTAGCATGCCCTGTAGCCATAGGCTAATATTATTTTCCAAAATGAGCCCATACTATTTTGCTAAAATGTGGAAATTCATAATGGTCCTATAATTAGAGGGGATATTTTTTCCCCACTTTTAAAGATAGACACAGTAAGGATTTGCATCCAAAACTTAGGGGAGGTGTGTTTTACTTCCAATTGAGAATTTTATGGATATGAAGGATGAAGATAGACCTTCCAATATTGAATTTTTTTGGCTTGGTATCCTTCAATATCCATATCTTTTCCATCAGTGAGTTTCTTAATCCCGAACTCCACGTATTGTAAAGAAAATATATCCTCCTTTAGAGGAGTGTTTAAAATGATTCCCATGGTGTTCGGGGAGTCATAAATATTCTTAATATATATATCCTAGTTATTTTATGGGATCAAATGATTTTTTTTTTCACAAACTAGTATATTCCGCCAAAGCTTTCTAACCACAACTTTAGAAAGGTGAAGAAGATGTTATCGTCTCTTATTAATATAGGACCTTTTCTTCTTTTGATAAGTTATTTGTATATACTTATGTTTCCAAACTTAACAATTTCATGAGGAACATCTCTAATTGCTTTCCCATCAATTTTACAGTTCTTATCATACCAAGGGTTGGAAGCATTATCATTATTTTTATACAATGCCTCAATCGAGAATTTATTAATGGTAGTGGAGATGGTTGTAATAAAATTATAACAGATTTGATCAATGTTATTATTATATTTAGGAAGCCTAAATCCCTCTTTAAATCATTTAAGAAGAGATCTATTTTACTTCTATCAAAATGAGTGTGCCTTTGAATCTCATAGTTCTTTGGCATGTGGCAAGTATTCATGAAATTGGCAGTTAAGGAAAAAGGTCCACGGTCGGAGTTAGGTTCATGTTCATTTAGCAGTTCAAAATTTCCCACAAGGTTGCGAACATTGATGTAACACATCAAATAGTCCACAACACTACTACCAAACCCATGAATACAAGTCATTTGGCTGGAGGTAAGCCACTTGTTAATTCCATTACAAATTATCAGGTCTTAGGAACTACAAAGCTTGAGAAGCTTGGTGCCAAATAGGTTCTCAATTACGTCTTCATAATTTATTTTGAAACTATTATCTAATTCACCATCCTCATCTAGCCATAGGGAATCAAGGCTAGATTTATTACTTAGAATAGTAGCTTGGTTAGTAGTAGTTATAGCATTTAAGTCCTCAAGCAAATGGATATTACCTTTATTTCTTATGCTATGGATTTCTTGTTCTAAGGTATTGAAGGGGAAATTTTTTATCTAAGTTGTTTTTCTTATAAAAGGTAGAGTTGATAGGAGTGAAATAGAAATTGTAAGAAATATCTTATTGGTGTTAGAAAAATAAATATTTAAAAAAAAAAAAAAAACAAACAAAGTTGAAAAAATAAAATAATAAAGAAAAAATATATAAGAAAAAACCAAAAGTTGAAAAATGAAACCAAAAAAATAAAATAAATAAATAAATAAAAACAAAACCCAAACACACATATGCGCGCGCGCACACACACACACACACACACACACACACACATATATTAAAAAAAATAGTATTACATTGGGTCTATTAAAACCCCCACTTGCCTGAGCATCGCCAAGCGGTCGTGGGCCGAGTGGCTAGAGGGAGTCATTGCTCCAGTCGCCCAGCCCGTAGCCCCTTGGTGTCGCCTAGGCAAGCGAGGGTTGACTCGATCAACCACATAATTATAAGTGATCAATGACTTCCACACTTATTCATATTGTTGGAGATTTCCAGAAGTGAACTCTGTAATGTTTTTTATTTTTCCAAATCCCTAATGAGGGATGGAGTTACCATCTAAAACATTGTACAAATAAAAACATTACACCATGTACTTCTAGTAATATCGAACAACCACATAATTGTTTTTTTAACTGTTTTTTAATATTTTAGGATTTTTTTTTTAATAGTTTTATTGTTATTTTTTTTAATTATGTTTTTTAAATTAATTTTTCTAAATTGATTTTTTTTTATTTGTTGGTTTTTCATATATATATATATATATATATATATATATATATATATATATATATATATATATATATATATATATATATATAATTATTTTTTTTATTTTAATTTTAATTTGTCTTTGTTAATTTTCATTTTTTAATTATGTTTTATTTTTATTTCATTTATAAAAATATTTTTGTTTGTTTTTTTCAAGTTTTATTCATTTTTATTTTTTATTTTTTTTATGTTTGGTTTTTTTTTCTTCCCTTTTTTTCATTTAAAAAAATAATCTTTTAATTTTTAATTGTAATTTTTTCTTTTTATTATTTTCAAATTTTTGTTGTTTTTGTTTTAAATTTAATGTTTAAATTTTTTATTTGTTTTTTTTTATTAATTTTTTTATTATTATTTTTTAATTTTTTTTGGTTGCAGAGTTGTGTCAACGGTCGACAAGTAACCCGACCCCACTATGTATCAATTTGATTGTTGATTTTTAAGTTTTTGTTACAATGAATCAAGTCCTCCTCCATTGTGTGTTAATTAGCTGGTGACATGTCTGATTATTGATATTAAGTATTTATGAACACATTGTCTTATAATTGTCAACTCAGTAAGTAAACTTGTGAGGGGCTCAATGAAATTTACATAGAAAGCAAGAATTCCCCACTTATTAAATGAAATATTCTAAGTGCATAGAGGTTGATTATTTTATTTCAAAACAGGTTTACTTCTTAACCTTGGACCTAATATTTTGATCACCCCAAAAAAATAAACAATTCAAAATAGTGTTTGGGTTATAGATTTTTTTTTTAAAATGTCTCAATTAACAATTTTGTAGCAATTAACCCCGTTTAATATAATACACCAAAGAACCTCTTGTAACAAAAATATAAGCCCCAAGGGTTAGCTCAATTGGTTGAGTCCCCGCTTGGAAGTACTCCCAAATTGAGAGGTCACAGGATCAAATCTCCTAGACGCCCGCAGGGTTAGACCTCAATGTTAGGCCGACAGTAGATCCCTTCGGGAGGATTTACTGCGATATATTAAGACCGTGGATGTAGCTAGTACATGTGTGCAGGCACATAGGAACGTGAACCACTATGAAAAAAAAAACAAAACTAATCAAAATTATCGACTAAGACTAAGTCTTTTAAACAAACTCATCCATCATGTTGTCCACACTCATGCAGCCTCATATAAGATGAGAAACATATTTTAAATATAGAGGGAAGGTGTTATTATTCCTCGTATAAATTATTATATCGATTACATATGAACAAAACAACAATGTGAGCTCAAAAAACTTCCAAACAATTTACATCAAACTTCTCTGCATATACCAAATAAATTACAAGATAAAGAAAAATAATCTGACTTAGCATAAATTACAAGTACAAATTAACTTGGCTAATCAAAACAACACAAAAAGGTTTGGCACATGACCATTCCTTGAGCGAGCCCAACTCAAGGCTCAGTCAGTGCCCTAAGTTTCGTAACTATTCAATGCAATTCAATCAAACTAAAATAACTTAAAAGAGCATGCCATAGCACATTGAAACTTAAGATTTGAAACCACACCAGTCACCCAAGCAATATGTATTAACTTCAAAATCAGAATGATCATAACATGTTATGTTTGCACTCAAGTGCTTCCTTTTTATACATAGTTTCACAAACCAAAAATAACAAAACCATATTTAAACTTATCCTTGCTAACCATCTCAAAAAATAAACATGGAAAATTGTTATAGTCATGATTATCCTATTATATTCTCACTATATTTCACAAATTATGGATAGTTCATTTTAACTGATGGAACCCAATATTAACGACTCTCGGATCATTCGATGCTCACATCCTGTGAATTTTAAGATGAGCATAATTAACTATGATTGATCCGAAATAGCTATTTTTTGTTGGGATCTTTCAATATTCTATCTAATTTCAAGTGAACAACTTCTCATAAACAATTTTGATATTATCCTAGGAGTTGTGATAAAATAGATAACCACACGAGATTATTTCATGCTAGTCAATGAGTTGTATCAAGACACAATTGTCTATGCATAAAGTAAGGTTATCATGTAACTAAATTACTTAATAAACCAACTGACTACAACCACTTTCAAACAAAATTCCAAAGGGATACCACTTGTACATTCGAAACATTGATCCTAGCCACATCAATTCCTAAGTCAATATGGTTGACAATGAAATTTTGTTGATATGCCACCTAGACTTGGTCGTATGCAAGTAATATTCATATCCTAATTAAATAAGTTTTGCAAACTGATTGGATGATTTACCAATAGGCTTCAATCTAAATGAATTGGTAATAAATTATAGACTCATCAAATGAGTTCCCATAGAACATCCTGTAGTATAGTTGAGCCATGCAAGATTATAAAACCTTGTAATCAAAATTCCATTTAACTCAAGTCAATAGCCTAAGAATTTTATTCAAATCACACACACACACACACACAAACAAATATGTATGTATACTATGATCTTATGCAAATCACACATATACACGTAGTTACTATTCAATGCCCTTAGTTATTCATTTATAAACCTGAACGAAAAGGTCTAAGATCAGATGAAAATATACATGTATTTAGAGTAAATAAGACAAGGAGTAGAAATTATAACGTTCTTAGATAAAAAATAAAGATGTTAATGGAAAAATTGTTGTCAAAAGAGAGACTCATCATTCCCCCTAGTCTGTCTTGCTGCACGTACCCATGCAACCCTATTCTTACCTTGATATACCAATGTGAAGGTTACCCCAGTTATAGGTTGGGTGACTAAATTCACCAAAAGTATAATAAACCAGTGTATTTTCCATTACAGTCTTTCTTTTCCATTCTTCCTCTTCGTCCCAAAAAGCAGGAGACCTATATAATTGTGTCACGCACCATAAGAGATTAAAATTAAATCACACACATACACATCAAGACCCAAGTTTCAATAATAAATACTTGTAAAAAGAATCACAATTAAGTGCTAATATGAAGAAGGGGTAACACATAGGTATTTTCTCTCTAAGGAATATAAGTAACCCTTCCCTGATGTCTCGAACCATGTTTAAATCCTGAACAAAATATTTTTGAGCTATCTCATGGAATTTTGTTATTGTGTAGCATAGATTGGATCTGATGGTGGCATAATCCCCTACATATTCTCCCAATCTTGCCAAATGATTAACTACCAGTCCTGGTGGGGGGTATTCCTCCTTGACTGTCATGAAAGCCTCTATTTCAGTCTTCCCATAAAATCCAAAACCCCTCTTCCACTTAATAAGATTAGCTATGTAGGAGATAAAGGCACGAAGGTGTAAATCACCAACAAAGGAATTAGGTTTCACCTTGTGCTATCTATGAGAATAAAATTAAACTAATAAGTTTCACATAACATGTTTTGATTTGCATCTTTAGATTGATGATAAGCCTCCAAGAAATTCTCAAATGAAGTGATCTTATGAGGCTAATTGTAACACCCTCTTCCCACATCTACCCAAGTAACCTACCAATCGGGGTAAACATCTGACGAGAGGCTAATAATATGAGATTCAACCTCCTAGATTACCCTAAGGAAGTGGAACCGATGGAAACACCAAAAACACACCTTACACTACATCATTGACATCCCCAAGAGGTAACCCAACTGTCTAGGGCCCTGTTCCCTAAGGGGGAACTTATTTTTATCCCATTTTAGGCTTAGTTGTGGGCTTGCAAGGGAAAGGAAGTGGCTATAGACCCTATAGTTGCATGCTATCCTTGTCAAGGTAGCGGCTAAAGCCCAAACAACAAATTTTCCCCATGTAGCTCTGGGATGTGTGCCGCATTTTCAGCCCATGAGCCCAGGTCGTTGCCTAGAACTTCCTATAACTTCAAGAGCAGGTAAATAACATTAAAAAAAAAATATGGAATCAATCACATCATCAGTAACTCATCGAACCCCACCCATCCATGATAAGAATGTCATACAACATGTCACAAACATAGAATCTATAGGTATAAACAACATATTTAAACAAAGGGGTCTCTTACAGTTCTGAGAATGGCTAAGAAGCATTGTTCGCCTACATAATAAGCTATCATACAATCAATTTTACTATATATACATTGTATATTCATTTAAAAGTAAAAACATGGAGAGATCATACCTCATCAATGTCACAATACTTGCTTATAACCAACATAATACCAAAAAAAATACCATGAATACGTCAGAAATATAATAAATATATAAACCAGTGCATATACACATCAAATACCAAGGCAATGAACCTTTCATTAATGAGTGTCCCGGAATGGTACTTCGACGTTCCAATGACCATAGATTGGCTGAGCCAAGTCTTACTTCATCTAATCGCACTCGTGCCATTCCAAGCATAAATGTGGGACTTAATCAAACACATCAATCAAAATCAAACCAGGGCTCTAAAGACAACACTGTCTCAACCCCAAACTACTGATTCCACCTCATGATCAGACATCACAAACCATCACTAATTAGTCTCTATCCAAGCTTCTTCAGGGTTGCAAATTGTTTGTTCCAACCAGGGCTTCCAAGATCAGTAACTCAACCCAACTAGGGCTTCCAGAGCATTTTTCCAACCAAGGCTTCCAGGACTAGTAACTCAACCCACTATTGTCTACTGGGCTTCTAGAGAATTTTTCCAACCAAGGCTTCCAAGAACTAATAACTCAACCCAAAATCTAAAGGATTCATGAGAACCAACCCAAAAACAATCAATGGAAATAAACCCACAACACCATGGCTATCAAGGAAATGGAAAGGCTAGGAAATCCACATGCATACACCATGCATGCCAAAATGAGTGAGGAAAACATACATGCAACTCGGTACCTGCACTCAAAACCCATTGTAGATGCTAATCCCGATGTCCTCTTGCACTTTCCTGCTCTTCCTTTTATTTCTTGATCCGAATCTCCAAATATGGCACACTCTATAGGAGTGCTCCAAGAATACTATAAGTGCTCAAGAGTATGAGAGAGAGAGAGAGAATATATTGAGAACTCCAAAACTGAACTGACCAATCCTTACCAAATGATCCTCATAAGCCTTTTTATAGAAGAGGCCTCCATTTTCTTCATTTCCATTATTTTCCTTCAATTTCCTCCTCACATGCAACCTGTGACCTTTCACTTTCCTTTTCTCCTAATTTCCATTATTTTCATAAATAAATTCCAACTAATTCCTCATTCCTTTCCAAATCCTTTTCCTTTTCCTTTTTCAATTTCCTTTGCCATAATAAACCAAAGTGAACACCCGCTAGGATGTTTTTCCCACCTTTCAACTTGGAATACGTGTCCTATCACCGTGGCTATTACAGAACCCTCCCCCTTGGGGGTACATCGTCCTCAGTGTTCAATGACACCTACAAACCAGAAAATCTCTGAAACAAAACATACAGCCTATGGAGATTTATAACATAGCTCGTTGCAGTATTTACAATGAATAAACTGCTAAAACATGATAATCATACTGTTTAATAGAGCTTTATAACATAGCTCATTATAGTATTTACAATCACAACCACATATACTTATGAAAATTTTCTTCAACCAACAAATAACCATACTTTTTGTGGAGCTTTATAAACCAACTCGATACAATATTCACAATAATATACATATACAAAAATATACATATTTTCTCAACCAAAAAATAAAAGGATATGATGACCGTATCAGCACCAAGGGAATCCAGAGGCTCACACCTCCACCCTCAAAGTAATACCAAGATTCAACTCCTTTCCAGGAAGTCCAAAATCCACTATCAAATTGAAAGCTACATCAAATTTCCAACGCTACAATCCTATGCCACTTGTCCTCTTCGTGAAGAGTTACTGGCTCATTGTTCCAGGCACACTCCCGATGTGCATATTATTCCATCTGGAAATTCTAATGACCAAAACAAATCCATCCTAGCCTTTCCTTCTATACTACACAGTCCCTCGAGCAATCCAGTCACCCCTTCCATGCAGTCAGTCACCTTCCAAGTTACATTGGCACCCCCATCCCAGGCATTCCATCCCTTAGCAAGGCTTCCTGGCATCGGAAGATATAAAAACCATGGAATATACCTTCCTCAAAAACATCATACCACTCAAAGCATGTTCATGGAAATCAATGGACACTATTGGGTAATAGTGTTCCACAATGGCCTTGCTCCTGAAATTATTTACCAACATATTACTGCATATTCCAATTCCTTTGTTGTTGTTGCTACTGCTTGCAATCAGTTTTAACCACCCAACCGAGAATTTCCATACTTCTTGTACAAAGCACATAACTGCCATTAGATTCAAAATGAATTGAAATAACTTCAAATCATACCTCATTGGTAGCTCGTCAATAAGGTACACTTGCAATCATGTTTACTTCCTGTCACAACAAGTCAAAATGGTACCATGTATAAACATATCACATATGGTTAGATCAAAACACAACCATCATATATTAAAATCATGATTCAAATGCAATCATCATAAACCATAATCATAAATCACATGTAACCATCATAAGTCGGAATCACATATCACATGTATAATATAACTGAAGTAAAATATTGATACTTATCCTTCATCAATCCTTACATCTACCTTTGTTATTTCTATATACACATCGGATCGGTTGCCACAACTAGCAAGCAACCAGACAAAATATTCAAAACATACCTCCACACATACATATACATCCATACATACGTATACATATACAGAGTACAACACAACCACATACCACGACTACACCATGCACATATATAGCACCACATGCCTACAACACAACATATGCACCACATGTATACCAATACCATATGCACAACATGTACATAATACCACCTGTACACACACTACATGCACAACGTGTGCACTGAATCACATGTATATGGCACCACCTGCATAACGTGTACACAATGCCAAATGTACACAGCACCACCTATACAATGTGTACATAATACCTCATGTGCATAGTACCACATGCATGACATGTACACGACACCATATGTACACATCACCACAGGCACGACATGTACACGACATCACCTACACACAACACCACATGCCCACAACACCATGTGTACAATCATGCACACAACACCAAATGAAAATAGCACCATATGTGCATCATGCACACAACACCATATGTACATAGTATTGCATATTCACCATGTACATAGCACCATACGTACACATCACTGAATATTCAACATGCGCAAAACACCATATGCACACAACATCACATATCCAACATGTACATAGCACCATCTATACCTGGCATTGCATATGCAACATGGATACAACATCATATGTACACAATACTACATATGCAAAATCACACATCACAATAGGTACAATCATTGAATATTTAACATGCACAACATATACACAACAATAGAACTACACATCTATAGACCACACACTGACCCCACAAGTAACCTTGCTTCTAGTATCTTTCCACTATCCATGCTTATCCTAACATGTTGCAGATCACACTACTTTCACTTTGTCGATGCACCCCTCAGCATTTCCTGCCATAACATAAACATAGGCATAGTACAAGCATAATAATATCAAATGACACCCACATGATACAAACATTATGTCAAGGCTACTCTGCCACTTGATTCCTCATATCCAGGAACCTCTTCATGTCATTCATAAACATAAGCCATCATTCCTGCACAAGGATGATCCTTGAAAACTTTGTTATATAGTGACATAGATACACACATACATACATATCTATATAATCATTGGCATAAAACAATCATGATCCTGTCAGACAACAACATACATACACATGTATATACATATAAACATTAGCATTAAACAACTATGATCCATGATGACCTTGTCAGTCATGATATACATACATACATACATACATACATACATACATACATACATGTATACATATATAGACGTCAACATAAAACCATCATGATCCATGACGACCTTGTCAATCAATGGCATACATACATATATGCATATATAAACATTGACATAATCATGATCACAACACAATCACTAGATATCATATGGTCTAGGTTAAGATAACTTCCTTTATTCATGCACAACATGCACAATGTTAAGAACAACAGTTCCCAACATAGCCAAGCAATGTAACACCTCATTCATTTTACCTTTTTTATTTCCTTTCTCATGTCTGTACTGGCACCATCCATTTACCATAATGGACCCAACCAATCCAACCGAGGGTCATACTCTTACCTTCTGGTGCACTTGCTCATGCACTGAGCTTCATTCATGTATTATATTACCTATTGGGTACCACAAAACTCTCCCCAAGCTCCATTAACTTTCCTCTTTCCAAACCAATTTCCAAGACTCTCAAACAAAATTAAAGAACAAAAACGAACAAGAAGAAGACCTTGAGGCAATATGACACAACAAAGGGGCATAGTTATGCACTAGACACAATCAAAACCAAAAATCAAGCACCAAAAAATCAAAATACTGAAAGAACAATAATTTATAACAAACACCATGACTCAATCCCCATGGTTCCCAATACTTCCAAGGAAATATCAACCCGAGCCTTCTTCAAGATTTCATGGCAATCTCTTTTGCCATACAATTCCCTGAATCATACTGCCATAACCACACAACTATCAACGCATAAATAAATATACCAATATACGTGTTATCTTACCTCGTTGTGCCAAGCACACTGACCTGTAGCTAAACAAACATGTCAACCATATGTATCAACATCAAGACAACATATCTATCAATTTGAAATCAAATTTTATCAAGTATAAAAACCATGTCATAATCCATTGGTCAACTCACATTCATCGGTCATAATACCTAATGCTACAACTATCACCTACTTACACTCAGGTACATATCATCCATCCCAACATATGTGTGTTAGTACAACCATATTAGAACAAGACCATTTCTTCATGCAATATTACAACCACATATACTCATATCATGCAATTAATCAACATTCAAACAACTTGCAAACATACCGTGCTAAATAAATCTAATAAATGATGTAATAAAAACCAAACCACTCAAACACCAAATAGATGACATAATAAAACAATTAATCATCAATTACACGAAATACGCAAACCAATACCTTGATTTATCTTAGGGGAGGTTATCTTGTCTGCACAATCAATCAAGATTAGCACAATATAACTTCATGACACATCAACTCAACCTAAATAAGGTCATGATATCCATAATAGTAACTAGTTAATAGGTTCACATCATAGACTCATAAACATATGTCATTCATGCATAGAAATCACATATGCACAATTAGTCTATATTAGTGCAACACTATCATAATTAGGTCAAATCACACGTGAATGTCTTAACCCTAATCAACTGCATAGGCCTATCCAAATCAAAATGATACATATAACATCAAAATCTTAATTTAGTAACCCTAATCATCAAGTTAACTAACACATACTCATCAACAACATATAACATAATCCTCGAGCTAGATGCAAGTTAACATATAACATGCTCATCAACGACATATAACATAATCATCAAGTTAACCAATCATAAACAAAAACAAGTTAATCATGTAACATAATCACCAACAACATATAACATAATGATAAAGTTAATATCATGCCTAACTAACCAACACATGTGCATATAATCACACTAGTTAACTAACATCTATAATGTATGTAATCATAACATCAATAGAATGAAAGGTATGAGCATAACCATAATTCATATGACTACGCTAATCAACTAGCATTTATCACACATGTAACCAAAATAACAATAGAATGGAAAACATATAATTAACCCTAATGTTTATAATAATCATGAATCACATACCTACATGCTTGTATGACGATATTCTCTTATCCCAAAGTCCATTGTTACAACTTCACTTTACTTATCTTCATCTCCTACTCTATCTCAACCACACATTAGCATCAAAACATACCAATATCATCATGATGACCTAATTTTATACAATGACCTTAAGCACAACAACCTAAATCAAACCAATGCAAACTTGACCACATGCACCTACTTGACATGTATAATCAACCATGAATGACCAATGCATGTCCCACACATAACATCACATAAGCAAGCATACATGGAAAACACCCAAGCATGACCAATATGTGACCTAGCATAAACAATAAATGCATACACAACATGTAGCAACATGTAATTAAGTATCATGGTCAATACATACGCATGAGAAACACATAACTAGTCATACACTCATGACAACATGTTGACAATAACATCATCAATCCTTCCATGGTGATACCACTTCCACCATGGACAACACAACACAGATGCAACAAGAACATATAGAATACAAGCATACTACACACACATGCAACTAACATAAACACATTATCCACACACCACCCATCCATTCCAAGGGTTGAACCATGCTCTGATACCACTATGTGGTATCAGATATCACACAAAGAGAAGAGAAATAAAAAAACCACCATCATGCATACACAGCAAGTGCATAGAACATAGGGATGAGGAACATATATGAAATTAACATGAATGCATAATCAACACACATAACCCAAGGAGAGTGCAACCACACTCTGATACGACTATGTACCATCCTCTTCCCACATCTACCCAAGTAACCAACCAACTAGGGTAAACATGTGATGACAGGCTACTAATATGAGATTCAACCTCCTAGATGACCTTAAGGAAGTGGAACCAAAGGAAACACCAAAAACACACCTTACACTGCATCATTGACTTCCCTAGGAGGTAACCCAACCTTTCAGGGCCCTGTTCTCTAAGGGGGGACTGATTTTTAGCCCCTTTGAGGCTTATCCGCGGGCTTTTAAGGGCAAGGGAGTGGCTATAGACCCTATATCCATGGGCTAGCTTTGTCAAGGTAGCGATTAAGTACCAATTAGTGAAGTTTCCGCTTGTAGCTTCGAAATGTGTGCACATTTTCAGCCCCTGAGCCTAGGTCATTGCCCAGAAATTTCTGTAATTTCAAGAGAGGGTAAATAACATTAAAACGAACATATGGAAGCAATCACATCATAGGGAACTCATCTGACCCCACCCATCCATGACAGGAATTTTTTCAAACATGTCACAAACATAGCATCTATAGGTATAAACAACATATTTAAACAAAGGGTTATCTTACAAATCTGAGAATGGCTAAGAAGAATTGCTCCCCCACATCATAAGCTATCATACAATAAATTTTACCATAGATACATTGTATATTCATTTACAAGTAAAAACATGGAGAGAGCCATACCTCATCATTGTCACGATACTTGCTTATTATAACAAACATAATACCAACATAAATACCATGGATATGTTAGAAATATAATCCATATATAAACCAGTGCATATACACATCAAATACCAAGGCAATGAACCTTTCATTAATGAGTTTAAAAACCAACCCGGAATGGGACTTCCAAGTTCCACCCAACCATAGATTGGCTGAGCCAAGTCTCACTTCATCCAATCACCCCCATGCCATATTCCAAGCATGAATGTGGGACCTAATAAAACACATCAATCACAATCAAACCAGGGCCCCAGAGACCACACCGTATCAACCCCAAACCAGTGATTCCACCTCACAGTTGTACATCACTAACCATCAAATATTGGTCTCTATCCAAGCTGCTCCATGGCTTCAGAGTGTTTTTTCCAACCAGGGCTTCCAGGACTAGTAAATCAACCCAAACTATTACAGGGATTCCAGAGCGTTTGTCCAACCAGGGCTTCTAGGACTAGTAAATCAACCCACCTAGGGATTCCAGAGCATTTGTCCAACCAAGGCTTCAAGGACTAGTAAATCAACCCACAGTTGTCTGCTGGGCTTCTAGAGAGTTTGTCCAACCAAGGCTTCCAGGAACTAATAACTCAATCCAACAATCAAAATAATCATGAGAACCAACCAGAAAAAAATAAATGGAAATAAACCCATAACACCATGGCTATCTAGGAAATGGCAAGCCACGTGCATACACGATACATGCCAAAACTACTGAGGAAAACATACATACAACTCGGTACCTGCTCTTAAAACCTATTTTAGATGTTGATCCCGACGTCCTCTTGTGTTTTCCTTCTCTTCCTTTGTTTTCTTGACCCAAATCTCCAAATATGGCAAACTCTCCAAGAGTGGTCCAAGAATACTCCAGCTTCTTAAGAGTATGAGAGAGAGAGAGGGGATATTGAGAACTCCAAAACATACCTGACCAAGCCTTACCAATTGATCCTTAGAAGCCCTTTTATAGAATAGGCCTCTATTTTCTTCATTTTCCATTATTTTCCTTCAATTTCCTCCTCACATGCAACCTGTGACCTTTCACATTCATTTTCTCCTAATTTCCATTATTTTCATAAATAAATGCCAATTAATGCCTCATACCTTTCCAAAGCCTTTTCCTTTTCCTTTTCCAATTTCCTTTGCCATAATAAACCAAAGTGAACACCTGCTAGGATGTTTTTCCCACTATTCAGCTTGTAATATGTGTCCCATCACCGTGGTCTTATATATATATTTTTACATTTATTTTTATGAGGGTTGTTACACTAATCATCATGTATTTGTCTCAATATAAAAGAGGACCAAAGATCATGTATAAATACCTAATATACTATGGAAGGGACTCGATAAGTCAATATTTCTTCCCCCAATTCACACGTTGTCTCTTTTAACTTATGCTCTTTATGAAAGAGATATTTCCATTTATTTATCTACTCCTTCCATTTTTCTTCCTAGATAGGGTACATTGAAAACCATCGATGTTTCATGCATTCAATGACTTGTTTGTGGCTTTCTTTATTGATGATACCAAGATCAAACAAATCATATTTTCTCTGCCATTGTCTCATATTTGGTTTTAAATGAAGGAATGCATAAGTATTCATTAATATATCATCTAAAATTATGTTTATAATCTATTGTGCCTCCTTTCTATATCTCTCAGCTAAAGTTTCAGCCTTAGTTTCATATTTCTCCTGCCATTCTATGGATTCCAATAGGGCTCCTAGATTACTAAGTTTGTGTCCCATTTTCTTCAATTTGGCCCTTAATTTTTCATTATGTAAGATAAATTTGTTGTTTTTTTTCGACAAGGTCTGGTAACCTGGGCTACAAAATCTAGAGGGTTTGGGAAAAATGTTCTTAACTTTCCATCGTTGGCTCTTTCTTGACTGATCACTGCTTTCTCTGACCTCAAAGACAATTGATGTCCCTTCTATCATGTTGTCATTTGAAACATTTATGTCGAGAATTTCTTCTTCCGTTGTGTGGGTGACTCCCTTTTTCATACCCTCTTCCATGGTATAAAAATTTCCCTCAGAATTGTATTATTCCATGGGACTATCTCCCAAAACATCCTCCTCACAATTTACCACCTAAACCTTCTCTATATCTTTTTTATTTTGGTAGTGGCCCTAGTTTTCGTGGATGCAAGAATTTTTTGGTCTGATTCAGATATTTCAAACAGTAGAACTTGTGCCTTTTTTTTTGTAAGAGTCAAGATGAGGATTGCTAATGAATAATTGAAGGCTTTGTATACTTGGGAGGCCCTTGTTCATCTGAAACCTTATCTTAGGGTTTAATTTTTAGCACTTTAAGGAAATTTTCTCATGCAATATTCATTCTATGAAGATCAACCATAACAAGTGTTTTGATCATCCCTTGATGATGCAAACTTCTATCAAGATCCCTCCTCCTTTGGACCAAGGAAGCGACTTTTCCAAATCCTTGAACAAGTAATGGGGCATATTTTGTGACCCGAGTCTAACTAATTGCATGATTATTCAGATTTCATAGTGATATGCCATGCTAAATCATCCCTCACATGTAACGAATTTCATGACCACAAAAAATACATCCTACCATAGAGGAAGCAAGGCTTCCCTGCTTATACCTTTATTTAGATTTAGGAGTGGGGATGGATCTTGGAGAAATGGAACCTAACAGACATTATCGATATTTATATTCTTAGACCAGGCCTCTCCCTCTTGAGAGAGGCAGGTTACTTCAACAATCATCTTCTCCACAACGTCAATGGTGAGTTGCTTATCTACAACCTTAATTCCATCAAAGGTATTTGTAAACTCAAGTGCGACTACCTCGTCATGACCCTGAAATCATCCCAAAAACTCTATCCAACCTACCTCTTTGAAAACACCCCATACTTTGAGCGTAATTTCTATATTGTGGGTGTTATTGGGCTCAACCCTGCTTATTGATCCTCCCATATTCATGTTCTCGCTACGTTTTTTAACTTTCGCTATCCAACTTTCTCACATCTGTCACTGTCCAAACTCTTCAATTAGACCTATTTTGGTCGCCTTATTAATTTTATCAGATCTTTCCTTGTTTGAATTTTTTCCGGCTCCTTTGTTCGAAATATCTGTAATTAGTATTGATAGCAATCTGAATCCTACCAAATCGTTCGGGATACAGAAGAATAATTCTGCACTACCTATGGAATACTAAGAGTTAACGGGCCATGACACATGTCGTACTTACAACCAATTATAATTGTGGAGTAAAGATGTGCCACCTCTTTGACAACTATTTTAACCCAAAAACATATGCCTTGGTCGAATTGTCTTATGGGGAGGTATGTGTAATTCCATGCACAAGTTGATATCGATCTATTTACAATTCATACATATGTATAATGATATGAACATTAGGCCATGTCAAGATAGAGGTATACAGTGGGTAGAGTAATATGGTTGTATGATTATATGTGTAATGATGTAATCATTAGGTTGAATTGTGGGTAGGGTAGTAGGAAGTCGAGAGAAGGTTTATTTATATAAGTAGGTTGATAGGTATGGTTACATGGGTAGGTCGAAAAGAATTGTTAGGTAAAAGAAATGGGGTGTATAGGGTTTCGATTAAAGCCTTGGTATGTAATACTTAGAGAGTAGGGACAAAAATATATTTTGAGTAAATGGAAATGATGAGAGGACTACCCTTTTGAAATGGGGCCTAAGGTTTCTGGTGACAGGACAAGGTATCCAATTTTAGGTATACATGAAAAAAGAACAAACTTTATGCAGGTTTCAACCCTGAACAAAAATTATCCACACACGAATCTTATAACAGAAAATAAACAATAGCAAGAGCATAAAACATAAAACAGATAAACACAGAGATTTTCCCCTAGATCCCAAATCGAGACGACCAACTTGATTTTTCATTATATTCCTTTTAGTGTTACAACACATATATATACATGCCGAAGCATACATAAACCCCAATCCATAAACCCTGGATTAGAACATAACCGTAGTTCCCTTGACTGGATCTACAAAAATACCGGGGGCCGAAAATCATCGTACCCCAATACCATGTGCAAAACCATGCACAAAACCATGGACGCGGACTACCCACCGGAAATTAAGGACCAAAAATTTTAGACATTTCTGCTTAAAATAAAAACCAAGAGATCGAAAATAAAATACCTTGTATTTAGTGAAATCACAATAAGATTGTAGTTGCACTTATCCTCATACGTATACTTCTATAAATGATCCCATCATCTATCCTAAAAATAGAAATATTTTTATCATCAAGTGTCATCATATTTATTTTAAAATTGTTTTCATACTTGAAAAATATCTTTATTCATACTATTCTTTTTTTTAAGTATTCAGGGGTTTTTGCAGTGCATTATATTAGATATCATTTTTTGGGATTCAATTGCGTTAAGTCATTCATCTATGAAAATTTCCAAGAGATGCAGTCGTAACTGAATAATTTCTCATGATTTTTGAATAGTACACTTAACACTCATTACATTGTGTGATGCTCACAAGGGTGAAGAAGTGGGGTTGAAACTAGCGAAATGAATGACATAGCGTCAATCATCACTTCTGAGGCTTGCACCCGGTAACTAGACTTCCTGGTCGGTCACCCTTCCCAAATCAGCTTTGGCTCAAGCGCGTTTAACTGTGGAGTATTCCCCACAATTAAGCTCACTTAGCTTGCTACCCCATTTGAAAAACCTTAGAAAGTATTGTGCCTCATGAACCATTCAAGTAGAGTTCCCTTCACTCTGTGTATTTAAGTATTGAGGGGTTTTCACAGTGCATTATATTATATATCATTTTTTTGGGATTCAACTGCGTTAAGTAAGTCATTCATCTATGACCATTTCCATGAGATGTAGTTGTAACTAACTAATTTCTCATTATTTTTTAATAATCCACTTAGCACTCATTGTATCAAGTGATGCTCACAGGGGTGAAGAAGTGGGAGTGAAACTAGTGAAATGAATCACATAGCGTTAATCATCACTTCCAAGGGCTTACACTCTGTAACCAGGACTTCCCGGGAGGTAACCCTTCCCATATCGGCTCTGGGTCAAGCGTGCTTAACTGTGAATTTTTCACCACAATCAAGCTCACTTAACTTGCTACCCCATTTTTAAAACCTTAGCAAGTATTCTGCCTCATGAACCATTCAAGTAAAGATCCCTTCACTCTATGTATTTAAGTATTGAGGGTTTTTGCAGTGCATTATATTAGATATCATTTTTATTTTATTCAACTGCATTATTTATGGCATGAACAACAACAAAGAATTATTTTTCTGTGATGGTGTAATTTAATTCAGCAGGAGTTAAGTTTTTATTGAAAAAATAAATAACATAAGCTTGCTTTCCTTATATATGGCCCCGCACAACTCCAATAGCTATGTCTAAGGCATCAAAATGTATGTGAAAGGGAAAAAACCAATTTGGAACTTGAAGAATAGGTGCATAAGATAGTTTTTCCTTTAAGGCATTAAATTCTAATTGACATTGGTTAACATATTTAAACTCATCTATTTTTTTTAAGAGGTGAAATAATGGGGAAGCCACCTTTGTGATTTTTTCTATAAAGCGTTGATAATATTTTGCATACCCTAGGAAACTATGAACATCCTTTTGAGTAGCTGAAGTGGATAGTTTAAGGATAACTTCAATCTTATCAGGGTCTACCCGAATCCCTTCAGATGAGATATGTTGTCCTAATACCATCCCTTTTGTAAAAATCATTTTACATTTTTCATGAATAAGGGAAATATTAGTTTCCTAACATAAAATCAATAATTTATCGAGTTTTCTTAAAGCTCCATTAAAATTTTCTCCATGCATTAAAAAATAATCCATATATACTTCAACACAATCCTTTTTTATATCATAATAGATCCCAAGAAAAAACTCGCTGAAATGTTGTTGGAGCATTACATAAACTGAATGGAAGTACTCGATAAGAGAAAGTACCCCATGGATAGGTAAAGGTTGTTTATCTTGGTCTTCAGGGTCGACTTGGATTTGATTGTAACCACTAAAACCCATCAAGAAAAGAGAAAAATTATTCCTTTCCAAATTATCGACGACCTAGTCGATAAAGGGAAGAGGGAAGTAATATTTTAAATTATCTTTATATAATTCTCAATAATCAACACATGCCCTCCATTTGCCATTTTTCTTGGGAATAATCACCAAAGGAGAAGCCCATTTACTGTTGGAAATGGGATAGATAAAGCCTACACTTAACAGTTTTTGGATCTCTTCTTTAACTAGATCCTTAAGTGTTTGGTTAATTCTTTGTTGTGTCTACCTGACAGGTAGGGAATACTCCTTTACATAAATATGATGTGTGCACAAATTAGGAGAAATACCATTCATATTAGTATAGTCCAATGCAAAGGTCTTACTATTCATTTTAAGCATTTATGCTAATATTTCTTGTTGGGAACGGTTCCAATCCAACATTAATATTTAAAAATTTTATAGGATAAATCTCAATAGTCTTAGTTTTATATTATAGAGCATTAAATAAAACTATTGACTTCATTTGGAAAGCTAATTCAATATGTGAACATTTTTCTTGGAATTTCTTTTTTAGAATTTTGATGATTGATGGATTGTTATTAAGGTGTCAGTGTGTTAGAAAGGTGAAAATTAGATCATACTTGTCATATTATTTAAAATTTGGGACTTTATTGATTGTTAGGAGAGACTGAGTAGCCTCTTCATCACTATCTTCGAACCACAAGGAGATTCCTGGGTTCAAGGAGAGTTTTGTTAGAGGATAAAGGGATAATTTCTTAGTACAATTTCCATGGGAGAGAGACATTTCCCTCTACCTACAGTCAATGTAGGAATTTGTTATGGCTAATGAGGGCCTCCCAAGGATCAATGAGTAGCCTCCAAGGTTTTTCTTAGGCTGAAGGATCATGAAATCAACTAGATATTCCCTTGAATCTATTGAGACAACAACATTTGCCAATACCTACATCGTCTTTATTGTGGATCTGCTATCCATTTGGAGAATAGCTGGGGTTGATTGAAGACCGAGTAACCCTAGTTTATGTAGAGTTCCCTTGGTCACCACATTAATAGTTTCCCATAAATATATCATAGTATTAGATATAGGGATATTATTTATATATACGGTGACAAAAAGAGTTCCTGGATCACCATATTTTTCTATGAAGACATTTCCTAGCATTAGGTTAACCAAATTCTCGACCACATGCATTGTATTGGGATCCTTTTTCTTCCTTCCCAATTTCCTTAAACATAATTCCAAAACAACCTTTACATAGATAGAAACATATTTAATTTCTTGAAATAATGGAATTTTTACACAACATTCCTTAATGTTGGATAATTGGCATTGTCTGAATGGTTGGTGGAACTTGGTATGTTGGCATTAATGTCAACCAGACTAGCATTGATATAAAAAAGCACTGATGTTGGAAGTGAAGAGGATGTTGTTCAAGGGGGGTCCCATGGTCACTACAGTATTATGTAGAGAATCATCATAGTAGTAGGCTTAGTGAAGAAGTCGTAAAAAATATGACTATTATGGTTGGGGAGTCCTAGATTTTGGAGGAGATTGTGTCTCAAGAGATAAAATTAGTTTCTCCAAAAAGTGGAATATTTGGAGTGTTCTACAAGAACTTTCTAATGGTATACTTAAGTCTGAAAACACCTTCTAGATCAGTAATAATAGCCAGTTGAATTTCAGAGACAAAAAAATTTCTTTCGTTCAGGACTTCGTCATATGTTTGGACTAAGGATGGGACTTAAGTGATTCTGGCCTAGTCGGAGGTCAAGCCGCATAACAACGTTTGGTAGGAGAACAAAGTTATAACCCCTTGACCCCCGACCTGTGCGGGATCAGCTCCTAGTCAAGTACATGGATTAGTCGGTAGCTTATCAATTTGGGTAGTGATTATAGTTGGGACCAATTGGAGGTTAGTTCATGCAACAAAGTTTAGTAGGAGAAAAAATCCCCAACTACTGACCCCTGACTTATGTGGGACCTAGTACAGGAACAAAATTGGAAGAATGTGATTGTCTTGTTATGATGTGTTGAGAGGTGGTAGTTGATGTAAGCATGACATGGTTGTATGAAGGACATGTGGTAAGTTTTTGGGATGGGGTCCCCTATGGGTAAATTGTGGTATAGTTTTGGGTTAATTTTGGTAAAATTTTGATTATTATGCATTGCATGTAGATGTTAAGGGGCTTTGGGGTGGGTCAAAGTCCCTTAATCAATGTAATGGGTAAAAATGGACCATGGTTTGAGACCATGGTATGTGCGCATCAAAGTCTTATAAATATGTAATATTCAAGTCGAGTAGATCGATAGATCTTTATGCTTGTGAATGTTTGATCTAAGTTTTGAGCCAGTCTGTCTAGGTAGAAAGGCTCATGTTGGCTGTGTGCATGGAGACTCTATTATTGTGTGCACATATGGGAAGAGATTGTATTGAATTGTAGATCCATTAGTAAAGAAGAATTTTTGGTGAATTCAGATGTTACTTCTATGTGTTATGCATAATTATGTGGCTTATATGTTGATCTGTTTCTATTGAATGCATACTTATCTGAGTTACTTACCTGTGCAATATCTCTGTATTTTCGCAAGGATTTCTTCTATCTTAAGGATTCTTACTAGGAAAATATTTGTGTTATTGCTGAAGGGTTAGATCTTATTGAAATATAATTTGTTACATCTATCTATTAATGCATATTTGTTAATGGTTTTAACCACGCTTAGATCTGGTTTCTTAGGAAGTTTCACGGAGAAAAATATGCATTAAGTAAGGGTAAAACATACATCAAATTATCCCTCAGGGTGCAAAAACCTAGTTCTGGCACTCGCCCATACTTCTTTAGGTGAGACTTTGGTTTGCGCAAGCAAATCATTGTCGAAAGGGCCAGTAGTTGGAGGGTTTTGTTGGTTGCGTAGAACACTATGAACCTAGGTCAGGACCACTCTTGCTAACACAAGCATATTTGACATATTTGGGTGGCCTAATGGATCAACTATAGGTGACAAGTGTCACCATAAATAAGGTGCCACATGGGCTAGATGATGTCAGCATGTCATAAACTGATTATATGGAAAAACCTCAATGTTTGCGCCAAGTGGTTATTTTGTGAAGATTTTCCTATGTATTCAGTTTTCAATGTTGAATTAATAGAACATGCAAAAAATAGTGAAAAAAGGACCCAAGTAAAATCTATAGGAAAATCAAATCTCCGAGCTAGTTGGGCTTATGGGAAGTCGGGGGTCGAGGAAAACACTAATGCATCACTAATGGAGTGAGTTGAACCATGACCTCTCGACCAACACTAAAAGGTGTGCCCATGAGTTAGGTGAATTTCATATGTTATTAATGACTTCACTAACTTTTGCAATGCACCTGAGCTATTGATAGTGTTAATGGAAACTATAGAGAATGGAGGCATAGGGAATCAAGGACCACGACTCGTAGAGATAATTTAATGGGTTTGGTTCAAATGAAACAAGCCATCCATAATATTTCTTACATGCCATGAGGAATTAAATGGAAAATATGGTTGGGGGTAGAAGAGCTTATTACAAAATAAGAAACTCGTGCCTAAGGTATAGGTTGATCACTGTGATCAATATGCAATCATGGAATGCCTCGTTCAAGTGCAAAATTTGATTGAGAAATAATTCTCAACATATGAAAATACTCAACATTCCATTCTCTGCATTAGCTTAGTTTTTTTGACTGAAAACATAAGTTACAATGGAATGGGGATCCTGTTTGAAGTGTGATGGATGACTAATATCTCATTCTCAATATGGGTGACACCTAGATAACCAGTCAGCGATTCAATACAAATATGATGGTTGAGTGAACTAAGACGATCTCCATAATTGAATATGGTTGCAGAGTGTAGGAAACTTGATGGAACAACAATAGACCATGCCTTGTTGTAGCATACTATCAGGTAGAGGGACTGCATCATTCACATTTAAATAGAGAAATGAAACAATGGAGTGTAGTTGAGAAAAGAGGGGGAATGTAGAATTATTGTGAGTTATAGAGTGTAAAGTTGTGGGTGTGTTACTAAGCCAAGTGTTAACTGAGAGATAGTGCATCAAAGGGCTCAGCCTAGAACTAGCTAAGAAGTAGAGAGCACAGTTCAAAGGAGAACTAATGAGTTGAAGAAAAGGAGTTGGTATTGTAGTAGATCATATTTATATTACCATGTTTATGTATTAGTCTTTGTTTTTAGCTTGAAAATTGTATGAAAAGTGGCTAGATCAGGTAGTGGACTGCATTCATAAGAGGTTCGTGCCTCTTGGAAAGTGGTGGTTTGTTATCTAAAGGAGTTTGGGGCCTCCTGTGAGTGGGTGCTCACAAACAACTTGATTTAATTAAGTGGGTTCTTAATTTACATCGTAATAACAAATAGATTGGCGGTTTTTTCCCTTTGGGTTTCCACGTAAAAAATGCATGTTTCAATATGTGTGTGTTGCTCAACTGATGAAATATGTTCTCATGTGAATGGTTTTCTTTACTACACATTTAAATTGTATTCTGGATGCTCATACAAATAACTAGCAAAAGGAAAAGGAAATATAATAATTAAGAAGAAAATTTTAATAACCTCACAATTACTGATTCAACCCCCTTCTTAGTAATTCCTTATCCCAACACTTAATTCTCCTAAAAATTCAAATTCAAGTTGAAGAATGTGTTTTCTGAAGGGAAATCCTTTATGGATAAGGAATAGATTGCATTCCTCTTAAGGATGTGGTTCCTGAGAAGGAGACAATGTTGGCTCAGGCAAGTCATCCTCCTCATCTTGTTCTTTAATAATGGGAGCAATTTTATTTTGGATAAATTTTCCAGAGTGCAAATGGATATCTTTATAGTCCATGGCTAAAAGTGGATAGATTGGAAAATATGACAATTTAGTATTATAGGTGGGTTGAGAAGTCTTATTTTTATTTGGATTTGGAACAAATTAGGAAGTTAGTTGTGTCCTTTTTTGAGTTTTCCTTGGTTGATTGGAAAGTAATTGTATTTTTTTTAGTAGGGTAGGAATCATATTCCCAAAGGATGAGGGCCCTCTCCATCCCGAGGAATATGGGGGCACCATCCAAATGGGAAAGTGAAATGTTGGGAAAGATTAGAAGGTGTAGATGTTTGAGGAGGTCAAGGTTTCTTTTGAGTTATAAAATAGATCTGGCAAGTTTCCCAAAGAAGGGGAGCATAGCTTTGAGTCCAGGAAAATAAGAGTGTTCCTGAGTGGAATTATTTTGTTCAAAAATTCCACACTACTCTACATTTTTCAAAGGACATTCTCTAAGTGGGTGATTTTTTCGACATTTAGAACACAATATAGTAAAGGCTAGCACATATTCTTCTTTCTTCCTGTAGTATCCCAAAAGGGAGAATGCAGTAATACTGAAACACAATATAATAACTGCAGCAAAGTAAACAATAAATCTATATACACATCAGAATGCACAGAAATAGCTGAGCCATTTTATTATCTTGGAAGTGTAAAAATCAAGTACAACAGTGCTCAAAATATGAGACATTCAAGCCACAAGGGTGGCCTAGAATGACCATGCAAAGATTTCCCAATAGGGATTACATAACTGTTTCTTTGCTGGAAGGTAAATTGTGTTGTCCCTACTGCAACTATAGGGACTACAACTGCCTGCAAGATAGAAAGTCAAATCTAGGTAGAATGGGAGCTCCGATGATGCTGAAATTGTAGATCTGGGCTCTATGATGGACTCCCAAGATAACCCAGAAGGGATTTCTCAGATCTGTAAATCTAAGAAAACCACCCTGTTAGGGCTTCAAATGTATGCTTCTGGGAATGTAGATCTAAAGCTAGATTTGATGATATGATGGCTGCAATGATGCACAATTAGATCTATGCAAGAAGGGTTGATCCCTTCATTAGATCCTTGGGATAAAAGCTCAAGATCTAGCTCCTCCAATCTCCTCCACTGAAAATAGTTGTTGTAGGAACAACAACTTCATAAAATTGTGCTGTCAGAGAGGGAGGCTCAATAGCCTGCTGCTATATATGTCAAAGAAACTCCTGAGTGATGGAAACAATAGGTCCAATGTGAGGAGGCTATCCCTCACAGGATTTCCAGCTGAAATATTGGAAACTTCCTTCCTCCAATATATCTACAAGACCAAATTTTGCAATCCTTGAAGGGATTGTTGCTGCATGGAGTAAAAACCCAATGGCTTGAATGCCGGATGTAGATTTTCTGCTCCTAAAAGGCTAGATTTGAAGAACAAAGCGGTAGGATGAATCCTCCGTCGGTTTCCTAGTTGAATGCTAGAAACAACCTCCTGAAGATGACACCTGTTGTACATATTTACCCCTGCCTATGAATTTTGGTTTGCTGCCCCATTCAAATCCATTCCAAACCTCCATCGTGGCCTAAAAATCCTCATGCTCCCACTTAATTTTACCTTTTTCGCCCAAAATGCATTATGCAAAGTTTTAAAACCCGCTATTAAATTTATTTTGAGCCGAAGCCCCAGGGCCTTAGCCCCTTTTCTTGTCGTCATCACATGACCGAGCCCGAAAACTACAGGCCAGAAGGAGAAGGAGATTAACCATAAATTTTTCGGGCGCAATTGTGACCGTCCGATCGAATTAAATCAACGGAGCGGCGTTTGTCTTATATGGTGGTCCCCGCGCCTGTGCGACTTGTCAAAACCGGTGGTAAATCCCGCACCGCTTACCCCAGGCTGGCGGTATTACTCTTCGAACTGGCGATTCCATAGATTATATGCCACGTGTCCTCAGTACGGGCATGAAACCACTTTTCTCCCGCGCGTTAAAGCCTGTACAAAGGCTGGGAAGCGGAATCCATCCGCACCGTAGGATCTGCCGATCTCCATCCAACGACGGGTATTTGCCAGAGTTTCTCACCCATTAACATGCGTTCGTCATGTCCTATGGCCCCACCACTACGATGCTCCCGTCGCCCCCTAACCGTTGATCCATCCTCCAAGATCCGACGACCAAAAAATCAGTCTCCCCGTCGATTGACCCCGCTGCCACGTTGTCGTTCCACCTGTTCCCCCGTACACCCATGTGTCATGCCCCTATGTATCCGTGGCGTCATCCCGTCGTATATATATATATATGTGTGTGTGTGTGTGTGTGTGCATGTGTTCATTTATACCCTTCGTTCTTATTTATTCCTCATGCTCAAATTGTTTCACGTGGAAAAGTCGCACTCCGTCTGCGCAACCAAAGCCTCCGTTGTTTCTCCTTCGCCACTCCGCATGTTCTTCCCAGTTGACCATGTCTCCATTGTCCTCATCCCCGTCCCTGTCTGGTTTTCTAATGAATCTGTGGGTTTTGCAGGTTTTAAAATAACAAGAAGTCACTTTAATTTGTTGCCTCTGTTGCAGAGGTTAAGAGCATGTCAAAGAACGATATTTTGCTGGTGAAATTTAAGGAAGAAGCCGAGGGTAGGTGTGTGAAATGACCATCATTAAAGAAAACAAAGATATGAATCTACAGAACCCTCCAAAGAAAATCAAGGGACACTTCGCCCCACATTAAAGGTCCGGGATTTAAATTCAAAGTTAAAGGTCGAGAGTACAGTACAGAATTGCAGGCTATCTCAGGGTTTTACGACAGTAGATTTTCCCTCTTTCAGTAAGAGGCAGAACATTGTATATATTATTATTTTGTGTCTTGTTAATAAGGAGATTTTCCTCCTCAACATTTATTTCTGAAGATGATTTGTAAAGTACAGTCATTTATAGTTAGTCATTCATAGTATGGGCGCGAATTCTTTCCACCATTTTGTTCAAATTAAGACATTAAATGTAATCCATCTACCTCCTTCTCGGGGATTCTCTATCTTCTCTATAAGAACCCAAAAATAAGACATTGAGGGGGTTCCAGATTTCTATCAGCAAACTGTGCAGTGAAAAGGCTTTTGTATACATTCTGTAATATTTCTGTATGAAGGTTCAGAGCTCGTAGGGTCTCAGTGAGGAGGAGTTATAACTGTAATGAGGATTCTGGTCTTTGGTATCTCACAGTATGTAATTTCTCTTATGTGTTAATACAATATCTCATTTCATGCTATTTATCTTCTTGTATCATGTTCTATAATGTGAGTGGCTCACTAGTTTGCAGTAAGGATTCATCCTTGTTGGTGCCCTTTCTGGAATTAGTCAAGCACTTTAAATAGGCCTAGTCATGATATAATGTTCCATGTTCATCTCTTCCATATTTTCTGCTATATTAGTTACTTGAGGAGGGTGCTTTTAAAACGCCATTGTCATATAAGGATTCATAAATTAATATGCCCTTATGTGGTTCTGTTGTGTATCTGGGTATCAGTCTCATGTTAACTAATATCTTCTTTATGTTTCCTCACTGCACTCGCTTCCTGATATTTGATTTCTGTGATATATTATTTGAACTGGCCCTCTTTACAGTAAGCTGTCTCTTAATTGTCTGATGCCTTTGTATTGGAGTTTTTCATAATGTCCCTACACTATTCTTATCCTTGCATCAGCTTCTGAGAGAGATTGGTCCCATTCAAAGCTAATTTCCTTGTTCAAACAAGAGATAGTAAGTGAACTCTTGGACTGACAATCCAAACTATATGAAGAGCTCCTTGATATATTAAGATGTCCTAGGCACTGGTCTATGGCAACTCTAGACTGTCTCTAGGGGGGTGACAAAATTGTCCACAACATCTTTCTGGCGCCGTTGCCGGGGAACGAATTCAAGAATATCAGTTTCCCTGGGCCTCGACAAGTTGTTTTCACTCTCTAATCAGGTGAGCACGGAGAGTTGAAGAGTTGCGTATCTCTCACCTTGGCGACTCCACTGTTCTTTATTTGATAAATTTTATTGGTAGTCCTGGCTTCTCGAAAGCCACATTTGAGGTCAGATACATCTCAGTCGAAAACACCTTACGTGTCTGACCCAGAGAAGATCATTCATAAAAGAGTTTGGAAGGAGAGGAAGTCAGTTCGTGTAGAAAACCCTGAATTTTCCATCGAAGATTATCCGCCCTCTTCTTCTCAAGAAGTTAGAACTGAAAATCCCGAGTCTTACTCGGAAACTCCACATAGAGGAAGTGCCTGGATTGAAGAATATTCTCACCCTACTCCCGAGGTTGAGGAAATTAAAGAGGTCATAGAAGTGGCTTCTGTTAACCGTGAACTTTTCCCATCAACACCTCAGGCTTCTGTGCAATATATTCCCATTGTTATTCATACTCCACTCCCTCCTACTCCTCTCCCTTCATTTGTATCTCAGACTGTTGTTCAACCCCCACCGCCTTCAATGGCTAATGTTCCTACTTTTCTATTGAACAAATACGCTCCACTGGCTTTGCCCCAAGTGCTAAATGATATGCCACAGGATTACCTAAAGATTCTGCCGAGATTTAATGGAGAAAACAAAATTGATGCTCAGAAACATCTTGAGACCTTCTGCTCTTTTGCAGAGAACTTGAATGTTGAACATTTGGATGTGTTCTTGAGATTTTTTGTGGAATCTTTGGAGGGTGAAGCCAGGAAATGGTTCAAGACATTGGGAAATCATTCTGACCACCTGGGACCAGATGGAGAATACTTTTCTCAGGAAGTGGGGGGAAAAGAAAGATCATGTTTAGTGCCTTACCGAGTTTAATACTATGAAGAAGAAACAGAATGAAGGAGTGGCAGAGTTTATTAAAAGATTCAACAAGTTATATTTGAGCCTGCCTACTGAAATGAAGCCCCATGAAGCTGCTGCCAAGATAATTTTTATAGCAGCCTTTGATTTTGATTTTGGATTCTCATTAAGAGAAAGAAAACCTGCTACGTTGGATGATGCACAATCAGATGCTTTGGAATTGGAAGCAAACTTTGCCTCCACTGGGAAACTGAAGGGAAAAATTGAACAAGAAACTAGGAGGAGAGGCAAAGAAGAGGTTTCCACCTCTAATCAGGAAAAATATTCAGATAAAATGGATGAAATAAGAAAGATGATAAAAAATATGGTCAATCTTGAACTGGAAGCTAAAAATGCAGCTCCCAAGAACTTCTACAATGTCCCAGACAGAGGATATAATCCCCAGTATAAGAGACCACCATTGCAGATATTGCCGAGAGAAACAAAGGAGCAACAAGATCAGGTACCACATCCATTGTACCTGGAAGGTCTAGTAGATGACTCCATTGAAGATGCTGCTTATGGACTAGAAGATTCAAATCTGGCTTTTTCAAATAATGATGATATAGAATGCCCCCTGCACGAAGATGAAGAAGCAGAGATTGACCATTATTGCAAGCAATTTGCTGATTTCATGCAAGCACAATTCAATGTAAAATATGATCTCCGATCTTCAAGGAAGATGACCAGAACTCAAGATCAAGAAGAGGAGCCACCTCAGAAAGAAGCATCTGCTCAGAAGGAATCAACAACAAAGAAGAACATAGAAAAAGGTAAGAATCCTCTAAATGCTCCCTTGCAGTCTAATGATCAGATTCCTTCTTCTTCAAAAGTAGTCAGTCCCTCTAATCCTGAGCCTGTGTCAAAAGAATCAAATCTTTAGCTGAAAATAAATATTCAAAAGAAGTTGTACCAGAAAATCTCCCTTCTGCTTTCAATTTGCAAAAATAACTTGAGAAAATTAAGATTCCAGTCCCCCTGACTGAACTATTAAAACAGCCTGCATATCAGTCTCAAGTTACTTCCTTTATCCTTCCTCCTGAAATATCAATTGCACTTGATAGTTTAAACCTTCAAGAAGAAATACCTATGGTATTCTTTGGCCCACATGTCGAGGAGATAGACCCCTCTACTCCTCCCTTTTATGTGTCCCTAGTTATTCATGACCTGCTGTTACATAATTGTATGTTAGATTTTGGGGCTTCCCATAATCTTATGCCTCTGTATGTCATGGAACAACTAGGACTGCAAATAACTAGACCGTATAAAGATTTATATTCATTTGATTCTAAAAGGGTTAAATGCCTGGGAATGATTAAAGATTTAGTGGTCAACTTGGCCCAAATTCCAGCAAAGAGTGTGGTCATGGACATTGTGGTTGCTGATATCCCAGCCCGCTTTGGCATGCTACTGTCAAGGTCCTGGGGTACGAAGATTGGGGGATCAATCAAATTAGACTTGACATATGCTACTGTCCCAGTCTTTGGAGGACAAGAGAGGAGGTTATACAGGGAGACTAGATTTGTTAAAATGGTAACCAAGGCTGACTGCTCAGAGAATTCTCTAGTTTATAACAGAGAGGGAGACTTCTCATGTTTGATGTTAGAAGAAAATAAAAATTATGTTCGTGAGCCCCTCTTTGGTCATTTTCAAACTGAGCAGCCTAAAGGAGACCAGGAATCAGAAATTTGGACTCTGCATTTTGATGGAGAAAATTCAAGAGAAGGCAATGGAGCTGGGGTGTTATTAATCTCTCCTACAGGAAAATGGGTGCCACTGTCCTTTAAGTTGGAGTATGAAGCTACCAACAACGTAGCTGAATATGAGGCACTATTATTGGGACTGCAGGCAGCTAGAAACATGGGCATTCAATGTCTAAAAGTCTTGGGAGACTCTGAGCTGGTGGTAAGACAGATCAAAAATCAATGCCAAACCAAGCACCCTCGGCTGAGAGCATATAGAAATGAAGTATGGGACATGATCGAAAATTTCTTCTCAGCATTTAACATACAGTTCATGCCCAGGGAGAAAAATAGAATAGCAGACTCTCTTGCTATAGCTGCCAGTACATTCCGTCCTCCTCAGAATCCACTTTTAAGATACGAGGTGGAGGTATGTTACAGACCATCCATTCCAGATAATATAAAGCATTGGCAGGTATTTGAAGATGATGAACAGATGAAGAGATTCATGGAGACAGTTGGAGAATTCTCCAATATGGAGATTGATGATAATGAGGAGGGGGAAGTTGGAAATATTGCAGAAAACAAATGGGAAGAAAGAATAGCAGGAAATAAAGTGTTGCATCTGAAAGGGAATGTCATACCTAGAGGTCTGGTGCCTCTAGAAAGATTATTTAATAAGAATGACATTCCATTGTAGCCAAACAAGATGACAGAAGAAGATCAAGTGGGAGATTTGAATCTGGGTACTTATGCTGATCCCAAAATTGTAAAACTATCTAAAAGGGTCCCAGAAGAATATAAAGAAAAATATTTGGAGTTGTTTCAATCTTATAAAGATGTATTTGCTTGGTCCTATCAGGACCTAAAAACTTTTGATGTTAATATAATGCAGCATAAAATTCCTTTGAGGGAAGATGCAAAGCCTTATAAGCAGAAGCTCAGACAGATAAACCCTCTGCTGCTTCCCTCCATTGAAAAAGAAGTCCAGAAGCTACTGAAGGCCAAGATAATTGTGCCATTGAGATACTCAGAATGGATAGCAAACCTTGTTCCTGTTCGAAAGAAGAATGGAGAAATAAGGCTGTGTGTGGACTTCAGAAATCTAAATAGAGCATCTCTAAAGGATGATTATCCACTGCCCAAGATGGACTACATCCTGCAGAAAGTGGTAGGAGCATCCAGAATGTCAATGATGGATGGTTTTTCTGGTTATAATCAGGTGGCCGTGTTCCCAGAAGACCAGAAGAAAACTGCATTTACTACACCATGGGGAACATTCATGTATGCCAGAATGCCATTTGGGCTAATTAACGCCGGAGCTACTTTTCAGAGGGCAATGGACATAGCCTTTGTGGGGGAGCAGGACAAATTTTTGGTGGTATATCTTGATGATATCACAGTGTTTTCAAAGAATTATGATGAGCATATCGAGCATTTAAGAAGAACTTTTGAAAAATGCAGAAGGTATGGCTTATCCCTCAACCCTCAAAAATATTTATTTGCATTAGATGAGGGAAAACTCTTAGGGCACATTGTAACAAAAGATGGTGTGAAAATAGACCCTAAGAGAATTGAAGTAATAAACAGCATTCCTTTACCTAGGAATAAGAAGGAAGTACAGGTGTTTTTAGGCCGGATTAATTTTCTAAGAAGGTTTATTCCTAACTATGCTGAGATAGTTAGGCATATAACTGATATGTTGAAGAAGGAGAATGAAGTAATATGGTCCCAGGATTCTAGAGATGCATTCACAAGGATAAAACAGGCATTTGCTGAAGCTCCTATGCTAGCTAGACCAGATTACAATAAGCCATTTATGATCTTTTCATTTGCATCACCCCATACAATTGCTGGGGTATTACTGCAGAAAAATGAAGAAGGATATGAACAGCCTATAGCTTTCTTTAGTCAAGTGCTTTATGATGCTGAATTGAAATATAATATATTGGAGAAGCAGGCATATGCCCTGGTAAAGTCCCTTAAAGCTTTTAGAGTATATGTTTTTCAGTCTCATATTACTGCTTATGTTCCCACAGCAGCAGTCAAAGACATTCTTGTTCAAGGGGATAGTGAAGGTAAAAGAGGAAGATGGATTGCAAAAATTCAGGAGTATGATTTGGACATAAGGCCTACCAAATTGATTAAAGGATAGGGACTTGCCAAGATGTTGTCTGAATCAAATCATCAAGCTTTGGGCATTAATTTCTCTGTGATAGCGAATGAAGAATCAGAGAAAGGAGAAGAACAACAAGGACTAGAGATGGCCACTCAAAAGATACATGTGAAATACCTAACTAGTCCTTGGTACAAAGAAATTGTTGAATATCTTCTAACACTTAGCTGTCCTCCAAGTTGTGATAAGATAAAATATAGAGCTGTAAGAATGAAATCCCAGAAATATATGATTGCTAATGGACAGCTATATTGGAGAGACCCTTCAGGTATATTACTGTTATGCCTCACAGAAAATGAAGTGGAGAATATATTGATGGAATTTCATGAGGGAATATGTGGAGGACATTACAGCTGGAGGGCTACAGCTCATAAAATCCTGAAGGCTGGTTTTTACTGGCCAAAATTGTATACAGATACTTTTGCTTGAGTCAGAGCATGTGACAAGTGCCAAAGATTTGCAGAAAGATAGAAATTAGCAGCTTTGCCCTTGATTCCTATTCATGTGAACGAGCCATTCCAGAAATGGGGATTAGATTTTATAGGAGAAATACATCCCCCATCAAGTGGCCAATATGAATGGATACTAACAGCCATAGATTATTTCACGAAATGGGTGGAAGCCATACCTACCAAAAATGCTACAGATGCTGTAATTATGAAGTTTATGGAGGAAAATATCATATCTAGGTTTGGCTGTCCTGCTAGAATTGTAACTGACAATGCACAAGCTTTCAAGTCTGCCAGGTTTGTAAATTTCTGCCAACGATATAATATCATATTGACTCATTCTACTGCTTACTATCCACAGGGAAACGGCTTAGCAGAATCTTCTAATAAAACCCTGGTGAGAGCTTTGAAGAAAACAATAAGTGAAAATCAGAAGAATTGGGACTCTCAATTGAAGTTTGCTCTATGGGCAAATAGGATAACTAGCAAGAGAGCAACAGGAAAGTCTCCTTATGAATTAGTATATGGTCAAGCTGATGTGTTTCCTATGCAATTGGCATTTCCAGTGGCACGTTTTATGCAGGAAAGTCAGGAAGAACCAGATGACATGATAAGAAGGATTAATCAGCTGGTAGAATTGGAGGAAACACAGAACCAGGTGAATCAGAGATTGATAGAATATCAGGAGAAAATGAAAAATGTATTTGATCGGCATGCGAAAGACAAGAACTTTCAAATTGGAGACCTGGTTCTCAGATGGGATGTTCGCAGAGCAGAGAAGGGCAAGCATGCTAAATTTGATCCGCTGTGGTTTGGCCCATTCAAAATCGTAAATCAAGGGAGAAACATTACTTTCACGTTAGAAAACCTACAGGGTGATCTTCTCGATGCCCCTGTGAATGGCCAATTCCTCAAACCATATTTTCAATTTTAACCCAGGCTAGGAATGCCTGATTGTATTATATTGTATATAAGTTGTTTTAGTTCTTATTTTCATGAAGAAAAGGATGCTGGAAATCACCTGAAGAAGAAGCGAAGGGGAATTGAAGAACAGAATGAAATACTCAGTGGTCTGCGTGTTCTCGACATGCCCGAGGACGAACATGCCGTCCCCAGATGGAGCCGATGTTGTACATATTTACCCCTGCCTATGAATTTTGGTTTGCTGCCCCATTCAAATCCATTTCAAACCTCCATCGTGGCCTAAAAATCCTCATGCTCCCGCTTAATTTTACCTTTTTCGCCCAAAATGCATTATGCAAAGTTTTAAAACCCGCTATTAAATTTATATTGAGCCGAAGCCCCAGGGCCTTAGCCCCTTTTCTTGTCGTCATCACATGACCGAGCCCGAAAACCATAGGCCAGAAGGAGAAGGAGCTTAACCATAAAGTTTTCAGGCGCAATTGTGACCGTCCGATCGAATTAAATCAACGGAGTGGCGTTTGTCTTATATGGTGGTCCCCGCGCCTGTGCGACTTGTCAAAACCGGTGGTAAATCCCGCACCGCTTACCCCAGGCTGGCGGTATTACTCTTCGAACCGGTGATTCCATAGATTATATGCCACGTGTCCTCAGTACGGGCATGAAACCACTTTTCTCCCGCGTGTTAAAGCCTGTACAAAGGCTGGGCAGCGGAATCCATCCACACCGTAGGATCTGCTGATCTCCATCCAATGGCGAGTATTTTCCAAAGTTTCTCACCTATTAACATGCGTCCGTCATGTCCTATGGCCCCACCACTGCGAGGCTCCCGTCGCCCCCTAACCGTTGATCCATCCTTCAAGATCCGACGGCCAAAAAATTAGTCTCCTCGTCAATTGACCCCGCTGCCACGTTGTCGTTCCACCTGTTCCCCCATACACCCATGTGTCATGCCCCTGTGTATCCGTGGCGTCATCCCGTCGTATATATATATATATATATATGTGTGTGTGTGTGTGTGCATGTGTTCATTTATACCCTTCGTTCTTATTTATTCCTCACGCTCAAACTGTTTCGCGTGGAAAAGTCGCACTCCATCTGCACAACCAAAGCCTCTGTTGTTTCTCCTTCGCCACTCCGCATGTTCTTCCCAGTTGACCATGTCTCCATTGTCCTCATCCCCGTCCCTGTCTGGTTTTTCTAATGAATCTGTGGGTTTTGCAGGTTTTAAAATAACAAGAAGGCGCTTTAATTTGTTGCCTCTGTTGCAGATGTTAAGAGCATGTCAAAGAACGATATTTTGCTGGCGAAATTTAAGGAAGAAGCCGAGGGTAGGTGTGTGAAATGACCATCATTAAAGAAAACAAAGATATGAATCTATAGAACCCTCCAGAGAAAATCAAGGGACACTTCGCCCCGCATTAAAGGTCCAAGATTTAAATTCAAAGTTAAAGGCCGAGAGTACAGTACAGAATCGCAGGCTATCTCAGGGTTTTACGGCAGCAGATTTTCCCTCTTTCAGTAAGAGGCAGAACATTGTATATATTATTATTTTGTGTCTTGTTCATAAGGAGATTTTCCTCCTCAACATTTATTTCTGAAGATGATTTGTAAAGTATAGTCATTTATAGTTAGTCATTCATAGTATGGGCGCGAATTCTTTCCGCCATTTTGTTCAAATTAAGACATTAAATGTAATCCATCTACCTCCTTCTCGGGGATTCTCTATCTTCTCTATAAGAACCCAAAAATAAGACATTGAGGGGGTTCCAGATTTCTATCAGCAAACTGTGCAATGAAAAGGCTTTTGTATACATTCTGTAATATTTCTGTATGAAGGTTCAGAGCTCGTAGGGTCTCAGTGAGGAGCAGTTATAACTGTAATGAGGATTCTGGTCTTTGGTATCTCACAGTATGTAATTTCTCTTATGTGTTAATGCAATATCTCATTTCATGCTATTTATCTTCTTGTATCATGTTCTAGAATGTGAGTGGCTCACTAGTTTGCAGTAAGGATTCATCCTTGTTGGTGCCCTTTCTGGAATTAGTCAAGCGCTTTAAATAGGCCTAGTCATGATATATTGTTCCATGTTCATCTCTTCCATATTTTCTGCTATATTAGTTACTTGAGGAGGGTGCTTTTAAAATGCCATTGTCATATAAGGATTCATAAATTAATATGCCCTTATGTGGTTCTGTTGTGTATCTGGGTATCAGTCTCATGTTAACTAATATCTTCTTTATGTTTCCTCACTGCACTCGCTTCCTGATATTTGATTTCTGTGATATATTATTTGAACTAGCCCTCTTTACAGTAAGCTATCTCTTAATTGTCTGATGCCTTTGTATTGGAGTTTTGCATAATGTCCCTACACTATTCTTATCCTTGCATCAGCTTCTGAGAGAGATTGGTCCCATTCAAAGCTAATTTCCTTGTTCAAACAAGAGATAGTAAGTGAACTCTTGGACTGACAATCCAAACTATATGAAGAGCTCCTTGCTATATTAAGATGTCCTAGGCACTGGTGTATGGAAACTCTAGATTGTCTCTAGGGGGGTGAAAAAATTGTCCACAACAACACCAATGCTTGATATGGAATGAAGAACAATCCTCTTTCCAGATCTATTCAAAGAAAGAGATGGGATTCCCACTCGGGAACACCCTATGCTAAACAGCACTGCAAACTCTGCTAAACAGCCCAAGTCTGCATAGAAATGTCCTAAGACAAATCTAGATATAAAAAAATCAAGAAATGAAGTATCCAAATCATCCCTTCCGTTGTGCCTTCACCTTCAATATATGCATGAGCCTTCCATAGCCTAGGCCCACTCCAATACTGCGCTATACATGTGGACAAAAGTATCCAAGGTTGATTGCGCTGTTGATCCATGTCCTCCATCATGTTCACATGGGATGATTACCCCCTCCATCATGTGTGCATTGAATGCATCACTTTCTCCACTATATTATCATAAGTTCTTCATGATCTTCTTGAATGCACTATGATCTCAGTTGACCTTATCAATGATCCTCATGATTTTAAATTTAAGATCCGTGATCTTATTTGACTGTTTCATCCTCCTCAATCTATCTCATAAATGAGACATGATCTCCATTAATGGAGTTGCTCCACTACTCCATGATTCTAGATCTAGATCTAAAATATCCACATACACATATTAAAAGAGGATTTTATTCATGTTTGAGGTTTGTGGGTCCCTCCACCCTTTTATTTACTTAATTTATTAAGAAATTCAAGGACTCCGATATTCCAAATATGATGTGAAAATTTGGGAATATTACAGTCCCCTTGACAAAATGTTGCTTGTCCTCAAGCAACTCTAAAAGTATATGCAAAGCTATCTATTCCCCTCCAAATGGCATCCACATAAGGAAGGCTTCCTCCATTTGCTGTAAAGTGTTATGCATGTTCGGTTCCAAATTTGTCTTTCAAAAATATATAGAATGACTTCCAACTGCATAGTTAGATTTCCTCCTTCCACCATGAAGTACCAAGTGACAACCATATGATGTCCAACATAATCATTAATACATGAGATACATAAAATAAAGTGGCTCTTCCCACAAAGGAAAAGCTCCATCTCACAATACATCTCTTCATCCCATGCTTTATGAATTTGATTGAGCATTGATATGCTCTCATCCTTAGTCTCGTTGGCTTTGTTGGATCCAAGCATCATTCCAAAGTTATGCAAAAGAAGAAGGAAAGGAGTTATATGAGTAGACAAAGATGTCAAACCATATTCTCCTAATAGTAATGACCGGAGTAAGGCCCTTTTCTTCCATCCTCCATCTCATCCATGTAAGATGGACAAGCCAAACTCCCCCAAAAGCAACCAAAGAAAAAAGAGATCTTGTTGCTTTCTCTCCTCCTCATGTGCATCATGGAGCAAAAACATACTGATTGACATGTGGGATGTCACATCATCCCAACACCAATAAACACCATCAATACACATCATGAGAGCATCATGCCAAGTTTTAAACAATACAAAACACATAGACATAGGAGATGTCATGTGGTGGCCAAACTCTCTCAAGGGAAACCAAAATGAACATGCCTTCTTTTGCTGCATTCTATCATTGATACACAAGGCATGAGTCAGAAAAATATGATCTATTGGGTGGTAACCATACTCACCCAAGAGGAGCCAGCACAGCCATGCCTCCTTCTTCATTTCATAAGTGTCTTTCAAGGCATGGATCGAAGAAATAGGAGCCTTTGGGAAGTGACAAAAATCTCCCAAGGGCAACCAACGTAACCAAGCTTGCTGTCCCATGTCATAAATCTGCAAGTGGTCATACAACCCCTTGCTTATCATCCTCACCCACTCATCCCAATGTGGTTGATGAATGATGTGCTGCATAATCATGGTATCCTCCCTTTGTAGAACACCATCCTCCCCAAAATTCTGAAGAAATTTTCGCTTCATGACATGTTGAAGTGCACCTCTAATGAGATCTCTCAATGAGATTCTCTCTTCACCAAAGGCCCTCC
This sequence comes from Pinus albicaulis, assembly GCA_034641835.2. NCBI lineage: Eukaryota > Viridiplantae > Streptophyta > Pinopsida > Pinales > Pinaceae > Pinus > Pinus albicaulis. The sequence goes on along the minus strand of CM076581.1, from coordinate 962,531,581 downwards.
AAAACCAATGAAGTTTTGGATTTGCTACAGGCAGAAGTTTCTCTTTGAGCTATGAGATTCTCATTGAGAAAGGGTCATCTCAGAAAGGAGAAAAGGTTCCTCATCTCAAGATGTCTACCATTTGTCATATTTACCTCCATTACTTCATGAGTGAAGCTACCTTTAGAATGCTCCAAGAATGATGGGGCCTCTTCATTTTCACAGCTACTAAGTGACATCACTGTAGATCTACATGGTAATACATGTGTTGTCTCAAAGCAAGGTACAATACTGATCTCACAAACAATTACTGTACATAGTGTTATAGGTCAATTTGGGCACCATTCCCAATGACCTGGTTAATTGGGCATCATCTCCAGGACCAATGATCAAGGGTCTATCATTCCCTATCATCTTAGTTGCTATATGCCCTAAGACAGGAAACAACATGAATCAAATAGTGACTTTCATCAAGCAAGGGTTTTCCATGGTTTGAAGCTTATTATAAAACATATGAGAGATCACCAACACAGGATTTAATGAGCCTAAGTGCGTTGTATATGCAGGTAGCCCCATTCAAGGTTGCTCTGTAGAGCACTTCCCAACATTCAAAGGTGCGTTGGTCACATTGGGAGTGAAATTCTCATTGTTATGGAATCTCCTCTTGGCCAGTGTCTTCTAGAAGGGTTCACATGTGTCAAGCTTTGGATCCAAGTGTCCATTTGACATATACATGATTGGAAACATGTCTTGCCTATTTTTGGAATGCTATTGATTGCAAAACAACCTACAGTTCATCTATAAATTGAACACAGATCTAAATTTTTGAAGAGGAAGAATTTAAGTAGAGAAATGTTGGAGAATTTTCAATTAAGAGTTTGATTTGTGGAGCTGTTGCTGGAGAGACTTATGCTATGATGAGACTTGGGAACATTGCTAGAAGGTCACTTCAAATCAGTCACTAGGTTGTAACCTCTCCTTCTATCATCAATAAAGAGTACTTCTTATTTTTCCCTACATGCATCTATGTTAACTTTGATTTTCCATGTTGTAAGATCTTGGTTGATGAATGTAGTTTATGCTTAACTGATTTAGCTAACTAGCTTGAATATATATCTATATTATTGCATCTTCTATTGTTTCAATGTTCTTTCTTGCAGGAAGCATTTAGCCATCAAACCATTTGAATTTGAAGCTATAGTGGAAGCGACAGAAAGGAGCCATTTGGAAGTGACTGAAACAAGTAAGCCTCAAATCCTCTCTGTGTATCTATTCTAAGTTAGGAGAAATGGTAGTATAGTCTTTAACCTGTTGTTCTAGCCTAGACACCGGTCTAGGGAAGCGTTGTTTATATGTATATTACAATTATGGCCCAACACATACGATCATGTCCATCCCATTTTCTGAAACTCTACACTTCAACTCAAAGGGTTGAATGTAGCTCAAAAATGATGAACTAGGATAGTTCTTAATCTCCTCCTTGATTATATCAAGGGTCCTCTGCGCTGTGATATGTTGCTGTCTCAAATCAGCATTTTGTTCTAACCCTTGGTTATGCATTGGCCTTGATGGCATGTCCTCATAAGTTTCAATAAGGTCTACTAAAATAATATGTGATGAATGTTCATGCATACCTTGGATCAACTGATGTGTGGAAACCTCTTTCTAGAACATAAGAGTTCCTCCAATCGGGACAATAGTGTCTCCAACTGCTGGTAAGAGTGATGGCTGCTCTTCTCCAAGTGTACCAGCACTGGAATCTTCCTCCTCTTCCACATACATCTCCTAAATCATGCATGGGACTCTATGTGTCAAGAGCTCAATACTATCTTGCAAAGTTGCAAGTGTCTCTTCTCTGGATGCAAGTACTTCTACAGCCGGTGGTGAATGTAGTGACTTCTTGTCCAGAGTGACAAGATCGACATCTCCTCCTTAGGAAATTTCACTTTGTGACACATCTCTGGTTTTTTCACATCAAATTCCTTCCTCAACTTGTGAAAGAAATCTAAATATTTAGTCACCTTTGCATGCTCCATGTGACCAAACCACCAATCATTGGCTTCACCTAAAATATGAAGTGTTGCAATTTGAACAACGTCTCCTTCAGCTACAGGATGTAGCCTGAAAAATGCATCTAACTCTCACCTCCAAGCCTTAATAGTGCTTGAGGAAGATCCATCAAATGTAGGCAAATAAAATCTATTATGCCTCTTTCTTCTATTGTTGCTATAGGATCCTCTTTCTTCTTTGATTTTGAAGAATTATTGGAGAGATAGATTCTCCTTGAATGCTCTAGACTGTGCTTTGTACTCTTCAAGATATAGACTGAGACTCTCATGAGTCTTAGGTTCATTCCTTTCTTCATTTCTACACCGTTCACCTTCTTCAAAGAAAGTGGGCATTGTGGATCTATGAGGAGATATAGGATTCTCTGGTTTTCTTCTTTGCTGATAGGAAGTTCTTAGACCTTCCTCATCACATCTTCTTCTTTGATATTTTTTCTGTCCTTCCTCCTTGGAGAGAGCTTGCATGGATCTAAAGAAAGGAGCGGCAGAATTATCATCCTCCATGATAGATCTCATCTATCTGCTTCTTCCTTTGACGCAAAAGATGAAGTGTCCAAAATCTGAGCCAAAGATCATGCTCTAATACCACTGTAATATCCCAAAAGGGAGAATTCAGTAATACTGAAGCACAATATAAGAACTACAACAAAGTAATAAATAAATCTATATACACATCAGAATGCACAGAAATAGTCGAGCCATTTTATTATCTTGGAAGTGAAAAAAGCAAGTACAACAGTGCTCAAAATATGAGACACTCAAGACACAAGGGTGGCCTAGAATGACCATGCAAATATTTCCCAATAGGGACTGCGTAACTGTTGCTCTACAGGAACGTAAACTGTGATGTCCCTACTGCAACTATAGGGACTGCAACTGCCTGCAATATAGAAAGTCGGATCTAGGTATAATGGGAGCTCCGATGATGCTGAAATTGTAGATCTGGGCTCTATGATGGACTCCCAAGATAACCCAGAAGGGATTTCTCAAATCTGTAAGTCTAAGAAAACCAACCTCTTAGGGCTTCACATGTATGCTATTGGGAATGCAGATCTGAAGCGAGATCTGATGATATGATGGCTACAATGATGCACAATCAGATATATGCAAGAAGGGCTAATCCCTTCACTAGATCCTTGGGCTAAAAGCTCAATATCTAGCTCCTCCAATCTCCTCCACTGAAAATAGCTGCTGTAGGAACAACAACTTCAGAAAATTGCGTTGTTAGAGAGGGAGGCTCAATAGCTTACTACTAGATATGTCAAATCAGCTCCTGAGTGATGGAAATAATAGATCCAATGTGAGGAGGTTATCCCTCACAGGATTTCCAGCTAAAATACTAGAAAATTCCTTCCTCCAATAGATCTATAGGACTGAACTACGCAATCCTTGAAGGGATTGCTGCTACATGGAGTAAAAACCCAATGGCCTAAATTCCAAATGTAGATTTGCTACTCTTGAAAGGCTAGATCTGAAGAACAATGTGGTAGGATGAATCCTCCACTGGTTTCCTAGTTGAATGCTAGAAACAACCTCCTGAAGATGGCACCAATGCCTGATATGGAATGAAGAACAATCCTCTTTCCAGAGCTACTCAAAGAAAGAGGTGGGATTCCCGCTCGAGAACACATTGTGCTAAACAGTGCTACAAACTCTACTAAACATCCCAAGTATGCATAGAAATGTCCTAAGTCAAATCTAGATCTAAATAGATCAAGAAATGAAGTATCCAAATCATCCCTTCCATTGTGCCTTCACCTTCATTATATGCATGAGCCTTCCATAGCCTAGGCCCACTCCAATATTGCGCTGTACATGTGGACAAAAGTATCCAAGGTTGACTGTGTTGTTGATCCATGTCCTCCATCATGTTCACATGGGATGATTACCCCCTCCATCATGTGTGCATTGAATGCATCACTTTCTCCACTATCTTATCACAAGTGCTTCATGATCTTCTTGAATGCACTATGATCTCAGTTGACCTTATCAATGATCCTCATGATTTTAAATTTAAGATCCATGATCTTATTTGACTGTTTCATCCTCCATAATCTATCTTATAAATGAGACATGATCTCCATTAATGGAGTTGCTCCACTACTCCATGATTCTAGATCTAGATCTAGAATATCCACATACACACATTAAAAGAGGATTTTATTCATCTTTGAGGTTTGTGGGTCCCTCCACCCTTTTATTTACTTAATTTATTAAGAAAATCAAGGTCTCTAATATTCCAAATATGATGTGAAAATTTGGGAATATTACACTTCCTTTATCCTGCAGGGTGTCCAATTGTGAACTAAGTGTACTCAAAATATCAGTCTTGAAGTTATTTAAGAGATTCCCGAGTTCTTCTTTAGTCATCCCTATTCCCCCTGATTTATTGACTCATGATCAAATATCTGAAGAAAATTTCCCATGTTTTTCATTTCCCCTAGAATATTGTTTACATAATGCACATATTTCCTCATATATCAACTAAGATACATTTCTTGCACCCATTAAATTCAATGTCTCTAAACGTTCCTCTCGTATCCATTTAAAAAAAAGGATATGGAAAGTTTCAGGGCCTACAGAACTTTGTTTAGTTCATTACAAAGTGTTTTGGAATCTCTCCAGAAAGTCTTCTAAACTTTTGTCTTCTGACTGGGTCATTTTAAAAATTTATTCCTTAATTTCCCTAACTTTGCAATAGTCTTCGTACTTTCGAAGAAATCTCTTTTTCATCTCTTCCCAAGTTCGGAAAGTGTTTTTCCCTAACCCCATAAACCATCGGGGGGTTGCATCTTTTATGGTACCAGGAAAACATTTTAGTTTTGGGCGTCTTTTGAACAGTCGTTAGTTCGTAACTTCGGAAAAGCACATCAAACTCAAACAGGAAAGTGTCATCATCTTTAGATATGATATGAAAGTTTGGAAGAGTATAAATAGGAATATTTTTCATTTGTACGATAACATCACGATCTATAATGGGAAATTCAAAGGTGACAAGTTTTTGTTATTTAAGTCCATTAACTTCTTCATCTTCCATCTTTTCTCCTTGTGTTGGTTCACGAGTTTGACTCTTATTGGATCCTGTGGAACTCTCAAATTCCTCTTCAAAAGGGGTTTCCTCCCTTTTTTATGATTCTCCTCCTCTAAATGGTTTTCCTATTGCAAAAGTAATTTTTATGGGAACCCCTTTTGGGGTTTCCAACAGCTTCTAAGGAGTGGTCCCCATCGTACCACGTGTTGGAGTTTTAAGATATTTTTTTTCTTCTCCTACCTATTATGTTAAATGCATTTATGATAATACTATTCAAAGGAAAAAGGTGCCTAGGTTACTAAAAGGAACTATTCCTTTGGTCACTTCTAGCCCAAATTTCCTTTGAATGATTTATGTGGAAGAGCCATAACTCCCTGAGTGCCTCCCCAGTAATGATGCCAAAAATGATGGGTGTTATTATTGATATTAAGTAGTTATTCTTATAATTGTCAACCGAGTAAGTAAACTTGTAAGATGCTCAGTACAATTTATGCAAAAAGAAAGACTTCCCTACTTACTAAATGAGTTATTCTAAGTACATATAGGTTAATTTTTTTATTTCAAAATAAATTTACTAATTAACCTTGTACCTAATACTTTAACCACCCAAAAAAGAAACAATTCAAAATGGTCTTTGGGTTATAAAAGCATCATAAAAATGTCTCAATTAACAATCAATTTCTTATAAACTAACCCCTTTTAATATAATACACCATCGAATCTCTTGTAACAAAACTAATCAAAACAATCGACTCACACTAAGTATTTTAAACAAACACATTCATCATGCTTCCCACATTCATGCAACCTCATATAAGCCAAGAAATATATTTTAAATACAAAGCAAAGGTGTTATTATTCCAGTTTACAGCTTATTATATCGATTAAATATGAACGAAACAACAATGCGAGCTCAAAAAACTACCAGAACATGTCCAACAAACTTCTCTACATATACCAAATAAACTACAAGACAAAACAAAAAAATCTAACCTGGCAAATACGACAAATTAATTTGACTAATCAAAATAACACAAAAAGGTCTGGCCCCTGACTGTGCCTTGAGCGGGCCCAAGTCAAGTCTCAATTGGTGCCCTGAGTTTCTTAATTATTCAATACAATTCGATAAAACCAAAATAATTAATTAACAAAGAATACCAAAACACGATGCAACTTAAGCAATATGTATAACTTCAAAATAAGAATGATCATAACATGTTATGTTTGCGCTTGGGCGCTTCCTTTTTCAACTTATCAAAACCAAAGTAACAAAACCATAGTTCAACTTATCATGGCTAACCATCTCCAAAAATAAACAGTAACAGTTGTGATTCTCCTATTCTATTCTTATACTATAACTCAAAAACTATGTATAGTTCACTTTAACTTCTAGAACCCAATCTTAGAGATTCTCAGATCATTCAACACTCACATCTTACGAATTTTAAGATGAGCATCATTAACTATGATTGATCTGAAATAATTGTTTGTTGTCGAGATCTTTCAATATTCTATCCATTATCAAGTGAAGATATTCTCATAAATAGTTTTCATCTTATCCCAGGAGTTGTGATGAAATAGATAACCACCCGAGATTCTTGCACACCAGTCAATGAGTTGTCTCAAGCCACAACTATTTATGCATAAAGTAAGGTTGTCGTGTAACTAAATTGCTTAATAAACCAGCTAACTGCAACTACTTTCAAACAAAACACCACAAGGATGCCACTTGGACATTTAGAACATTGATCCTAGCCACGTCAATTCCTAAGTCAAGATGATCAATGAAAGTCTGGTCGTACGCAAGTTCTATTCATATCCTGATTAAATAAGTTTTGCAAACTGAATGGATGATTTGCTAATATGCTTCAATCTAAATGAAATAGTAATAAAGTATAGACTCATCAAATCAGTGCCCATAGAACATCCTAGAGTAAATCCGATCCATGCAAGATTATACAACCATGTGATCAAAATTCCTTTTAACTCAAGTCCGTAGCCCAATCCTTTTATTCATATCACATATATATATATATATATTCATTTATAAATAGAAAGTACTAGGTTTGAGATCATATGCAAATATACATGTATTTAGAGTCAATAAGACTAGTAAGGAGTAGAAATGATAAGGTTCTTAGATAAAAAATAAAAATGTTATTGGTAAATTTGTTGCCAAAAGAGGGACTCGTTAACTAGTTGATTTGTAAATTTTCTTTGCAATGTGTCAAATTGTCTTAGGCAAATATTTTAAACGAGCTATACTTTTATCATTTAAAAGCAAAAAAAATTATTGTTGATATAATGACACTTTGTTTTAGGAATTCATTTTTAATGTTTTTATGTCATAATATTTGGTCTTGAAATATGTTAAAAATTCAAGTTTTTTATAGTCATGATATTTTGTTTTAATTCTATGGGTGAAAAATATTGAAATTTTAAGGCTTTTTGGAGTCATGATATTTATCTTTAACACCATGGTTACAAATTGTAGAAGTTTTATGTTTTTGGAGTCACAATTTTTTATCTTTAATGCTATCGTTGAAAACTATTAGAATTTTAAGGCTTTTCAGTGATGATATTTTATTTTTAATGTTATTGCTAAAAAAATGTTGGAAATTTAACTAAAAAAAACGTTGATGAAACATAAACACTTTTAGATTTCGGAGTGCTTTTTCATGTTTATTTCGCAATTTTTTTAGGTTTTTACACAATTGTTAAAAAAATTGGAATTTTAATGGTAAAAAAATTGTTGATGCAACACAATGCAACATCAATACTTTTCATTACTAGAGTGTTTTTTCATGTTTATTGCACAAAATTTTTGGTTCTTAGTGTCATCGCTAAAAAAACTTGGAGTTTTAATGAAAAAAAAATGTTGTTGTAGCATTAACAATTTTCGTTTTCAAGGTGTCTTTTCAAGTTTTGTTTTTTTTCCATAAAAATAGGGGGTTTTGGGGCTAGAGTATATAGTTCTCGTTAAGTTGGTAACTTTGTTCAACATATACATGTTGGTTTTAAATACTAATACAATTTCTAGCATAGATATATTTATCTTTGTTACACCAACATTGACATTACTATTTTGAAATTTAGATCATGTTACTATTCCATCACATAATTAGATATGGGTTAGATAATTCAACAATAGATTAACTCAATAATGTTACTATAATAAACATTTATTAATGAAAAAAATTAATTTAAACTTTCTCCTTTGAGCTCATTCAATCGAAGTAATGAAGCTTAGCTCTGATACCATAAGATATGTAATATTCCTAAATTAGCATGCAGCTAATTGGAACATTATTTTTTCTCTTGTCATTTAGTTAGATGAATAAATGGGCAGGGAAGCCCATAAATATCTTTAGTAGGCATAAAATCCCTCTTAATGAGAAAAGGGATCATATTCATAGCTGGATTAAGCACCCTCATGTGTGAATAGGGGCTAATGCATGTGGACAAGGTCAATTTTGACAAAGTCAATAGTGCTGGTATAGAAGGAGTGGATCATCAATAAGAGACAGTGCAGTGTGAATAGAAGGAAGACTCCATGATAGTGGAAACCCTAATGAGTGGGACCTAAGGTGAGAAGGCTCACGTTGTTTATAAGGAGGGTAAGGCAGTCATAGTGGGTTATGTTATTGATTATTGATTTTATGGTATGCATGAATTCTTGCATCCTTCAGCTGTTTAGTTGAGCTTGCAGTGTTGTTTAGCACAAGGTGTTTCCGAGTAGGGATCCCACCTCTTCTCTTGAGGTAGCCTCTTGGAAGATTATTGTACTATCATTTCCACACATCCGACATTCTGGCCAAGCTTCAGTCTTCAGCTATAGCGCAGTGTCTATTCAGATTTGTGTTGTGTTGCAGGGTGTTGCAGTGGAGGGTTGAGAAACCCACTTTCTGAGCTAGTTTTCAGGGGAGGAAGCATTCTTCTATTTGTGAGATCAGCAAGGGAGGTTCTTGAGCTTTATTTCCCATAATGGCACTAGGCCAACCTATTCCCATCATCTACAGTGCATATTCCTTCTTTGACTGCGTTACTTTAGTGATCATTTGTAGTGGAGTTTTTAGTGCTTGTTTTGGAGGGTGAGATCTTCAATGTTGGGATCAACCTTTCACTTGAAGGATCTATTGGAGGAGATATATTCATTTAGGTATCATTTTCAGCCATATCCATCCAGTTATTCAGTTGTAGCTGCTATTCATCCCTAGGGCTGCATTCCGGCATTTTGTACTTTTGGGTATTTCTGGAAACCCTTCCTGGGTTCTCTTGGAAAGGTGTTTAGGAGTCTAGATCTTCACTCCTAGCATTTTTTGAGCTATATAACACCAAATCTATATTGTTCTATATTTATGTAGCAGTTTATGCCCTAAAACTGTGATGTCCTAGCTCAAGGCATTTGTATAGCAACTATTTTTCATGTAATTATATATTTGCTTATTAGAGCCTTGTATGGTATTGCTTGAGTGACTTGATCCTCAAGATTTTGTGCCTATTATTTGTTGATATGTTTAATAATATGGCTATACATTTGTCTCATCTCATGGTGTGTTGATTTATTCACTGTTATTTCCATTATTGTGTTCATATATTGTTGCTTCCCCATTTGGGAATATTACAGTGGTATCAAAACATAATTTTGGCTCAGCTTGTGAATCTCAGCCATTATGTTATCAGAAGAATAAGAAGAAGGAGAAAGAGATCAAAATGATGGAAAGAATGAGTTTTATCTCATCTCTTTTCAGATCTAAGAGGGACCTCACCAAGGAGGTCAAGCAGAGAAAAGTGGAGAAAAGAAATGAAACCACACTAGTGTTTCAAGATGAGGAAGGTCCATGTACTTCCTATCAGCAAAAGAAAGATCTGGTATTGCATAGAGCTCCACAGAAACATACTATGCCCTTTCCTTTTGAAGAAGCAGACAAGAGGCATGGAGATGGAGGAAACTTAGATCATGAGATTCTAAGTGAGTGTCTTGCATAATATAAGTCTCAACCTAGAGCTTTCAAGGAGAATATAACTCTGCCACAATTCATTCAGCTCAAGGAAGAGAGAAGACCTTGCAGTAATAGATTTCTATTTCCTACATTTGATGGGTCATCTACATGCACAGCAAGAGCTTGGGGAACGAAGTTGGATGCATTTTTCCTGCTACATCCAGTAGTAGAGAGAGAGGCTTGTAGAAATTATATAACTTATGTGTTATATATCCAAGATTCTCCTTATCACACACTATTTTAACTTCATGCAAAATACAGAATCTATTCCACTATTGATCATCACATGCAGAAATTAAATCAATTGCAATGCATGCATGAAACCATAAAAATTCACACACAGTAACATAGCTGTTTAACGGGAAAGCCTGAAGCTAAAAACCCCAACTATCTGTATATAATATATGTCATAGAGATCATGTAACAATCCTCATACAAAGTTGATCATATCAAGCTCTCAGTACAATACAATCTCTGCACACTAATCAGGCCCGATCTTGCAAATCCATGCACCGATCTCTGCCACCTGCTAGCCTGCCTCTACTGCACAATCCCTACTGAAGAATGGCTCTGAATGAACTCGAATTCAGATATCCTTGCTCATGCAATCCTCATTGGCATCTCCACTGAGTGTTGGATGAAATCAATGCATCACTATAGTCACAACTGATAGTCACACTTTCTCTTTCACCTACCTCTCCACTGGTCTCCACTGAAACTGCCATGCACTATAGTTAACTAATGTATTCTTCAGTTGATTAATGAGTTGTTATTTAGTGAATTAATTAACTAATTAATTCACACCACTCTCACTAGTGTATCAATCAGTTAGACTAGATACAACTAGCTCAACTGAGTCTAACTGAGTTAAACTAAATACAACTCCACCAACTACTTCTATAACTCCACCAAACTATGTCACATGAGTTCTAACTGAAGTCCTCATGCAATAGCTCTAGTAAACCCTCAGGAATAGCGTAATTCCTTCTGTCAGCTGTTGTGCCACATCTGTGCACTTAACTGAAGTGCTCCAAGAGAATAAGATAATGTTTAGAGTCCAAATATTATTAAGAGCTAATAATATTCGACATATCTATTTTTAGACTGGCAATCTAAAAATAGATTCCGCCCAATATATCTAAAAATAGAAGTCCATATATTTTTCCAACTTGGCCAACCATCCACAAATAGCATCCTGCAACTCATAGAATATGATTGACATGTCTAAAAATAGACATAGTCTAAAAATAGACTTTGTGCCAAAAATAGCCTGCGGGCCCACTTAGTGAAGGCGACTCTTTTCACTAAGCTCATCATCTTGTTGAATCTCAACACTCCCTCTCAACAAGATAGGGATTATCTGCCACCCCAATCCTGTCTCTATGGTATTTGAATTTGCTCCTGGTGAGCACTTTCGTCAGAATATCTGCATCTTGATCCTCCGTGGGAATGTAAGATAGTAACATGATCTTCTGCGGCACAAAATCTCTGATATGATGATACCAGATGTCTATATCAGAACTGAATAACCCAACTAGGATCTTCCTCGTCTATATAGGCTCGCATGCAGCCAAAATTGCTGCCATGTACTCGACCTATGCTGAACTGAGTGCCATGGATCTCTATTTCCTGCTGTACCAAGAAACTGTTGTAGACCCAATACTGAATATCCCTCCAGATGTGCTCTTTCTATCCGTTGGGCTCCCTGCCCAATCTGCATCCGTGAAGCCATGTAGCTTCAACTCATCCGACTGTCTGTACCACAATCCATATCTCGATGTTCCCCTGAGATACCTCAGGACATGCTTACCTACCTTCCAAAACAGCTTGGTAGGCTTAACCATAGTTTGTGAAAGTTGGTTAACAACATAGCATATGTCCGGTCATGTATTGAATAGATACATGAGAGAACCAACCAACTGTCGATAAACAGTAGCATCCACTACCTCTGCCAATGTAGCATCCTCTTTCCTCCAACCATCAGGAAGAGGAGTGTCGATAGGCTTGTAGCCTTGCATGTGAAACTTCTCCAGTATCTCCCAGGCATACTTGTCTTGAGACACAAACATTCCACCCTTCCGTTACCAAATTTCCAATCCCAGGAAATAATGAAGGAGGCCCATGTCCTTCATCTCAAACTCCTCTACAAGATCTACCTTGCATAAGTGTATCAATAGTTCATCACTCGTTAGTATCAAAACATCTACATAAAGTACAATGATCAGCAACTTACCCTCCACCACAATCTGGTATAGGTTCGGATCCACCTCACTCTTGGTGAATCCAAGTTCGGTGAAATAATTGTCTATCCGTGTGTACCAAGCACGAGGTGCTTGTTTCAGCCCATACAACGCTCTTTTGAGCCTTCACACGTGCAACTTGCTGCTGAAGATTTCGAATCCTTCAAGCTGCTCAATGTACACCTCCTCCTCAATGACTCTATTGAGGAACGTAGTATTCACATCCATCTGATGAATGTGCCAACCCATCTGCGCTGAGAGAGCAAGGATGGTCCGTATGGAAGAATACCTTGCCACAGGTGCAAAGGTTTCTTCATAGTCAATCCCCTCGATCTGTGAGAAGCACGGGGCAAAAAATCTTGCCTTGTACTTTTCGATGCTCCCGTCAACATCTTGCTTCATTTTGTAGATCCATCTCGAACCTACCACTAATTTCCCTTCCGGCCTTGGGACAATGTCCCATGCACTGTTTCTAACTATCAAATCATACTCTTCAACCATGGCATCTACCAATGCGGGATCCTCCACAGCTTCCTCAAAAGAGGATGGTTTTTTCACGATACACTTGCTCATTAGAGCCATGTATCCAGTAAATCGGTCAGGTGACTGTCTCTATCTGCGCTGTGATGTAGGTGCTCCTACATTGTGCACTGCATCAAGATTCAGTTGCTCAGCTTCTGTAGTGTGTTTCTTCCCTCTGATGTTTGGTATTGCATGAGTGGTTTCTTCCACTCCATGAACCTCCTCTTATGGCTGATCCACATCTAGAGGCTCATCTTTAGGAATTAGTAGCTCCTCATCTGCATGCAAGTGTAACTCCCTCTCAAGTGACAACTTCATGGCTTTCTCCTCATGAAATTTGATATCCCGTTGCACGCCAATCATCCAAATGTCTTGCAAATACACACGATAATTGTGGGGTGTTTCTGTGTACCCCACAAATATCCCAACCTCTGCAGTTGGCTCCATCTTCTTGGCATCCTTCGTCACATGAATGTAAACAGGTGACCCAAAAATCTTCAAATGAGAAATATCAGGCTTCTTACCAGAAAACGCCTCTTCGGGTGTACTCATGCCAAGTACTCTATGAGGACAATGGTTTTTCACATAAACCGCAGTTTTGCATGCTTTAGCCCACAAGTGTATGGGAAGGCCTTGATCATGCAACATTGCCCATGCAGCACCCACGAACGTTCTGTTCTATCTCTCCACGACCCCATTCTGCTGTGGGTTATGAGGCGCTATGAGTTCTCTTTGAATTCCTTTTGCGCTGCAGAAGTATTTGAATTCGCAAGAGATGTATTCACCACCATTATCGTTCCTTAGAGCTTTCACCTGCTTCCCTGACTCTTTCTCAACCAGTGCCTTGAACTCATAGAAATTTGAGTATGTCTCGCTCTTCTTCTGCATGAAGAAGATCAAGCACTTACGAGAAAATTCATCAACAAATATCAAATAATACCTGTTCTTTTCTATCGAAGCTACTGAGAAAGGTCCATACATGTCTGTGTGAATTCTCTCAAGGATCATCATGGTGTGACTATCCTTCTCATGAAAAGTGGTCTTCAAAAATTTTCCCAAAGTACATCCCTTGCACTGATCTGATTGCGCAAGTGTACCCTTGGGAAGCCCGGTAGAAATCTGCTGCAAAATTTTCAAAGCACCATGGTGAAGATGGCCCAATCTCCTGTGCCACAATTCGCCCTCATCCTGGCTCACCACTCCTTCTGCTTTTCCTGCCATTGCTGTGCAGACATCTCCCTGCAATTTATAAAGGTTCTTAACTCGAATCCCTATCCTCCGGGTTTCACCAGTTGTCTTACTGCGCAGGAAAGCCTTTCCCTTTCTAAAAACAACATCATATCCCTTGTCTTCCAACATCGCCACAGAGATCAGATTCTTCTTCAATCCTGGAACATGCATGACATCCTTCAATATGAAAGGTTTACCAGACTCCCTCTCAAAGGAAATGGTCCTGATACTAGTCGCACTGTATCTACCATCATCGCCCATCTCGATGTGCACTCCAAGATCCTTCTCATCCAGATCACTAAACAAATGTTTGTCTCCGGTCATATGGAAAGACACACCACTATCAAGAAACCACACTAATCCCATCACACTTGAAACCAAGCATGCAATCAGTGAAAAATCCAGCTCAAACTGCGAGGCTAAGGCCTCTCCAGCTACAGATACAGTAGCCTACTTATTTTTCTTCTTATGTGGACAATTAGTGGCGTAATGTCTGTGTTGGTGACAGTGAAAGCAATTCACCTTGGACAAGTCCTGCTTCTTGCCTTTCGCACCGGATTGAGAAGGATTTTTATTTCCCTTCCCTTTCCTTGCTTTGGCAGCCAAAGCGAAATTTTCTTCATCTTCATTCTTCGATGAAGATCCATCCCTGATACCCTGCCTTATCTCTGCCTACACAAGATCTGACCAAAGTCGCTCCCATCCCAGCAGTTTCTCTCGACCATTGATAGAGTCCTCGTAGCTATGCCATCTCTTCGGAAGCCCAAGGAGATCCAAGCTCACCAAGTCCTCTTCATCTACAGTAACCCCCACACTTCCTAGCTCATCCTTGTAGTGGACAAACTTCGTGAGGTACTTGGGTATATTGTTGCCTTTCTCCATTTTTATTTTTCTAAGCTTGTCTTTAAGCGCCAACTTCCTCTGGTTGCTTCTGCTTTGGAACAAGTCTTTCAAAGCTTTCCACATTAAGAATGGAGAAGCTTTACCATGAAGTTTAGACACAATGTGGTCCTTCACACCTTCCTACAAAATCCTTTGACATTTTGCTGTCTTCTTTTGCCATGCGTCAAGTGCGGCTGCATCTCTAGAAGCAGGTTTTGGAATTTCTGCATCTATGAACTCCTTCAACCCATTATCATCCAGCACCGCCTCCATCCTATCCTTCCATGAAATATGATTCGAGCTTCCATCAAGGGCATACTCCAATCGCAATCTGTTGAAATACATTTCAAGGAATGGTCAACTTCGACACCAAGAAAACACTGCTGCAAATTCGAATTCCACCAGCACAAAACTCAACCGCTTCAATAATCGCAATCTACTCTGATCAATATCGCTCTGATACCATGTAGAAATTATATAACTTATGTGTTATATATCCAATATTCTCCTGATCACACACTATTTTAACTTCATGCACAATACATAATCTATTCCACTATTGATCATCACATGCAGAGATTAAATCAATTACAATGCACACATGAAACCATAAAAATTCACACACATTAACAAAATTGTTTAATGGGAAAGCCTAAAGCTGAAAACCCCAACTATCTGTATATAATATATTTCATAGAGATCATGTAAAAATCCTCATACAAAGCTGATCATATCAAGCTCTCAGTACAATACAATCGCTACACACTAATCAGGCCCGATCTTGCAAATCCATGCACCGATCTCTGCCACCTGCTAGCCTGCCTCTACTATGCAATCCCTGCTGAATAATGGATCTGAATGAACTCAAATTCAGCCAACATTTCTCACGCAATCCTCATTGGCATCTCCACTGAGTGTTGGATGAAATCAATGCATCACTATAGTCACAACTGATAGTCACACTTGCTCTTTCACCTACCTCTCCACTGGTCTCCACTGAAACTGCCATGCTTTATAGTTGAATGATGTATTCTTTAGTTGATTAATGAGTTATTATTTAGTGAATTAATTAAATAATTAATTCACACCACTCTCACTAGTGTATCAATCAATTAGACTAGATACAACTAGCTCAACTGAGTCTAACTGAGTTAAACTAAATACAACTCCACCAACTACTTCTATAACTGCACCAAACTCTGTCACATGAGTTCTAACTGAAGTCCTCATGCAATAGCTCCAATAAACGCTCAGGAATAGCGTAATTCCTTCTATCACTATTGTGCCACATCTGTGCACTTAACTGAAGTGCTCTAAGAGAATAAGATAATGTTTAGAGTCCAAATATTATTAAGAGCTAATAATATTCGACATATCTATTTTTAGACTGGAAATCTAAAAATAGATTCCACCCAATATGTCTAAAAATAGAAGTCCATCTATTTTTTCCAACTTGACCAACCATCCACAAATAGCATCCTGCAACTCATAGAATATGATCGACATGTCTAAAAATAGACATAGTCTAAAAATAGACTTTGTGCCAAAAATAGCCTGCGAGCCCACTTAGTGAAGGTGACTCTTTTCACTAAGCTCATCATCTTGTTGAATCTCAACTTTATTGAGATTGTAGTGCTCCACCTTGAAGGTGAATCAAACATTTGGTGGTTCATCCATTTGAGTCATGCAAGAGTGACTGCATATGCAGACTTTACTCAAAGGTTAATCAAGAAGTCTGACAAGAAGAAATCAAAGGAGAAGAAACTTCCACCACCACTTGCTGCAGGAGCACTTACATCAAGAGAAAGAACACTTGCACCTTTGCAAAGTGGTCTTTATCTCTTGACATTTAGAGTCCCATGCACTATTCTGGAGATGGATGATGAGGAGGAGACTTGTACCAGTGCTGATGTGGCAATCATCATCAATAGTTGGGGAAGCCATCACACTGAAAGAAGGAACCTTTGTAGTAGTACAAGATGTTCCCAAGCTTTAACAAGGTATGCACATGTTTCCACTTTCTATTATTTCAGCACATCATATGGATGATTTTGGGAATGTACCTTTGCATGACCTAGAGTCAAAGTACATTGCTGATTTGAAGAAGAAAACTATCACTGCGCTGAGCAGCCTTGATTTGTTCAAGGAGGAGATATACATTCATCCTTGTATGTAATTTTTGAGATGCACACAACTCTTGGGGTTGGAGTGTAGAATTTTGGAGGATAGGGTGAACATTGTCTTGAGCAAAGCAATGTAGAACTATGTGTTCAACATTGAGCACAATCTTGAGACAACATATGCACCATCATGGAGATCAGCATCGTTGTCATTGAGCAGCAGTGATGAGTTTGGGGCCCAACCATTATTGGAGCATTCCAATGACCTTTCTACATGTATAGTAGAGGATAGGGAGATGGTTGATGGAGGACGTCTTATGATGGATGACATTTCCCATTATTGTGATGGACACTTCTTGATGAGCACTTCACATTTTTATGAGAATTTGTTTCCTATCACTTATTTGGATCCTTATGGGGTCAACGTGGTCCTTGATGAGTGGTCATCATTTGGAGATCTCCAAGAGATTTCATTTCAACGTCCCATGAAATGCAAAGATATAAATCTAATTTGGGAGGATGGTATTCTTCATTGGAAGGATACTTATTTTGAGCATGATGTTAGGCACTCACCATTGGTTGGATGGGTGATATTGATGAGCAAGAGGTTGGAAAGACACTTGCAGATATATGACACAAGGCAGCAGGAGGCAAGGTTGTGCTAGCTACTCTTGAAAGAGTTTGGTCATCATATGACACATTCTATTTCAAAGAGTATGTTGGTGGTTGGGACTTGGCATGGAACTTGCATCATATGGCAGAAATGAGTTTGGGTGTGGGGTTATGTGATATCTTTCATGTCAACCATCATGTTTTTGCTCCATAGTTTATATGATATTGGTGTGGGGAGGCAACAAGATTTTTTGTTGCTTTGGAAACTTTGGGGAGAGTATGGGTTGATTTTCTCCCATGCTTTACATGATGTTGCAGGAGTAGGTGATGGAACTATCATGGTGAAAAGGGGCTACTCCTTAGCCTTGGAATATCAGGAGGTAATTCCACTTTGGAAGGAATCTCCCATATATAGCAGCATTATGGTAGATGACTTTGACATTGGAAATGTTAAAGAATGGAGCTATGAGATGATAGGAGCCTTATTCCAAAGGCCAACAACGTTGTCACTTGGGAGCTTGGGTTTGTTGATGGAGTTTTCCCAAGATCACTTCACATATGATGCACTTGGTGAACAAGTAGGAGATGAGAGTGATGGAGTAGTGGACGGAGACATCTATTACCATGATATGATCTTCATGACTTGGATTTCCAAGAATAAGAAGAAATTTTTTCATGCAGCACATGATTCATTCCTCTTCATGGGAGTATGTCATACCACTATGGAGTGCTCATTCATGGATCTTATTATCAACTTACTCTCAGTATATGGTAGGAATTTTTTTTTTTCATTTATTGATTATCTAACACAGTATTTTCATTCTCTTACCATTTATATACAATGCATTGCTCCACAAGAGGGCAAGCCTCCATTTGGGCTTCATAGTCATTTTGGGACCAACAACAGTGACGGGGATAGGCATCTCTTTAATGGCTTGGGGAAAGTGTTGTACTATTCTTTGTATGCTCAGTTGATAGACAATGTCATTTACTATTTACTAGTAGATGACATGACATGCACAACTAGCAACTTGTGGGGAGACAACTTGCCATGTTATATTTTGACACAGCAGTTAGAAAAACTACGCTGTGACTACTTGGGAAACTGTTGGTACTTTCCATCACTATATGAAACCTTTAGCACTTTTCTCATTTGGATTCCATATGATAATAATGTCATATTCATTTTATATGGGATGATTTGGGCAAGAACCAAAGAGTGGGTCTTTGAGGGTCCAATTGCCTTTTTGTTTCATGAGGGAAACATTATTGCAGCCCAAATTTAGCAACAAATCTACAATTATGATGAGTGGAGAGAGAGACAGTGTGGTATGGACAATTTGATCCATCATGTTCAGCTATGCAGCCCACCTACTTTGCAGGAGCCTCAGGTGGAGGAGATCTTTCATGATTTTCCATGTTGGAGGGTGACTCATTTTGTATGGATGATAGCTTGGGGTTGGAGGCTTCACATGGGAATGATAGTTCCCAATACATTTCAGATCCCATGCCTCAAGAAGGCCTCTAGACAACACATTGTTTCCTCCATGGGTATTCTACTTCTTCATGATGATAGCTATTTGGAATGGTCACCAAAAGCTAACTTGCATACTTGGGAGGAGCAACTTGGAGATTTATTGATGAGACAACATCTTGTTCCTTGGAGGAGTTTATCATATGAGGATGTTACAGGAGGAGGATAGGAGGTTCTTCAGTTCTATCCTTGCAGTTGCTTGAGGACAAGCAACATTTTGGAGGGGAGGACTATAATATTCCAAAATTAGCATGCAGCTAATTGGAATATTAATTTTTCTCTTGTCATTTAGTTAGATGAATAAATGGGTAGGGAGGCCCATAAATCTCTTTAGTAGGCATAAAATCCCTCTTAATGAGAAAAGGGATCATATTCATAGCTAAATTAAGGACCCTCATATGTGAACAGGGGCTAATGCATGTGGACAAGGTCAATTTTGACCAAGCCAACAAAGCTGGTATGGAGGGAGTGGATCATCAATAAGAGATAGTGTACTCTGAATAGAAGGAAGACTCCATGATAGCAGAAACCATAATGAGTGGGACCCAAGGTGAGAAGGCTCACATTGATTATAAGGAGGGAAAGGCAGCCATAGTGTGTTATGTTATTGATTATTGATTTTGTGGTCTGCATGACTTCTTGCATCCTTCACATTTGGCCAGCTTGAAGAAATAACAATCAAATATCATCAGTAATTTTTTCTTTTTGTAGATGACTAAATGCTTATCCTATATTTCTAGAAACAAAATTCATGAACATTGTGATTTCTAGAAATCTCACTACCTTCATTATCCTTAGGATAATTTTTTCACTGTTTCATCATACCATCATGTTAGGCTCAACTCACCCATCCCAGAAAACCCATCATGGGCTCATGTCACTCATTTTGTTTATGTTTTGTCACCTTTGGCCTCAATATTCTATTTTTTTTTGCCTTACCCCTCCACTGCTACCTAGGGCCACCAATCAACCATCTCTTTTATATCTCCAAAAATGCCTCAAGCATTGATGGTCTCAAAACTATCTCGGTAGGCTCTTTAGATAAATCAAGAACTTTGGATTTTGGATCTTCAATACATCAGTCTGTCAAAAAACTCTATTTTACAATTGATGACCTCAAAGCCAATTTTTCAGTCAAAGGCCAAATCCAAATAACCTTCCACTAGGTCACCTAGGGTTTTCATAGGTCATAGGGTTGACTTGGTGTTCTAAAATCTATGTTTTTCCTGTGTAAAGAGGCTGCAATAAAAGAACAATAAGGTCAATTAAATTTTTCCAAAACTGAATAAAAAATCCTTCAAGGGAGGCCTCCTTGGCTGAAGCACAAATTCTGCAAGGGACAACTGCCCTTGTTCACATTTCTGCAAAAGTGATCAAGATGGCCATCAGCCTAAAAAGAAGTAAGGTAATAGGATGAATCCTCACAAGAAGACATCCACAGCAAAGAGAAAGGCATCAGGCCTATGTTTAAAGAGAATCATGGTTTTTGTGATTGATTGACAAGATAGTGTTGCCAAGAAAAGAACCATCACAAAGACCACCAAGATAGACGACAAAGCAACACAACCAAGGAGACCTTGAATATTTTTAGAAATAATGAATGAACTTGAAAGGGCTATAGAGAACATAGAAGACAACACTGATTATTCTTCTCTAACAACCCTAAAACCTAAGAGTTTGAAAAGATAGACAGAACAGGTCAAAAGAAGATGATAAGTCCTCCATAACAATAGAGGGCACTCAAAGGATTTTCAAGGTGGCTATTAGGGTTTGTTAAAAATGTAGAAATTTGAATAATTTGATGAATTATTAACCTAGATTATCCTGATTACACACTATTTAAGCTTCATGGATAATACATAACCTCTTCTACAATTGATCATCAATATGCGGAAATAGAAGCAGTCGCATGCGCACATAAACAAATAATCAAGCACACATTTAACACAGTATGTACTGGGGAAAGAAATATCTGAAAAACCCCAACTATCTGTATATTATAATGATAGAGAACATCTAACAATACATAGCACAAATCTCTCATAGCTCTCAGCACTATCTCACATTCTACACACAAACTAGCACGGAAGCTGAACAAGTCACAGGTTCAAATCTCCTCCATAAGTCTGCCTGCCTCTACTGCGCAATCCAAGATGAATAATGATGAGATCCAAGTTTGAATCCACCTATCTTGTACTGCGCAATCCTCATTGGAAATCTCAATCCATGTGTGTGCAAATCTCATGCACAACCATAGTCACAACTGATAGTAGACTCACCCTTTCACCCACCTCTAACACTGGTCTCCAATTAACTGTCCATGCATTGCAGTTAACTGATGTGTTCTTTAGTTGAATTATGAGTTAATAATTAGTGAATTAATTATTAATTAATTCACACCACTCATCACTAGTGTATTTATCAGTTAGACTAAATACAACTAGTTCAACTAAGTTAAACCGAACATAACTCCACCAACTGTCTCATCAACTCCACCAAACTCTGCCACATGAGTTCTAACTGAAGTCAACCATGCAATAGCTCAAATAACCCTTAGGAAAAGCGTATTTATTTCTATCAGCTGCATGTGCCACATCCAAGCATCAAACTGAAGTGCTCCAAGAGGATAAGATAATGTTTATAGTCTAAATATTATTAAGGGTTAATAATATTTGACTGTTCTATTTTTAGCCCGGCAGTCTAAAAATAGAAACCGCCAAATGTCTAAAAATAGAGGTCCATCTATTTTTACCAACTCGACCAATCATCCATAAATAGCATCCTGCAACTCATAGACCATGATCCATATGTTTAAAAATAGACATAGTCTAAAAATAGACTTTGCGCCAAAAATAGCCTGCGGGCCCACTTAGTGAAGGCGACTTCTTTTCACTAAGCTCCATCATCTTGTTTCATTTTCAACACTCCCTCTCAACAAGATATGGATTATCTGCAACCCCTATCCTGCCTCTGTGGTATTCTAATTTGCTCCTGGTGAGCGCCTTCGTCAAGATATCAGCATCCTAATCCTCCGTGGGAATATATGAAAGTAACATGATTCTCCGCTGCACACAATCTCTGATATGATGGTACCTGATGTCGATGTGTTTGGATCTATCATGAAATACTGGATTAGCCAAGATTTTAATGCAACTCTGGTTATCACAATAAATCACAGTAGGCTCCAAGTGTGACCCGAACAACCCGACCAGAATCTTCCTCATCCATATGGCCTCACATGCAGCCAAGCTTGCTGCCATATACTCAGCCTCTGCTGAACTGAGTGCCACGGATATCTGCTTCCTGTTGTACCAAGAAATTGTTGTCGACCTGATACTGAAGATCCCTCCAGATGTGCTCTTTCTGTCCGTTGGGCTTCCTGCCCAATCTGCATCCTTGAAGCCACAAAGCTTCACCTCATCCTCCTATCTGTACCACAAGCCATATCCCGATGTGCCTCTAAGATAACGCAATACATGCTTGCCTTCCTTCCAGAAGAGCTTGGTAGGCTTAACCATAGCTTGCGAGTTAATCAAGATAGCATATATCGTGTCATGTATCGATTCAGACCCATAAGTTTTACCCCAACCGTTCGAAAAGCAAGGGGCATCCACTACCTCCACCGAAGTAGCATCCTCCTTCCTCCAACCTCCAAGAAGAGGAGTATCAACAGGCTTGTAGCCATGCATGCTGAACTTCTCCAGTATCTCCTGGGCATACTTACCCTGAGAAACAAACAATCCATCATTGTGCTGCCAAATTTCCAATCCCAGGAAATAATGAAGGAGGCCCAAGTCCTTCATCTCAAACTCTCTAGCAAGATCCTCCTTGCATGAAAGTATCAACAGCTCATCACCCGTTAAAATAAGATCATCTACATAAAGTACAATGATCAGCAACTTACCCTCCACCACAATCTGGTACAGGTTAGGATCCGCCTCACTCTTGGAGAATCCAAGTCGGGTGAAGTAACTGTCTATCCGTGTGTACCAAGCACGAGGTGCTTGCTTCAACCTATACAGTGCTCTCCTGAGTCTACACACATGCAACTCACTACTGAAGATCTCGAAACCTTCGAGCTACTTATGTACACCTCCTCCTCAATGACTCCATTGAGGAACATAGTCTTCACATCCATCTAATGGATGTGCCATCCCATGGAAAATTTTAGGGGCTAATATTCCCAGGTGGGCTAATTTTCCATGGTTTTTCCAAAAAGAAGATTTGCCAATTTCCATTTTTTTATAAAATGATTCGCCCAAATTTTACAATATAAAATTATTTTATATTAAAAATCATCAACATTATATAGACAATATATATAATATCATTATAAAGCTGAATAATTTTACAAATACATCAATAGACATTTTATATTTTGCATATTAGGGACTAGTGAGATTCACCAATTTTTTAAACTTCAAGATAATTTTCCATCCTTAAAAGTGTTCATCCCCTGTGCCACCCCCATTGGAGAGAAGAATACCAGATATATAATGGCACAGTGCAAAGGTCTCCTCATAATCGATCCCCTCTATCTGTGAGAAGCCTCGGGCAACAAATCTTGCCTTGTACTTCTCCACACTCCCGTCAGCTGCCTGCTTCACTTTGTAGATTCATCTCGAACCCACCACCGATTTCCCGTCCTGGGACACCCCCATACAATCGAATCATACTCTTCCACCATGGCATCTACCCATGTGGGGTCCTCCACAGCTTCCTTGAAAGAGGATGGCTCTGTCATGACACATTTGCTCACAAGAGCCATGTATCCAGTGTACCAGTCCGGTGACTGTCGCTGTCTGCGCTATGCTGTAGGTGCTCCTACAACCTTCTTTGCATCTTGAGCCAGTCGCTCAGCTTCTGTAGTGCGCTTGTGCCCTCTGATGGTTGGTGCTGCATGAGTGGTCTCTTCCACTCCATGAACTTACTCATGTGGCTAATCCACATCCTGAAGCTCGTCCTTAGGAACTAATAGCTCCTCATCTGCATGCAAGTGTGGCTCCCTCTCAAGTGAACACTTCATGGCTTTCTCCTCCTGAAATTTGATATCCCGTCACACAACAGTCTTGCAACTGTCTGGAAAATACACATGATAGTTGTGGGGCGTATCAGTGTACCCCACAAATATCCCAACCTCTGCGGTCGGCTCCAGCTTCTTCCTGGCATCCTTCGTCACATGCATGTGGACAGGTGAGCCAAAAATCCTCAAATGGGAAATGTCAGGCCTCTTGCCAGAAAACGCCTCCTCTGGTGTACTCATGCCAAGTATCTTGTGAGGACAACAGTTCTGCACATATACTGTAGTATTGCATGCCTCCACCCACAAGTGAATGGGTAGGCCCTGATCATGAAACATCGCCCGTGCAGCACGCACGATCGTTCTATTCTTCCGCTCAGCAACCCCGTTCTGCTGTGGGTTATGGGGGGCTATGAGCTCTCTCCGAATTCCTTCTGCGCTGCAAAAGTCCTTGAATTCAGCATTGATGAATTCACCACCATTGTCGCTCCTAAGAGCCTTCACATGCTTCCCCGATTCCTTCTCAACCAGTGCCTTCAACTCACAGAACTTTGAGTATGTCTCGCTCTTCTTCTGCATGAAGAAGATCTAGCACTTTCGAGAGAAATCATCAACAAAGATCACATAGTACTTGTGCTTTGCTATCGAAGCTACTGAGAAAGGTCCACACACGTCTGTGTGGATTCTCTCAAGGATCATCATGGCGTGACTATCCTTCTCGTGAAAGGTGGCTTTCACAAATTTTCCTAAGGTACACCCCTTGCACTAATCTGACTGTGCAAGAGTGCCCTTAGGAAGCCTAGTAGAAATCTGCTGCAGTATCTTCAAAGCTCCATGGTGAAGGTGGCCCAATCTCCGGTGCCATAGCTTGCCATCATCCCGGCTCACCACTCCTTCCGCCTTGCATGCCATTACTGCACAGCCATCTACTTGCAACTGATAAAGGTTCTTGACTCAAACCCCTATCTTCCGGGTTTCTCCAGTTGTCTTACTGCGCAGGAAATCCTTTCCCTCGCTGAAGACAACATCATACCCCTTGTCTTTCAACATCGCCACAGAGATTAGATTCTTCATCAATCTTGGAACATGCAATAATTCCTTCAATACGAAGGGTTTACCAGACTCCCTCTAAAAGGAAATGGTACCGATACCGGTCGCAATGTATCTACCATCATCGCCCATCTCAATGTGCACTCCAAGATCTTTCTCTTCCAGATCTGAAAACAAATCCCGATCTCTGGTCATGTGAAAAGACGCACCATTGTCTAAGAACCATACTGATCCCATCACACTTGAGACCAAGCATGTGATCAATGAAAAATCCAGCTCAAACTGGGAGGCTAAGGCCTCTCCCGCTGCAGATCCAACAGCCTTCTTATTTTGCTTCTTCTACGGACAATTTGTGGCATAATGTCCGTGTTGGTGACAGTGAAAGCACTTCACCTTGGACATGTCTTGCTTCTTGCCTTTCGCACCAGACTGAGAAGCTTTCTTGCTCTTCCCCTTCTTTTCTTTGGTAGCCAAAGCACAATTTTCTTCATCAGATGCCTTTGATGAAGATCCGTCCCTGGTGCTCCGACTTATCTCCTCTTGCATGAGATCCGACCAAAGTCGCTCCCATCCTGGAAATTTCTCCCGACCATTGACATAGTCTTGATAGGAATGCCAACTCTTCGGAAGACCAAGGAGAGCCAGGTCCACCAAGTCCTCATCATCGACAGTCACCCACACACTTCCCAGCTCATCCTTGCATTGGGTGAACTTCGTGAGGTACTTGGCGATACTGTCACCTTTCTCCATCTTAATGTTTCTGAGTTTATCCTTGAACGCCAACTTCCTCTAGTCGCTCTTGTTTTGGAATAGATCTATCAATGCTTTCCACATCAAGTATGGAGAAGCTTTTCCATGCAGGCTAGATACAATGTGATCCTTCACGCCCTCCAACAGAATCCTTCGACATTTCGCCATCTTATTTTGCCAAGCCTCAACTTGAGCAGCATCAATAGGCTTTGGGACCTCAGCATCTATGAACTCCTTTAGCCCGTTATCATCTAATACCGCCTCCATTCTGTCCTTCCATGCAACATAATTCGAACTTCCCTCAAGGGCATACTCGAGTCACAATCCGTTGAAAGACATTTCAACTCCGGCACCAAGAAAACAAACTGCTGCAAAATTCGAATTCCAAGCTCAAAACTCAACTGCTTCTGGATCTGTGAGAACAAAGTATTTCTAGCATAGAGATCGACTGTAGGGGTGTTTACTGGATATATCACCTTTCAAAGAAAGGATGGATCCAGAGGCTACCTAGCCCGCTTACAGACTCTGTCTACCGAAATAAATTGTAATCACTGTAATAGATCCGATGATCAATTCTCGCTCTGATACCATGTAGAAATTTGAATAATTTGCTGAATTATTCACCTAGATTATCCTGATTACATACTATTTAATCTTCATGCATAATACATAACCTCTTCTACAATTGATCATCAATATGCGGAAATAGAAGCAGTTGCATGCGCACATAAACAAATAATCAAGCACACATTTAACACAGTATGTACTGGGGAAAGCAATAGCTGAAAACCCCCAACTATCTGTATATTATAATGATAGAGAACATGTAAAAATACATAGCACAAAGCTCTCATAGCTCTCAGCAATATCTCACATGCTACACATAAACTAGCACGGAAGCTGAACAAGTCACAGGTTCAAATCTCCTCCACAAGTCTACCTGCCTCTACTGCGCAATCCAAGATGAATAATGATGAGATACAAGTTCGAATCCACCTGGCTTGTACTACGCAATCCTCATTGGAAATCTCAATCCATGTGTGTGCAAATCTCATGCACATCCATAGTCATAACTGATAGTAGACTCACCCCTTCACCCACCTCTAACACTGGTCTCCACTGAACTGTCCATGCATTGCAGTTAACTGATGTGTTCTTTAGTTGAATTATGAGTTAATAATTAGTGAATTAATTATTAATTAATTCACACCACTCATCACTAGTGTATTTATCATTTAGACTAAATACAACTAGTTCAACTAAGTTAAACCGAACACAACTCCACCAACTGTCTCATCAACTCCACCAAACTCTGCCACATGAGTTCTAACTGAAGTCAACCATGCAATAGCTCAACTAACCCTTAGGAAAAGCGTATTTCTTCTGTCAGCTGCATGTGCCACATCCAAGCATCAAACTGAAGTGCTCCAAGAGGATAAGATAATGTTTATAGTCTAAATATTATTAAGGGTTAATAATATTTGACTGTTCTATTTTTAGCCCGGCAGTCTAAAAATAGAAACCGCTCAATGTCTAAAAATAGAGGTCCATATATTTTTACCAACTCGACCAATCATCCATAAATAGCATCCTGCAACTCATAGACCATGATCCATATGTCTAAAAATAGACATAGTCTAAAAATAGACTTTGCGCCAAAAATAGCCTGCGGGCCCACTTAGTGAAGGCGACTTCTTTTCACTAAGCTCCATCATCTTGTTGCATTTTCAACAAAAAAACAACACTACTTCACTGCACCAAAGGGAAATATGGTAAAGAATATCAGTATGAGGGAGCCCTAGCATTCAAAGGTACAGTCAAAGGTCTTTAAAATGGTCAATACAAAGAAAGCATGAGGTAAAGTGCCTTGGGAGGAAATCATGCTAAGCATAAGTCACTGTTGAGAAAGTGAAATGTCAAACTCCAGAAGGGACTAAAAGACCAAAAACCCTGTGTTGTAGGCACCTGCAGAAAATCATAAGTGGCCAAGGTAACACATGGCATGATATGGTTTCTTAAAACTCTTTTTCAAAACAAATATGTTACTACCTAAAAAATCAGTAAGGAGGTAACAGGACATGTTTCAGGTCACCTGCAACCAAAAATGCTAAAAGGGATAAGAAAAATATTTTCAGTTTGTCCAAAGCATGCCAAAAAATTTTGAATAAGTGCCCATAATTTCAAAGGTAAAAGAGATGAAAAAGACATCTATATCCTTTCAGCCAACTATCACCACAAAAGAAGAAAAGGTGTCTTGAAAAATATTTTCAAAAAAACCCTTGCAAAATATATAAAGGTTATCAGTCAAATGACAAAAAGATTGAAGAAACATAGTAAAGCGGGTTTATAGGTTTGATTTATTTTTTCAAAAGGATATAAAGGTGTCTCAATCTTCATTTCAAGCTCATTTTCACTTGGTGGAGAAAAGAAAAGCTTCAGCAGAAAAAAAGTGTTTTTGACTATTTTCTGGGCAAGTTTGTTGGTGCTGCGCAAATCACCGGTGCTACGAAAATACAGGCAGACATTGCGCTAACCGGCCCTTCGCCTATTTAGAATAGCACGACACTGCGCTAATCATCCCCATCACTATGCAAATCCCAGGCACTACACAAACGCAGGCTTGACTCACCCAGAGACCGGCAAACACTGCCCCCGCTTGGTGCTGTGATAAACATCGTGCAGGCATGCCAGCACTACGCAAATGGGCCAACCTGATAGCATGGGAAATGCATTGCACAAATGATAGGAGCCTCCAAAACAAGAAAAAACTTGCCTCAAGCTCAAATTTCATCTTCCATTTGATTTCCAAAGGTTTACAAAGAGCCAAAAAATGGTAAGTAACCTCCTTTACTTGTCCCCAAAGCAATTTTCCATAAATTTTAAGTATTTTGGGGTTTTAATTTTTCAAGCCCTATGTGAGATAAACCCTAAGTCCTGCATGCAAAGGAACATTTATTTTTAAACCTCCTTGAAACCAATTAATTTCATGTAAGGGTGACTGCAATCCACTTTTGAGAAGGCCTCCTAAAGCTATAAGGCAACTAAAAACTAAGAACCATAGCCTCCACACAACTCATTCTCCAAAGTTGACTCCATCACCTTTTTCACCTTGCTTCACCAAACCTAATTTTTCAAACAACATCCCCAATCACAATTTCAGGAGCTGTGAAAAATAGTAGCAGTGATAAAGGTAAAAAGCCTTTAATACCAAAACATAAGGGAGGAAAAGTGAATAGATTGGAACCTAAAAGCACAGTGGCCATTACCTCCTCTCCTAGGATCCTGTCATGTTTTTAGAATGCAAGATGTTTTCAATTTTGTGAGAGGATCAAACAAGTGAAGAGCCACCCTGAGCTTACAAGGCTCCTCATTCTCAATTTACATAATGAGCACTCAAGCCTTGTAGGAGTGGATTTTTAGATCTCAGCAGGTGTAATCTCTGAGGCCACAGGTATCCCAGCTGTGGGTGAAAAGTGGTTTAAAAAGGGAAAATTGGTCAAAGACTTTTTAGAGCCATTTATCATAACAAGGTATAGAGGAGGAAGTAAAACAATTTTCCCTCTCTCACACCTCAAACACAGATTTTCATCCTTGATGTTGGTTATCATGAAATATTTCACCTGTGAATGGAGGTACTCCGGGCTCTATACCTATCATGTTAGAATCATGCATTTCACAGGGGTTAAGGTGCTAAACTTACCTTAATATCTCTATAGGAGCATTAAAAAAATGTCTTCTATTTTTCGAAGGAGGAATCACCCACAACAAATGCAAAGCTTGTTCCACCATTCCTTGATCAACACTATGGTATTACATCAGTTGGAGCAGCAAGGTATACCTTGGGATGTTTTCATAACCCATGAAGTCTTTACAAACCCACATCCTTTTCATCAACCAAATCTTCCTTCCTCATCTACACAAGTACCCTCACCACAGGCAAACCTCCCTTCTTCTCCTTATCTTGGTGCATCAGGTGAAGCAAGAATTGGCAATAAAGAATCACATGAAGATCAAGGTGAAGGTGATGAAATCAGTGAGGCAAAGACAGAAATTAATGAGGAAGAGCAAGAAGGAAATGATGGTGAAGAGAAGGAAATGAGCATAGCAGTAGTGAGGACAAAAATAGTGACAAAGGATGAAGAAGAGGCAGAGCAGGAAGATCACAGTGAAGATGAGTTTGATGACAATGTTGGAAACCAAGAAGATCATGATGAGGCAGAGTCCATGAAAAAAAATGATGAACATAAGGATGAGCTAGCAGATAGTGAGCAAGAGGTAGCAGACATGGAAACATATGATGAGGCAAAAACAGAATTTGAATAATAGGAAAATGACAAAGAGGATGGCCCTGATAGGACAAGCAGTGAGAAACATGATAGCCAAGGAGATACTCATGATAGTAATGAAAGATGTTATGACATTCATGACACCAATCAACCTCCTAGTGAACATGAGAAAGACAACAGTACAAGAGACGATGAAGAAAAGGACCCTAGTGATGAACAAAACAAAAGTGAAGAAAGTGAATAGGTTGATAATAAAATTGAAGACCAAGATGACAGTGCAGAAGGAAATAAAGAAAGTAATGATGATGATGGTGTTGAAGGTCAAGAAAGAAATGATCAAAAAGAGCATGGGATGACTGATGGAGATCATAGTGAAGATGAAGGAGCTGGTGACAACACCAAGGATCACATCCATGATGAGGACACTTCCAAAACCAACATCACTCCTCTTGCAGGCACATACTATAGAGGGCCAAGGCAAGTGTTTGCTGCCTCCAAAAGGCAAGGGACCTTTCCATCTGCATCAACTCCAAGGTTTGACAAGGGCAAAGAGAAGATGGAACATGTTAATAAAGGTAATAAAAGCAAGCTATCTACTCAAAAACCTCAATTCATTGACCTAGATAGTGATACCGAAGATAAGGAAATGGCCAGTAGACTGCTAATCCAATGCAAGGATGCACAAATCAAGGAGTGGGAGAGGGATTTTGGTATGGCTTAATACATCATTCAGTATTATAAGAATGAGCACAAGCACTTCAAGAAGATAAAAAGGGGTCTGGCCCTCCAGAAAAAGATGACAAAGTGTTATGCAAAGAAGCACAAGCTTGTTTGTGCCAAACTGAAGGAAACCCTACTTGAATTCCAAACGCTAAAGGATGCAAAAGAGCATGACAGCCTTGGATTTTTTGCTGAGGCTTCTCAACAGTTGTCCAAGACCCCTTAAGGGAGGTGTCCACCAATTTTGAGCATATTTTAAGCAATTTTTGCTTTTTGATATTTTTAAGGCACATTAGTGTAGCGTGTTAAGATTCAACAAGATGATGAGCTTAGTGAAAAGAGTCGCCTTCACTAAGTGGGCCCACAGGCTATTTTTAGCGCAAAGTCTATTTTTAGACATGTCCATCATATTCTATGAGTTGTAGGATGCTATTTGTGGATGGTTGGTCAAGTTGGAAAAATAGATGGACTTCTATTTTTAGACATATTGGGTGGAATCTATTTTTAGATTGCCAGTCTAAAAATAGATATGTCGAATATTATTAGCTCTTAATAATATTTGGACTCTAAACATTATCTTATTCTCTTGGAGAACTTAAGTTAAGTGCACAGATGTGGCACAACAGCTGATAGAAGGAATTATGCTATTCCTGAGGGTTTACTGGAGCTAATGCATTAGGACTTCAGTTAGAACTCATGTGACAGAGTTTGGTGGAGTTATAGAAGTAGTTGGTGGAGTTGTATTTAGTTTAACTCAGTTAGACTCAGTTGAGCTAGTTGTATCTAGTCTAATTGATTGATCCACTAGTGAGAGTGGTGTGAATTAATTAGTTAATTAATTCACTAAATAATAACTCATTAATCAACTGAAGAATACATCAGTTAACTACAGTGCATGCCATTTTCAGTGGAGACCAGTGGAGAGGTAGTTGAAGGAGCAAGTGTGACTATCAATTGTGACTATAGTGATGCATTGATTGCATCCAACACTCAGTGGAGATGCCAATGAGGATTGCGTGAGAAATTCTGGCTGAATTTGATTTAATTTAGAGCCATTCTTCAGCAGGGATTGTGCAGTAGAGGCAGGATAGTAGGTGGCAGAGATCGATGCATGGATTTGCAAGATTGGGCCTAATTAGTGTGTAGCGATTGTATTGTACTGAGAGCTTGATATGATCAGCTTTGTATGAGGATTGTTACATGATCTCTATGAAATATATTATATACAGATATTTGGGGTTTTTAGCTTTAGGCTTTCCCGTTAAATAGCTGTGTTAATGTGTGTGAATTTTTATGGTTTCATGTGTGCATTGCAATTAATTTAATTTCCGCATGTGATGATCAATAGTGGAATAGATTCTGTATTGTGCATGAAGTTAAAATAGCGTGTGATCAGGAGAATCTTGGATATATAACACATAATTTATATAATTTATACATGGTATCAAAGCTATATTGATCAGAGAAGATTGCAATTATTGAAGCGGTTGAGTTTTGTGCTGGTGGAATTTGAATTTGCTGCAGTGTTTTCTTGGTGTCAAAGTTGAGCATTCATTGAAATGTATTTAAACAAATTGCGATTGGATTATTCCCTTGATGGCAGCTCGAATTATATTGCATGGAAGGACAAGATGGTGGCGGTGCTGGATGATAATGGGTTGAAGGAGTTCATAGATGCTGAAATTCCAAAACCTGCTTTTAGCAATGTAGCCGCACTTGACGCATGGCAAAAGAAGACAGAAAAATGTCAAAGGATTCTGTTGGAAGGTGTGAAGGACCACATTGTGTCTAGACTTCATGGTAAATCTTCTCCATTATTAATGTGGAAAGCTTTGAGAGACTTGTTCCAAAGCAGAAGTGACTAGAGGAAGTTGGCGCTTAAAGACAAGCTCAGAAAAATAAAAATGGAGAAAGGTGACAGTATACGCAAGTACCTCACGAAGTTTTTCCACTGCAAGGATGAGCTAGGAAGTGTGGGGGTTACTGTAGATGAAGAGGACTTGGTTAGCTTGGATCTCCTTGTGCTTCTGAAGAGTTGGCATAGCTATGAGGACTCTGTCAATGGTCAGGAGAAACTGCCGGGATGGGAGCGACTTTGGTCGGATCTTGTGCAGGAGGAGATAAGGTAGGGTACCAGGGATGGATCTTCATCAAAGAATGAAGATGAAGAAAATTTCACTTTGGCTGCCAAAGCAAGGAAAGGGAAGGGAAGGAAAAATCCTTCTCAATCCAGTGCGAAAGGAAAGAAGCAGGACTTGTCCAAGGTGAAGTGCTTTCATTGTCACCAACATGGACATTACGCCACTAATTGTCCACAGAAGAAGAAAAATAAGCAGGCTGTTGGATCTGCAGCTAGAGAGGCCTTAGCCTCGCAGTTTGAGCTAGATTTTTCACTGATCGCATGCTTGGTTTCAAGTATGATGGGATCAGTGTGGTTTCTTGACAGTGGTGTGTCTTTCCATATGACCAGAGACAAAGATTTTTTTAGTGATCTAGATGAGAAGGATCTTGGAGTGCACATCGAGATGGGCAATGATGGTAGATACAATGCGACTAGTATCGGGACCATTTCCTTTGAAAGGGAGTCTGGTAAACCTTTCATATTGAAGGATGTCATGCATGTTCCAGGAGAAGAAGAATCTCATCTCCGTGGCGATGTTGGAAGACAAGGGTTGTGATGTTGTTTTCAGTGACGGAAAAGCTTCCCTTTGGCATAAAACAACTTTTCAAACTAGGAGGATAGGGATTCGAGTTAAGAATATTTATCACTTGTAGGTAGATGGCTACACAGCAATGGCAGGCAAAGAAGAAGGAGTGGTGAGCCGGGATGAGGGAAAATTGTGGCATAGGAGATTGGGCCATCTTCACCATGGTGCTTTGAAAATTTTGTAGCATATTTCTACCGGGCTTACCAAGGGGATGTACTTTGGGAAAATTTGTGAAGACCACTTTTCATGAGAAGGATAGTCGCACCTCGACGATCCTTGAGACAATTCACACAGACGTGTGTGGACCTTTCTCGGTTGCTTCAACAGCAAAGCACAAGTATCATGTGATATTTGTTGATGAATTTTCTCGTAAGTGTTGGATCTTCTTCATGTAGAAGAAGAGCGAGACATACTCAAAGTTCTATGAGTTCAAGGCGCCGGTTGAGAAAGAGTCGGGGAAGTAGGTGAAAGCTCTAAGGAGTGATAATGGTGGTGAATACATCTTTGGCGAATTCAAATACTTCTGTAGCAAAGAAGGAATTTGAAGAGAACTCATAGCGCCTCATAACCCACAGCAGAATGGGGTCGCGGAGAGAAAGAAAAGAACGATGCATTAGGTCTTTGCATGATCGAGCCTTCCCATACACTTGTGGGTGAAGCATGCAACATTGTGGTTTATGTACAAAATTGTTGTCCTCACAGAGTACTTGGCATGAGTACACTCGAAGAGGTGTTTTTTGGTAAGAAGCCTGATATTTCTCATTTGAAGATTTTTGGCTCACCTGTTTACATTCATGTGACGAAGGATGCTAGGAAGAAGCTGGAGCCGACCGCAGAGGTTGGGATATTTGTGGGGTACACAAAAACACCCCCACAATTATCGTGTGTATTTTCTAGACAGTCGGATGACTGTCGTGCGACGGGATATCAAATTTCATGAGGAGAAAGCCATGAAGTTGTCGCTTGAGAGGGAGCTACACTTGCATGCAGATGAGGAGCTACTTGTTCCTAAAGATGAGCCTCTGGATGTGGATCAACCACAAGAGGAGGTTCATGGAGTGGAAGAAACCACTCATGTAGTGCCAAACATCAGAGGGCAGAAGCGCACTACAGAAACTGAGCGACTGAATCTTGATGCAGCGCAAAATGTAGGAGCACCTACATCACAGCGTAGACAGAGACAGTCACCTGACCAATTTACTGGATACATAGCTCTGATGAGCAAGTGTATCGTGACAGAGTTATCCTTTTTCGAGGAAGCTGTGGAGGATTTCGCATGGGTAGATGCCATGGTGGAAGAGTATGATTTGATTGTCAGAAACAATGCATGGGAGATTGTCCCAAGGCCGGAAGGGAAATCAGTGGTAGGTTCAAGATGGATCTACAAAGTGAAGCAAGCTGCTGACGGGAGCGTTGAGAAGTATAAGGCAAGATTTGTTGCCCGGGGCTTCTCACAGATCGAGGGGATTGACTATGAAGAAACCTTTGCACCTATCGCAAGGTATTCTTCCATACAGACCATCCTTGCTCTCTAAGCGCAGATGGGTTGGCACATTCATCGGATGGATGTGAAGACTATGTTCCTCAACGGAGTCATTAAGGAGGAGATGTACATAGAGCAGCCTGAAGGATTTGAAATCTTCAGTAGTGAGTCGCATGTGTGCAGGCTCAAAAGAGCGTTGTATGGGCTGAAACAAGCACCTCGTGCTTGGTACACACAGATAGACAGTTATTTCACCGGACTTGGTTTCACCAAGAGTGAGGCAGATCCGAACCTATACCAGATTGTGGGAGAGGGTAAATTCTTGAACATTGTACTTCATGTCTTGATAATTTGATACTAAGTGATGAGCTGATGTTACACTCATGCAAGGCGAGATCTTGCAAAGGAGTTTGAGATGAAGGACTTGGGCCTCCTTCATTATTTCTTGGGATTGGAAATTTGGCAGTGGAAGGGTGGACTGTTTGTGTCTCAAGGCAAGTATGCCCGGGAGATACTAGAGAAGTTTCACATGCAAGGCTGCAAGCCTATCCACACTCCTCTTCCTAGTGGTTGGAGGAAAGAGGATGCTACATCGGCAGAGGTAGTGGATGCCACTGTTTATCGACAGTTGGTTGGTTCGCTCATGTATCTAGTAAATACACGACCGGACATATGCTATGCTGTTAACCAGCTTTCACAAGCTATGGTTAAGCCTACCAAGCTCTTTTGGAAGGCAGGCAAGCATGTCCTGAGGTATGTTAGGGGCACATCGGGATATGGATTGTGGTACAGACAGTCGGATGAGTTGAAGCTGCATGGCTTCACGGATGTAGATTGGGTAGGGAGCCCAACAGATAGAAAGAGCACATATGGAGGGATATTCAGTATCGGTTCTATAACATTTTTTTGGTACAATAGGAAACAAAGATCTGTGGCACTCAGTTCAGCAGAGGCTGAGTACATGGCAACAATTTTGGCTGCATGCGAGGCTATGTGGATGAGGAAGATCCTGCTCCAGTTGTTCGGTTCACACTTAGATCCTACTATGATATATTGTGATAATCATAGTTGCATTAAACTCTCGGTTAATCTATTATTTCATGATAGATCTAAACATATTGACATATGGTACCATCATATCATAGATTGTGTGCAGCAGAAGGTCATGTTACTTTCTTACATTCCTACGGAGGATCAGGATGTAGATATTCTGACGAAGGCGCTCACCAGGAGAAAATTCGAATACCATAGAGACAGGATCGGGGTGGCAGATAATCCCTATCTTTTTGATAGGGAGTGTTGAGATTCAACAAGATAATGAGCTTAGTGAAAAGAGTCGCCTTTACTAAATGGGCCCGCAGGCTATTTTTGGCGCAAAGTCTATTTTTAGACATGTTGATCATATTCTATGAGTTGCAGGATGCTATTTGTGGATGGTTGGTCAAGTTGGAAAAATAGATGGACTTCTAATTTTAGACATATTGGGCGGAATCTATTTTTAGATTGCCAGTCTAAAAATAGTCTAAAAATAGATATGTCGAATATTATTAGCTCTTAATAATACTTGGACTCTAAACATTATATTATTCTCTTGGATCAGTTCAGTTAAGTGCACAGATGTGGCACAACAGCTGATAGAAGGAATTACGCTATTCCTGAGGATTTACTGGAGCTAATGCATGAGGACTTCAGTTGGAACTCATGTGACAGAGTTTGGTGGAGTTATAGTAGTAGTTGGTGGAGTTGTATTTAGTTTAACTCAGTTAGACTTAGTTGAGCTAGTTGTATCTATTCTAACTGATTGATACACTAGTGAGAGTGGTGTGAATTAATTAGTTAATTAATTCACTAAATAATAACTCATTAATCAACTGAATAATACATCATTTAACTACAGTGCATGGCAGTTTCAGTGGAGACCAGTGGAGAGGTAGGTGAAAGAGCAAGTGTGACCATCAGTTGTGACTATAGTGATGCATTGATTACATCCGACACTCAGTGGATATGCCAATGAGGATTGCATGAGCAAGGTTGGTTGGATTCAAGTTCATTCAGAGCCATTCTTCAGCAGGGATTGTGCAGTAGAGGCAGGCTAGCAGGTGGCAAAGATCGGTGCATGGATTTGCAAGATCGGGCCTGATTAGTGTGTAGCGATTGTATTGTACTGAGAGCTTGACATGTTCAGCTTTGTATGAGGATTGTTACATGATCTCTATGACATATATTAGATACAGATATTTTGGGCTTTTAGCTTCAGGCTTTCCCGTTAAACAACTGTGTTATTGTGCGTGAATTTTTATTGTTTCATGTGTGCATTGCAATTGATTTAATTTCCGCATGTGATGATCAATGGTGGAATAGATTCGGTATTGTGAATGAAGTTAAAATAGTGTGTGATCAGGAGAATATTGGATATATAACACATAAGTTATATAATTTCTACACATATTTCAATTCTTTGATATTAATGAAATGAAGTTTTACTTTTGTTGCATCTCTGTGTTTATGTTTATATCTATATTCTATTGTGTTCTTTCATAATTATGGATCAGTGGTATCTGAGTGGTCTTCTCTTTATCTGTTTTTCTTTACATGTCCCCAACGAGGTCAGGGTATAAGGAGTTGGGGCTCGAACAGGTTGAACCTTTGCAAGATAAGCCTCGCAAACCCCAACAACCTCCCATTGTGGAATAAAATAAAGACGAGGGAGCAAGAGATCCTTTCAAAATATTTCTCAAGGAGGCCCTTGAAAAACATAGGAACGTGATGATGGATAAATTTGCGCAGATCCTTCGATGAATACGCACATGTGACACATATTCCTCCCACAGCCACTCTGCAGCTGCCATTCCTTTTAAGGTACAAGTTAATTTTTACATTCACATATTTTAAGGACAGATAGATATAGAGGTTGTAGGTAGATGGTTAAATATGTTAGAAGGATATTTTTCTGTTCATAAATTTTCCAATCGGGAAAATATTACTTTTTCACTCCTCAAAGTCGCCCCCATGTCAATAAATGGTGGGAAGCCTACTGTGAGCAGAAGGACGAGAGAGAATCCTCACCTTTTTCAACCTCACCCACTTGGAATCCTTTCTGAGATTCCATCAAGGAACAATATTACCCTGTCATGAGCTATGAATATAAATACATAAAGTGGACCATGCTATGGCAGGGATGGGAACAAGATGTGCCAAAGTTCACAAATGGTTTTCATCCCCTTCGAATGAAGCTGGGTATCAAGGATTTTGAGCGGCATTTGGTACTCAAGTACCTCAGTTTTTTACATAATTACATCGAAGACAAAATGGAGTTCTTGGACATCTCCTCACTTGATGCCTCCTATCAATATGTTGTCGATATTGAGCAAAATATTAAACAGAAGAAGCAAGACTTTGGATCTGTGAATCTGAAGCAACGGAAAGGCTTGCCCAAACAACAGAACAAAGGAAAATCCAAGTCAGGGCGAACCAAGACAACACGTCGAAGCCACAATCAAAGAACAAAACCATGAAGATAAAAAAGGACACATTAAAGTGGTGTGAGTTCCATAAGAGCCACATGAGTGAGTGTCGAGCCAAGCAGTCATTGGTGGCCGAGTTGAAGGCTTCTAAATCAGATGCATGTTGCGACTATAAGTTAGAACCCAAAAAGGGGAATGAAAAAGGGAAGAATATTATTGATGTAGATCTCAATACCACCATTTCCACCGCCAAGATCCAAAAGGATGAGCCCAAAGATCCATAGGAGAGGGAGCATCTCTTCCACTCACATATGTGGGTGAAGGGTTCTCCACTGCAATTCATTTTTTATGGCGAGATCCAACAAAACCTCATTTCAGTAGAGGTTGTGAAGTAGTTGGGCCTATCGACCACAACACTCCTGCAATCATACACCATCGAGTGGCTTCACCAAGGACGAGATATCCACATTAACCAAAAATTTCGCCTCCCTTACAACATCAAGCCCTTCACAGATGAGGTATTGTGTGATGTTGCTCCTCTTGAATTTTGTGATGTATTATTAGGCCAAACCTACTTTTGGAAGTGGCATGCTATGTATGAGTCTAGGCCTTGCACTATTATCATTAATTTGGGAAATAAGTTGTACATGATAACGGAGGTAACACTGCCTACCGTCATCTCTTTGATCACTACGAAGTAGTGCAATAAGATCATTTCCCGGACCAAGAAATTTGTTTTTATTATGATTCACCCTTAAGGAAAGAAGAAAATTATGGCCATGACCTCCAAATAGGGCTCCTTTTCATGACATAAAAAGATGGACAAGGTCGTGGATGAGTACAAAACACCTTCACCTCCCCTACAGGCGTACCTGTACATTGTCAGGTTAAGAACTCCATCAATATGACTCTAGGCACACCACTACCTAATGGATCAAACTATTGATGCTCTGTTATGGAGAATGATGAAATTAAGGGGTAGACTCAGGAGCTGTAGTAAAAATGGAACATCAGGCCTAGTTCATCACCCTATGGGAGCCTGATCATGTTGGTACAGAAGAAGGACAAGACATAGAGACTCTGTAGTGACCATCGAGCACTGAACAAGAAAATTTTCCAGAATAGGTACCCAATCCCATATATTGATGGCCTTCTTGACTAGCTCAAGGGGGCCAAATATTTCAGCAAGATTAACTTGAAGTCTGGTTATCACCAATTACCAATCGAGCCCTCTGATGTGTGGAAGATTGCCTTCAAATCAAAAGAGGGCCTTTTCGAATGGCTGGTCATTCCGTTCAGGTTGACGAATTCCCTTGCAACCTTCATGAGGTTGATGGATGACATCTTGTGACCCTTCACCAACTCATTTGCAGTGGTGTATCTAGATGACATTATGATATTTAGCCATATTTTGGAAGAGCACCTCCACCATATTTGAAAGATCCTCCAAATCCTGTGGCAACACAAGTTGTGTGAAAATTTGGAGATATGAACTTTTGGTATGACCCAAGTTCAATATTTGGGGTACATCATTGATGCTCAGGGTGTGCATGTGGACCCAACCAAGATACAAGTCATTCGATATTGGCCAGCCCCAACCACTCTAACAAAGCTCCAAAACTTTCTAGGTGTTTCCAACTTCTACCATAGGTTTGTGTTGGGGTTCTCTCATATCACTTGGCCTTTAATTCAAGTTACCAAGTGAGGATCAAAAGAAAGGTTCTTTTGGTTTGAATCCCAACAAAATTCATTTTTCGAGTTGAAGCATCGCCTCTTCTTTGCACCAGTGCTCACATTACCAGACCTACAACAACCATTTGAGATTGAGACAGATGCCTCAAACTATGCTATTGGTGCAGTTATTACTCAGTAGGGGCATCCAATGGAATATCACATTGAGACAATTTCAGACATAGTCTAAAAGAATCCCACCTATGACAAAGAGATATATTCCATTGTGCAGGCCTGCCGACAATGGAAGCATTACATTACAGGGAAGGAAACAATCATCCACATAGAACACTAACCCATATAGTTCATACAAACACAAGGGAAATTTCATAATGATTGCCATAAAAAATGGTCCACATACCTGCAACAGTTCTATTTTAACATTAAGTGCAAGAAGGGAAACACCAACAATATTACAAACTTCCTTAGTCAATTTCCTATCATGGTGTTGGCCAGTGCGCTTGACTCTTATGGGCACAAGACTTTGGGGTGGCCACATATTTACAATAGGGATTCAAAATTAGAAAACACATACCAAACACTCATGGAAGGCAAGCAAGATCCAAGTTTTCATCTCTAGGATGCAATGTTATGCCACTTGGGACACCTCTATGTTCCATCAAGCGAGAATTCCAAGATGATTTGGGAAGTGCACTATAGTCGGGTCTCTAGAAATTTTGAGGTAGAGAAAATAGTGGCAGTGATGACGAAGTATTTCTATTGGATGAAACTTCGACATAATTTTTGGAAGTACATTAGATCCTACACTTCCTCCACCATTTTCAAACCAACTATCAAGAATAAAGGCATATATA
Organism: Pinus albicaulis; assembly: GCA_034641835.2. NCBI lineage: Eukaryota > Viridiplantae > Streptophyta > Pinopsida > Pinales > Pinaceae > Pinus > Pinus albicaulis. The sequence continues at coordinate 962,490,335 of CM076581.1, read as the reverse complement.
CTCCATTTCCTACTCCTATTCATCTTTGGGAATCCATATCCATGGATTACATGTCAGGCCTTCCTTCTACCAAGCATGGAAATGAATGTGTTTTTGTGGTCCTCGACATATTATTTAAGATGGTCATTCTGGCGGCCTGTAAAAAGAGTATCACAGCGGAAGCCACTGCTAAAATATTCTTTGAATGAGTGTGAGTACGCTTTGGGATTTTATAGTTCATTATCTCAGATCAGGAAAATAGGTTCCCAGGTACATTTTGGTGAAGTCTTTGGTCGATGCTGGATACCAAGCTCACTAAGACCACAAATTTCCACCCCCAAACTTATGGCCAAATGGAGGTCATCAAGAAAATGATCATACACATTTTTCACATGTACATCTCGAAGAATCCATGCACATGGGATGAAATCCTTCCACATTTCAACCATAGATACAATAGATCTCTCCATAGCTCAAAAAGCCATAACCACTTTCAGGTGGGGTTGGGATTCCAACCACTATGTCCCAGCGATGTGGCCATACCATTTGAAGCTACTTAGGAAGATTCGACTCATGTCCAGTCCGAAGCTGACAGAGTGAACAAATTCATTGAGTTCATTTAGCACATCTTCTAGTAGATACATGACATATTGGACAAAGCCAATTCTAAGTACAAGCAACGACATGATCAACATCGCGTGCCACACAAGTTCCAAGTGGGCGACAAAGTTTGGGTACATTTGCAGAAGGAGCACCTCGCTAGTCCCTATTGATAATTTGGTAGGGAAGTGTTTAATTCAATTTACTTACTTGATAATTGCTTGTGTTATAATTTTTATGCTTATATTACTTAGATATTACTTAGATATTGTTCTTGATTAGCTTATTATGTTCTTCATCAAGAAAATTATCAAAACACAACAGACACATAATTTTGGCTCTTCATGCCAAGGCCAAAAATTCTCCCTATTGGAGATGAAAACCATCAAGTAATTCTTCTTATAGACCTTCAATTTACAAGTACCATTACCATGACCTAGACCCTTGTCTTCAATATGCCTCCAAGACCTTGTCACTGCTCTTCTTCGCTCTCCTCGACCTTCCCAATTTTTTCCTTCCTTTCTTGCATTTCCAACATTGTTACTTAGAGAATCTCGGTCTATATATTTATTAGCTCTTGACACATTCTTCTCGTCCTCCAAAAATATTTTATTATTCAATCCAAGGAAATCCTTCCTTCAACTTCCTTTCAACACCTTCCTATATTAATTACAACCCTAGATCACACTGTTACAATACTGAAATAGTCTTTGGCCTTCACTATTATTACAGGAGTGAGAGTGTAGACGTAGTCCGAATGAATGAGACACTTCTCGCACTAGTTTTATAAACTTTATCCTCGCTTCATATCCCTAAACACTTCATTGTATCCCCATTTTCTTATGTATTGTAATCCGCACATTCTATTTCAGAGGTATTCGAGTTACTTTTCATGACAACAAGCCCTTCCAAATTCGCACTACAATAGATCCTTCTCCTCACACTTCATCATATCCTTCTACTCACACTTCATCACATAACCTGATCCAAGTTTGTCCACATAAGTAATCGTAACTGATCTATCTATGTTTTGAGTGAATTCCACATGGGTATTTATAGTTGGTTGCCACTGGTAATTAGATGGCATAACCTATGAATATACATGTCTCCAATTTGAGCCAACTTGAGATTTCATTTACTGTTTTTTAGGCTGACTTAAACAAGGAGAATATTCATCATCTTTGAGATGAATTTCATGAGCATATTGACAAGGTATTGAGGCATACTTTACATTAATGAATGCCCTTTACAAGTGTAACAATCCTTCATATACATGACTCTAAATTATACATTTATGACAAGATGACAAAACCCCTAAAGACATCAATAAGAATTATTTAACCTATAATAAAAACTTCTTGCTCATGAAACCCATGACGCAAGTATTACAAAATACATTTTATTATTTTTTTCTTCTTCATTACATAAATTCATAATTACTAGTCATTATGAAGACCGAACCTAGTTACACTTAGCCCAAGCTAATGGGAATATACAATTTTGTTTCATTTTCCTGTTGCATGAATAAATGTGTAAAGGAGGACAATAAAAACTCCTAAAATAGTGAATAAATCAATGCCCCATGTGAACAAGGCTAAATCTGGGCTATCTAAATAAACAACCTCATGTGTGAAAGGGATTGAATCATTTGACTGGGTCAACCATGACCAAATAAACAGCGTTGTCCAGAAGAAGTGATCCACATTGATTCACAACGCAGTATTAGTTGGAGGTGGCACATGTGAAAGAAGCTAAATCATTGAGATGGTTTAGGGTTTTGCAAGATCTCAATCTTATAAAAGGAAGAGGAGGACAACATGAGAAGGTTTTTTATTGTATTATATTTCTGAATATATTGTTTGTTTAGACATATATCATTCTCTTGGTTTTTTAGCAAAGAATAGTGTTGTTTAGCACTGGTTTTTCCTAATCGGGAATCCCACCTCTTTCCTTGAGAGGCCTCTTGGAAGAGTATTTCTTGTCTTGTCCACTATCAGGCGGTTGGCCAAGCTTCATCTTACACCTACAACGTAGATCCTATTGAGGTTTTGGTTGTCCTTGTAAGTTGTAGCAAGTGGAGGCTAGATCTACTCAGATCTAGGCCATTATAGTGCCTCTTTCAGTGGGAAAGTCTTCTATCCCATTGGAAAGAGTGTATTGGTCCTTTGGAGCTGCATTTTTAGATCTTGGCATCAAACCAAACATGTACTAAGTCCTACATCACATTTTCCCTTCCAGATCTGTGTTTTTCTTGTAGGTACTGTTGCAGGGTGTTTTAGCACACCATTTGGGAAGCTCGGCTTCAAGTGTTGGGGATCTACCCATCACATTTTGATATCTATTGGAGAATATATAATGCATGTTCATATCAGATCTAATCTTCATACTGTTGTAAATTTCTGAATCACTGCATATTTCTGCAAACCTGTAACTTATATCTTAGATCTACTTCATGTACATGGTGTTTTTCTCAAAACCCCTATGGGGATTGAAAGAGGAGCCTATATAGTGTATGGATATATCATAGATATGATGTTTCATGCACTTATATGCTCTAGATCTAAATTGTAATCTTCAGCTACTGTATGCTCTATAAAATAATGCTATCAAGCCTTTTGCAGTGAATACATGTGATTGCAGCACCTCTTTTTGAAGGTTTTCTTCTATTTAAGTCTTCTATTTCCTATTATACATTGTATGGGCCTCACTATAAATATTATTTGCTGATGTATCTGTAAATATTAAGCTTCCATATTGGGCTCCTACTTTTATTTGGTTGAACTGCGTTATTTCTGAGCAGTATTGTTTAGTATTGCTGCTTGTTCCCATTTGGGGATACTACAGTGGAATCAGAGCGATCATCTTGGCACAGCCTGTGCTTTCTAAGAAGCCAATATGTCTTCAGAAGAAGAAGAGCCTCTTATTGACAGAGAGAAGAGGTAACCTAAAAGAAGACAAAAGAAATTTTATTACACAAATGATGATAGAGACAAGGGTAAAGCCCCTAAATCTGGAAGTAATGTAGAAAAAAAGGATTTTCCTAAGATCCTTTTGAGAGCCATGAAAGATCTTGCTAGAGAGATCAAAGAGATGAGAATGGACAGAATCAAAGAGTCTCCTAAGATATTCCATCTTGGAGAAATCTCTGACATGTCTCATCACTGGAATGATCAACCAGTGCACCAGCCACAAACTTCCCAATGCTCTACCATGCCTACCTTTTGGCTGTGGGAAATAAAGGGTTTCAAGAGCAAGAATCCCTTGAAGACTATTTTGAAGAGTATGGGTCTCAAAATTAGAGATTAAAATATCACTTGAGTTTTCAAGGGTTCTGCCACCTGAAGGACAAGAGAAGACCAAGGCATCAACATAGAGATGGTGGATTCACTCAGAATCATGATCAACATCACTCTATGGGAAGATTATTTCTACCCAATTTTGATGGTTCATCCAAGTGTCCTGCCAAGGCACGGGTAGAAAAACTTGACATCTACTTTCAATTGAACAAGGTCCCAGAGATGGAAGCTATCAAGATTGCAGCGCTACACTTTGAAGGTGAAGCACATGACTGGTGGTGTTAGACTCCTATACCAATAGGTGTCATTTTTCATGATTGTCTTGATTGAACTATGGAATATGTTCAAACCTTTTTCTTGAGCAAAGGTGTTCCATATTCTTAAAAAACCAAAAAATCAAAAAATTTAAAAAATGTAAAGAGGGTATACCCTAAAAGAAAAATCAAAGGGTAAGAAAAATAAATTGGTTAAGAAAATGAAAGAAATGAACCCCAAGAAAAAAATAGACCAAGGAAAGTGTGCAAATCCAAATGCCACTACTATTTCATTTTTGTAATAAAGCAATTGTGTGCAGCTTGTCAAACTTATGCCACAATTTATGAAGAGTCAAACTGTTTAAACTTGACTCATTCATTTTTCAATTTCATGTTGTAGAATAGAGAATAAATATCTGACCAAATAGTTTAATCTTGGCAGATAAGTAGATAGGTAGAGTTAATAAAAGGTGCTCAACGGTTTAATCTAAGCCCTTGGATGTAATAAGGTTAGAATTAAATAGATTTTCATGTAAAAGAAAAAGGATATTGAAAAGGGTTTGCCATTCCAAGTGCACCCTAATAAAGGAGAGAAAATGGTAGTGTAAAGTAGGTAGGGGTAGGTAGATGGTGTTGCAAAGTTTCATGTGATGAATGATGGTGTTAAATGTGTTTAATCTTCTACTTTCATCACAAATTGCAAAGGAAGGTGCTACATTGGAAAATTCACAGAAAGCAAAGTCAAAATCATTAACTTCCCACATCACTTTTTCCCTAAGTTTTTACTAATTTCCCCAAAGTGCTAAGGTATTTGGAGATCAAAGGGGCTCAAGGCATTTCCTTGACTTTTGGAGGGACCGGACCCTCGGCCTAATGATCAAAAAGACCTAAGTACTTGAAATTATTTATCATTATGATCATTCACCTTTAATATTTTCCTAAGTAAAGTCCAATTTTACTTAGGAAAATCATGCCATATTTCATAAAATCCCCTCAAAATCACTTGCTATTCTATGTTTAAGTGTTGAAATTGAGATGATGTAATTTACTTCAATAAATCTTCACTTTCCTAGATTTGTAAATTATTTTGAGTCTACCTTGTCCTTTGTCATATTAACTTCTGATGTATTTATTAAATCCCTAGTAAAAAGTCCTTATCCTATAGTACTTAACTCCTTTTATCTAATATCCCAAAAAGCCATCTATTAAGATTTTAACTAAAGTATTTATTTCCCTATGCATTTATAAAAAACCCACATTATGTGCGCTTTGGTTAAAATATATCATTATATAATATTCCCGCCCTTATGATAAGTTAATTATATTGGTTAATTTATCATATAATAAAAAACATATATGAAAAAACTTTAAACATATGGTATATATGTTTGACACAAAAATTAATAAACCCGAAACTTCGGAAGTAATCCCATTTCCCCAGTACCCGACGCTTTAACTCAAGTTAAAAATCCCGTTATTTATTTCATTCTCCAAACTTAACTCGAGTTAAAAAGCCAAAGTCTCGCCGCACCCCGATCATTCATAAAACCAAGGGATTAATTAATCAGTTGGATTAATTAATAACCAGACCTCCAACCAATCAGAAGCCGCCCGGGATATTTAATTAAACCATAACTCTTTTGGGCCCGCACGTTAAATACCCCTCCATCTGCATGTCATATTATCCGTCTGATCGCTCATTCCCAGATCGACGGCCCGCTCCAATTCCGCTAGCCGTCCCTCGTCGGAACTTTAACGCGTGGGGGCACGATGGTTTAGGAATAGTCCTCCGACCACGTGTCCGTTGATCAATGGAATCGCTCCCTCCGCGTTTAAAACCACCATTTCCCATAAGCGGTGTGGAAATTACCGCTTACCACCCGACCCCTGCCACATGTCATCCCGTACCTCGATGACGTCATTCCTCGATAAAATAAAAATCCCTTTTGACTTTGTAAATAAAACAAATTTCGTGTTTTTTCTGTCATTTTCATTGCTGAAAGCGACTGTGCCTTCCACTGCGAAATTCAAAATTTCACTGAAAATTACTGTTCTATCCAATTTCGCTCGAGAATTCCGCCGGACCAGTGTTCAAGCATCTTCTTGCCACCACTTGATACCTGTTAAATCCCAGTTTGCCTCCGAAAACAGGTATTTATTCTATTGCGCTCCGAACTTTAAAAGAAACTCTGTGTTCCTTGTTTTTCCACTGGATCAGTGTTAAAATCTTATCGCGAAGATCATTCCCTAATTTTTAAAACTGTGAATTGTTCCCCCAAACCTGCAACTGTGCCAATTTCCCTCATTAAAACTAAAATCACGTCATTTCTGTGAATAAAACCCAGAAACTTCCATTTTGAATACACAAGAACCAAAATGGAAGCTCCGGCAGCCCTGAATGTAACCCCATTGAATGCCCCTCACAGAGAGTTAGAATATTTACCATTACTGGATAAAGACTTTCAAATTAAAGATTTGGTTTTCGATGAAAGTCCCCTTCGAAGCTATTGTCGCTGCAGAGACGATTATTCGAAGGGTCTAGATGTCATTGGGTTGTGGGAATCCAATTTCCCAAGATATCTTATCCCCTCAGTCCATATTTTCCCAGAAATCATCCACTACTGTCGTTCCAACTATGATTCGACTCAAAGGGCAGTGTTGTCTCCTGATCAGAGTATCCTTTTCCCCATCACTCCTTAGGCCATCAATGCAATGCTCCATTTTGAACCTGATCAAGATCTTGCTCCTTTGTCCATGGAAGAACTACTTGAAAAGTCTGCCCAACTGTCCCCAGAAAAACTAAAATGCATTTGCCAGACTTTTATGTTTCCTGAACATCAACCTAAGGGGTCCCCTCCATATGGTTTTGCTTATTTTAATAAGTTGGGCAGACTCATCCTCAATATGATATCCTTTATTATGGGTTTCAATACAAGTGAATATGTTGATGAAATAACCTTGGTATTGTTGTCTATCTTTACTCCTGGGCAACCTCCTGCAGTAAAATATGATTTTTCATCCTTCATTTCCAATAAAATCCATGACCAGTTCATGAGGCTAGATAATGAGAAAGTGTTCAAATATTCCTCAGTTATTTACCATCTCCTCATCTATTATCAATCACATAAGTTCCATTTCCCTATTAAAAAGCTTGATGCCAAGGGAAACCCTAGATCAGTTATTTTTTGGTCTGCCATAACTCATTCTTCTTATGATTCTCCCTATTCTTATGCTGAGTTCATCGATCTTTTTGTATATCCTGCAACTACCTTGTTGACAGGAATTCCCCCTCCAAGGCTTAGTAATGAGATTAAGAAGACTTTGCAGCTTTCAAGAACATATAAAGTTGGGGATTGGTATTTATACCAAAATCATTCAGTCATCAGAATATATGGATGTGAAGTGCATCCATTCAAGTTGCCAAAATATGTGCCCATGAGACTTTTTGCCTTGGAATATTTCAGGCAAATGAATAATTCTGATATGATTCATTTTTGTAGTGTGAAAAAGAAAGCCCAACTCAGGATTAAAAGTCAATTAGGTCCTTTCATCTGCAACTCTAGGGAGGCCGAGCGAGAAGCAGAATATATACTACAAAACCATTGCAAGTTCCAGAGTTTCCATTGGGTTCCTTATGACCCATTTGGTTTCATCTGTGATAAAAGAATGAAGAACAAATATTCCCCATATATTCACCACAGGATTCCTGATATAGAACAATATGCTAACCAAGATGAATGGGTGGAAGGAACACTAGTTGAGCAAGATAATGAAGAAGACAATAGAAACAACATTATGAAAAATATTGAGAAAGAGTTTGACCTAGAATCTTTTAGTCAAGTGCAGGTACCTCAAATTGGCACCTCTTCAGCAGGAAATCTCCAACAGGGGTTACAGGAAGAGAGTCTATCAATTGCAGTAGAGTCTAAAGGTAAAGGGAAAGAACCTGAAATACAGGTCATTGAAACTTTTGTCATGGCAGAGAAACCTCAAACCTCCAAGGCACCAGATCAGACACAGGTTTCTCCTACTCAAGTAAATCATCCTGAAGTTTCAGAATTACAAACTCCATCTAATATGGAAATAGGTAAGAAAATACAGGCTCCAGATCCTACTCCTCCCAAAGAGTCCTCAGAGCTACATCAAGCCAAAAAGCAGAAACCCGATCCACTTCCAGATGTGGAAATCATTGATGAAATGTTTGATGATGGAAGAGAAGATAGTCAACTAACTAGCACAGTAAGTGAAACACATACAGGCCACAAAGGAAAAGAATTGCAAAAAAAGTTAAGTACTGAAGTATCTTCTTTTAAACCACCAAAAACAGATACAGGTGATATAAAAAGAACTTTCATTAATATAAAGGCAAAGAATGATCCATTGAGAATGAAGGTTTATGATCAATATCTGAAAATGGCTCCACATAATCAGGAAAGGTTAATGTCAGCATTTGACATTCAACAAGGCAAAATGATGATGAGTCATTTTAAATCCAAGGTGCCCAAACCCATGACAGCAGCTGATTATATTAGGACCAATTTTGAGGTCCTGGCAAAAGACATTCATCCCTTGGACCAGATAGAGCTGCATAAACAAACTGGGGAGATGGTATATTCCACTCTTACTGATAAGGCCATGGCAGCCCTAAGGCTGCAAGATTCTTTAAATAACACAAGCACCCAATTGCAAATTGAAAAGGCCTCTTCTCAGGCCAAAGATAACAGAATAAAGTCTCTGGAAGACATAATTATTAGTTTGGGTCACAACCCCAAAGATATCAAAAGCATTGAGGCAATAATCAAAAAGAAAGATGATGATATTGTTGTACTAAGAAAGCAGCTGAAATTACCAGCATCAAGACATCCCCAGACCCAAGAAGTTTTGAAGGAGAATTCACAGGAAGAGATAATGGAGTTGCTCTTAAAAATGACTGAGCAACTGAGTGAAACAGAGAAAGAATTGGAACAAGCTTTACAAGAGAAGGAAGCTATCATGCAGGCATCAATCACAAAAGCTACTACAACTACAGGTACTACAACAACAAATCAACAAACAGAATCAGCACAGGTAGACACTTCTGGTTTAAGTTCTGGTAAAACAAATGGAAAGTTTAAAACTCAGGGTCACAGAACTTAAAACCACAAAATTGCAGTTAGAAAACTTGGAGCAGAAATATGATATGTCCAAAAGAACTGTTGCAGATAATACCAGGGAAATTAAAAGATTGGAAAAATTGGTTAAGGCTTTAGAAAAAGATCTTTCATTAGAAAAACCTTTGAGAGAAATAAACGAAATTCTTTGGACTAATATAATTGATTCAATAAAAAGTATTTGGACTTTTGTTCAAACAATCTTTGAACAAAATGACTTGATCAAAGTAGCTCAGGAAGAAATAGCCAAAACAAGAGATGAATTAAAGAACAGACCTGAGCAAGCTAGTCAACTTATACAGTTTCTGAACACACGGACTAAGCAACATCTTTCAAAGTTAGGAATTGATGACAGGACAGGCACTATCTTAGAAATAAAAAGAGTTTTTACCAAAAGAACTCTTATGCAGAATTTGGAAAGGAAGTGCTCAGATATGCTAGAAGAAATCAATGCTTTTAAAGGGAAATTTTAGGTTTTATTAGACAATGGGTTACCCAGTCCTATGCTAGCAGGTGACAAGATAATGGACCTGGAAACCTATGTTACTAAAATAGACATACATGCTCATAACACAACTGTTATTTCTATCAATGCATCACAAGCAACATTGCCAATAGGGAGGAATCTCTATGATAGATTGAAGAATTTGTTTCATCTGGAGCATGAAATAAATTATTTGTTCCCTAGTCAGCCCACTTTTTACAGATACACAGAGGCCGATGAGACATTGAGAAAACTTAAAAGAACCGTAATAGCAGAAGATCAATGGTGGGACGACTTATTGGAAATTTTGTAAAATTTATCTTCAGACAGAAAATTTGATCTTTTTACCATTATGTAAAGGATAAATAATGAGCACAGATTAAAGAGTATCAGTTGAACAGGTTAAAGAGTATCCGTAGAAACAAAGAGTATCAGACAAGCAAAGGAATTACTCAAAGGGACAGCATCAAGCCCTATTATAGCACCTGCCTCCAACACATCCACAAAGGAAGGAAACAGCACATCAGCAGTTACTTGTTATTCTGTCTACGAGACCATTTGTCTCCTTTTTATTGTAAATTACTCATTAGTCACCCTAGATTATTGGCTAGGTTAGTGTGAGATATTTTCAATCATTTTTTGTATAAATAAACCCTCAAAGAGAGTGTTGAGGGTGGATTCTATTATTTGGATGTGACATTGAAGTTTTTGGAATAAAAAGTGTTTTGGAGAAATTTATTTGTGGCTTACTGGATGACAATTTGAAGCTCAGGAATTTTTGCAGGATTCATGTGTCGGACTGCAGTTCAATAAGTCTTTCTACCCTATGTCTTAAGTTTTATATCCGTTTATAATATCATTGTGTCCATTTCTGAATAGTTAACATAAAGGATTGAATCAGAATTTACTTAATTGTACTCTGATTTCAGATGTGATTATTCTTAATTTTTTCCTCTAAATTGGTTATAAGCATGAATTCTTAAATGCTTTTGCTTTGCTAATTTAAACATTTTTTATTACTATAATAAAGAATTCTTCATTGCTCTTTGTTTGTAGTCATTTCATTTCTTTCTTTTGAACATGGTGAAAGATTCTTAGCTGCCTTTCATCCCTTCAAAATCATCCCATCCACTTTAAATTTGAAGGATTGTTCTCTGTCTGGCTATCTTGCCCTGCAAAGCCATCTTGTGTGTAGAATAGAAATCCAGTAAAGCCATCCTTTGACTCCATAGCCCAATGGACTGAAAATCTTCAACCTTGCCCCTAGTTTACGGATTCCACCATTTTCAAACAAATTCTTGGACTTATAACTAGCCTAAAACCTTCTAAGAACAAAGATAAATTATAAAGAGTGAGCCCTCTCTGGATGCAGATTGGCTAGATTCTGCATCTGAAGGTTGGTTTGTGGTTACCTCGGGTATACTTTCCTTTTCCACAACTTCAAGGAAAACCTGAGTGATAACATAGTGGCGACCATACTGGGGACCTGAATCATTTTTTGTTAATATTGTTCACTTGTAAGCTACAGACAGAGTCTGAAGATCAGCCAGGTAGCCTTTGAAATGCTTTTGCCCTACAACTGCATAGTAAATAAATGCTGCTTCAGTCTATCTCTGATTTAGCTTATAATTTGAACCTTACTTTCAAATGTTTAATCAGACTCTCTAGTTTAATATAATCTTTGAGAAAATTTTAATCATAAATCATTATTTCTTAAAGAATTTATAGAAGTTGTATTTTCATTTCAATTAAAACTAAAAAACCAAAAACATATATCATCTAGGAAAACTGGCTTCAGAAAGGACTCGTCATACAAGGTCAAATCCTGACCCCAATCCACCACTAATTTTTGAAAATCCAAATCTGATTCCTAAGATTCTTAGAAGACAAGGAAGTCAAGAAAGTTCTGAAAGAGGAAGTCAAGAGAGTTCTGGTAGTTCCAGACCTCTTTCTAGATCACAGTCCTGCCCTGTCAATATAATATATTTTGACGAAATCCCTTTGGATGAACGATTTGAAACATCCTTATTTGTGAATTTTTCTGAAACCGAATTATCAAGATTAGTTCCAGATCCATTGTTTTTTGAAGATTTGCAATTCAGATTTGTTTCATATCACCTTGAGAGACATTTACAAAACTCCATTTCATCTGAACTGACCTTTGAAGAAATTTCAAACGTTTCTGTGATTACCGAAGCTTCCCCAAGTTCAGTTACTTTTTCTCAAGCTTTTCAAACACCAGTCACCCCTTCTACTTCTCCACCTAGACCACCACCACCTATTATTCCATTACCCCTTCCAATGGCCAATAGATATGCTCCTTTATAGTTGCCAGCCAACCCTGCAGCTTTGCCTCAAGATTATCAGAGTAAGATCACACCTTTTGATGGCTCAGGTACTTACACAGCTCAACAACATACCAAAAGGATGACTGATTACTTTGAATTTTATGAAATTGATACTGATGATGTCCGAATGAGAATTTTTGTTCAAAGTCTTACTGGGGAAGTTAGGACATGGTTTAGAGCCCTTACTCCAAACAGTATTGCTGATTTAGTAGCTTTGTATAGGGAATTTTTGAATAGATGGGAGAAGAAGAAAGACCCTCTTCAGATCTTATCGGAATTTGAAAAACTAAGGAGAAGACCTAATGAAATAGTGCAAGATTACATAATAAGATTCAATGAAGCATATAACGTTGTTCCCCAGAACCTCAGACCCCCACCTGACTCTGTATTGGTCAAATTTCCAGATGGTTTTGACTCTGACATAGCCTATTCTCTCAGGGAAAGAGCTCCCCAAACCCTAGAAGAAATGCAAAGCATTGTAGTTAGTGTGGAAGCAAATCTTATAGAAAAACGATCTAGAGCTAGGGCCGAAAGAAGAATGCCTCTGAATGAAGAACCTTTAGCTTTTGAAAAAAAGCTGGATGCAATCATTAAAGGTATGGAAAGATTAGGAGACAGAGTGGAAACAATCGAAAGAAAATCTACTGGTGATAATATTGTGAGAAACCCAAACTTTAGAATAAATCTGAACCAAAATATTGGAAAGAATGTCCCTGACCAAAACATCAGGCCACCTTTCCAAGAAAATTTTGTTGAAGGCTCAACTTCTGAAGAACCTACAGAAGATGTAGAAATAAATAATGTAACTGAAGACAAAAATGAACCAGAATTTTTCCTATCCCAGGATGATCAAGAGAATCACATCCTTGAAACATTCCAAACTCATTCAGGTGAGACTTTTGATTTTAAGGAAGGCTATGACACAACAATTTATGAGGTTCATAAACAGTACAATTTGAGAAGCAGACGGATTGATGTGCCAGAGAATAGCAAACAGAAAACTGCAAAACAAAATGTCAAAGGTAAAGTTAACATCCCTCCTGTACAAAACATTCCTCCTGTACAAATTCTGCCTAGGACAACTCCTAACTCTTCAAATCCAATAATTGAAGATGTTTCTGATAACCAACTAAACAATAAAAAATAATCTAATACTTTTCCTCCTGTAGGAAATGAAGAAGAACCAGTAGAAGTTAGTTCAGAAACACCTTCAAATCAAAATTTCACTCATGAAAAAGAGAAAAACATTGAAGATCCAAAAAATAGAGAAAACCCAACTGTGCAAAACACTAAAGCTCAAACAGAAAAACCTTTCAATCTAGAGGCTGAAATAGGCAAACTAAAGATAGTCGTTCCTTTATCAGAATTGGATAAACACGATGTCTATAGAAGTCAAATCAGCAAATCCCTAAACATTAACATTACTGGAATGGATGATTCAGTAAATATTCTTGATGATCAACCCAAACTCCTTTTTGGCCCTGAGGTAAATGGAAAACCAGAAAGTGGAGGGACTCCTCCATTTTATGTAAGCCTAAATGTTCATGACAAGATACTCCACAATGCTATGCTTGATTCTGGAGCATCTCACAATTTGATGCCAAAAGCAGTGATGGAAAGATTAAATCTAGACATTACCAAACCGTATAAAGATTTGTTTTCTTTTGATTCTAGTCAGGTAAAATGTCTAGGATTGATTAAAGATTTGTGTGTTACTTTGGTGCAATATCCTGCTAAGTTTGTTTTGATGGATATAGTAGTGGCTGATATTCCTCCTAAATATGGTATGTTGTTGTCTAGATCCAGGGGTGCTAAACTTGGAGGATCTATTCAACTGGACATGTCATATGCCACTATTTCAGTTTTTGGTCAGCCTAAAAGACTTTACAGAGAGACATTGATGAAATATTTAGTCAGTAGCCATGAGAAGCCTGAAAACTTCCCTGTCTATTCTATACATTCTGATATGGACTATTTTATTTTATACAATGCTGAATTGGATCTTCCTACTGAAATAGAAGCTCCAGAATTGGAAACTACAAACAACACTACAAACAAAACTATTGTTAAGATTGAAGAGATTTCTGAAAACAAGGAAACATCAGATGATCAAGAAATATCAGAAAAAACTAAACAACTAGCTCCTATCAAGAAACATTTTAAAACAATTGATGAAGATTATGAACATGAAATTCTGTGGCATTTAGAATTTGATGGCTCAGTGAACAAATTAGGAGCAGGAGCTGGGGTTTGGTTACATAATGTTGAAAATAATCATGCTGAAGGTCATGCTTATATATTGAATTTCAAATGCACTAACAACATGGCAGAGTACGAAGCTCTTTTATTAGGGCTTAAACATGTCAAGAAGTTAGGAGCTATTAGGGTATCGATCATAGGAGATTCCGAGCTAATTATTCAACAAATTAAAGGAGAATGTTCAACAAAAGACATGAGATTGAAACAATACAGAGAAACAGTAGTGGAAATTCTCAACACCTTTCTTCAAGCTCAACTTGCCAAGATTCCCAGGAAACAAAATTTGCATGCTCACAGTCTCGCAATGTTCGCTAGTACATGTAAATTACCTTTTGATCCTAATCATCATTTTTCAGCTGAGATTAGACATAGGCCTGCTATACCGGACAATCTTTTGAATTGGCAAGTATTTGTAAGTAATAATCAAATCAATAGTTTTTTGACACTTCAAAATGAGTTTTCTAGCTGTAATATAGATGAGGACATAACAATTAGTGAATATGATCAAGAAAAAGAACAAAAAATAGATATTTCAAGAGAGAATGCAATTCATATGCTGCACCCAACCACATTCACAGAAAAAGACATGCAGGATTTGAAAAACATGGAATCTGATGAGATCATAGAATATGAGACAGAAATCATTAATCTGAAAGATAATCATTTACCCAAGGGATTAACTCCTTTGGAGGATCTTTTCGACTCAAATGATATTCCATTTATACCCAAAATGGAGCCTGTCAAGGCTGATATTGAAGAATGCAATTTAGGGACCCCAGAAGATCCTAAAATGGTTAAATTATCCAAATCTCTACCAGAATATCAAAAGGTTAAATATGTTGAACTCTTAAAGGAATTCCAGGACGTTTTTGCCTGGAGTTATGAAGACCTTAAAGCATATGATACATCCATAATTCAACACACTATACCTTTGAAACCAGATCAAAAACCTTTTAAACAAAAACTTAGAAGGATCAATCCTGTTTTACTACCTTCAATTGAAAAAGAAATTAAAAGGATGTTTGAAGCAGGGATTATAGCTCCTATTAGGTTCTCTGAATGGGTTTCTAATCTAGTACCAACAAGAAAGAAAACTAGAGAAATTAGACTCTGTGTCGATTTGAGAAATTTGAATAAATTTTCTTTAAAAGATAACTATCCTTTGCCTAAAATGGACCATATTCTTCAGAGGGTAGTGGGTTCTTCTAGGATATCTCTACTGGATGGATTTTCAGGTTATAACCAGATTCTGGTTCATCCTGATGATCAAGATAAAACAGCATTTACAACACCATGGGGTACTTTTAAATATGTCAAGATGCCATTTGGACTCAAGAATGCAGGAGCTACATTTCAGAGAGCAATGGATATTGCTTTTGCTAAAGAAATACATGATTTTCTGGTAATTTATTTAGATGATTTAACGGTCTTTTCCAAAACAGATCAACAACATTTAGATCATCTAAGGCAAGTGTTTATAAAGTGCAGAAAATATGGCATTTCTTTAAATCCTAAAAAATCATTGTTTGGTTTGGAAGAAGGAAAGCTCCTAGGTCACATAATTTCTAAAGATGGCATTAGAATTGACCCTGAAAGAATACAAGCAATTTTGCAGATACCTCATCCCAGAAACATAAAAGAATTGCAAGCCTTCATAGGAAAGATTAATTTCTTTAGAAGATTTATTTCTAGCTTAGCGGAATTACTTAGATTGCTTACTAACATGCTTAAAAAATATTCAAGCATTGACTAGACTGTAGAAGCCAAGCAATCATTTGAGGAAATTAAAATGGCTTTAACAAGAACACCAGTTCTTACCAGTCCAAAATTTGACAGATATTTCATTATTTTTTCATTTGCTTCTGAACATACAATTGCAGCTGTTTTACTACAAAAAGATGATCAGGGATGTGAAAAACCAATTTCCTTTTTTAGTAAAGCACTTAGAGATGCATCTTTGAAATACAATATCATGGAGAAACAGGCTTTCGCATTGGTAAAAGCAATTAAAGATTTCAGAATTTACATATTATATTCTCATGTGATAGCTTATGTGCCTAATGCTGTAGTTAAAGACATCTTGACTCAAGATGGCATTGAAGGCAAAAGAGGTAAGTGGATAGCTACCATTTTGGAATATGATATTGAAATTAAACCAACACAACTCATAAAAGGTCAAGGTTTAGCTCAACTTATGACTGAAACTAATTGCCAAGCCTTAGACATCAACGAACTGGATGACGAACAGGAGATGGCGACTCCACAGATCAGTCAAGCTTTCTTAGATTCACCCTGGTACACTGATATCATTCATGTTTTATTAAACCTGCAAGCTCCTCCAGGGTTGTCCAGAATGAAAAGAAGATTTTTGAAAATGACATCTTTAAAATATTGTATTTTAGATAGCACTCTATTTTGGAAAAATCATGAAGGAATCTTATTGAATTGTCTATTGAAAGATGAAGTTGATAAAGTTCTTAATGAATTCCATGCAGGGGATTGTGGTGGACATCTCTACTGGAAATCAACTGCAGACAAAATCTTAAGGGCTGGTTTTTACTGGCCAACTTTGTTTTCAGATGTTAAGAAATTTGTAACAACTTGTCATAAGTGTCAGATCTTTGAGGGTAAAAGAAAGTTGTTACCTTTACCATTAAGACCAATTTCCACAGAAAGACCCTTTCAACAATGGGGATTATATTTTATTGGAGAAATTCATCCCTCTTCCTCTGGGCAACACAGATGGATTTTAACTGCCACAGATTACTTTACCAAATGGATTGAAGCTATCCCATGCAGACAAGCCAATGATTCTGTAATTATAGGGTTTTTAGAAACCAACATACTTTCTAGATTTGGTTGTCCAGAAAAAATCATAACAGATAATGCTGCTGTATTTAAATCAAAGAAAATGATTAGTTTCTGCAATAAATATCATGTTACTTTAGGCCATTCAACAGCCTATTACCCTTAGGGTAATGGACTGGCAGAATCTTCCAATAAAATTCTTATTAATATCATTAAAAAATTACTGGAATAAAACAAAAAGAATTGGCATAAGAAACTTATCAATGCATTATGGGCAGACAGACTTACAACTAAGAAATCAATTGGGACTAGTCCATATGAATTGGTTTATGGCATTGAAGCAATATTCCCATCATCTTTAGGAATTCCTGTTATGAAATTACTTCAGGAGGCTCAAGTGGAACCAAATGATATTCAAAGGAGAATTAACCAAACAATTCACTTGCAGCAAACCAGAGAAGAAGTGTATCAACGATCCCAGGTCTTGCAGGAGAAGTTAAAGAAAATGTTTGACAAAAGGACTAAGGCAGAAGATTTTCAACTAGGTGATAAAGTCCTAAGATGGGATTCTAGAAGAGAAGAAAAAGGGAAACATGGGAAATTTGATTTCTTATGGAAAGGACCTTATATCATTCATGCCTTGCAGGGAAACAACACATACTTTTTGAAGAATTTGGACAATTCAGAAGCTGAGGAAGGACCAGTCAATGGTCGAATGCTGAAGCATTATTTTGATCCTATTTACTAGGATATTCTAATTTTTTCTAACTTGTACATAATATATCATTTTCTAATGCATCAGTTTTGATTGGATGGTGACTTCTTGAAGTTGAAGCCCGAAGTGAAGGCCCTAAGCTTCAAAAATTTCACTATCATATATACAATAAAGCTACCAGAAGAAGGAGATTACATGGTTTAGTTTGAAGACATTTTGAGGCAACTGACCTGTTGTTCTTGACTTTTCACAAGGAAAAGCCATCCCCCAGTGGAGCCAGTGTTAGACTCCTATACCAATAGGTGTCATTTTTCATGATTGTCTTGATTGAACTATGGAATATGTTCAAACCTTTTTCTTGAGCAAAGGTGTTCCATATTCTTGAAAAACCAAAAAATAAAAAATTTTAAAAAAATGTAAAGAGGGTATACCCTAAAAGAAAAATCAAAGGGTAAGAAAAATAATTTGGTCAGAAAAGTGAAAGAAATGAACCCCAAACAAAAAATAGACCAAGGAAAGTGTGCAAATCCCAAATGCCACTACTATTTCATTTTTGTAAATAAGCAATTATGTGCAGCTTGTCAAACTTTTGCCACAATTTATGAAGGGTCAAACTGTTTAAACTTGACTTATTCATATTTCAATTTCATGTTATAGAATAGAGAATAAATATCTGACCAAACAGTTTAATCTTGGCAGATAAGTAGATAGGTAGAGTTAATAAAAGGTGCTCAACAGTTTAATCTGAGCCCTTGGATGTAATAAGGGTAGAATTAGATAGATTTTCCATGTAAAAGAAAATAATATTGATAAGGGTTTGCCAGTCTAAGTGTACCCTAATAAAGAAGAGAAAATGGTAGTGTAAAGTAGATAGGGTAGGTAGATGGT